>OY720178.1:15375000-15717500 GCA_963082885.1 Parascotia fuliginaria | reverse complement strand
TTATAATAATATAATTTCATAACAGTCGTATCCGATCTTATGCCTATTTTCAACTAAACACGTCATATAGTTACCGTCCAAGTACTAAACGGTAGTAGATCCACGCTGATTTCAGCATGAATGGGCCGGACCGTCCGGGGAAGTACTACCCTCTCATAGAAGATCGACTTAAGAGTAGTAGTATCCGTACTACTGCGTTTCGTTCGGTGAGTGAGAGCGCCGGAGGCCCAATTTCCCCCCTTTCCTCTTTCCTCACGTCCCTCATTTCCTTCCCCTAACCCCATTCCCAGCCGCCATAGTGGAGGCCACCATACCAGCAGTTTAAAACGATAGCTTTTGGTATAGTGGCCGCCACTTCTGGATTCCACTGACTGCTTACCATCAGGCGGGGTGGAGTCACTTTGGTAGGCTATACTATAAAAAAAAAAAAAAAACTAGACTCATAAATTCATAATTACATTATTGATCAAGACATCCAAGCAAATTTCTTTTAACGCCCGTACGGACACTGGTCGCCATTTCTTAGTATTTCTGCTGGTATTTGTCAATTTCACGCTTAACGACCTTGATAAACTCGGCATTTTCTTCATTATAGACTTTACTGTCTTGTCGCAGCTGATCTGCCGTCGAGACACGATACGATATTTACACGAGGCATCACAAGAATTTGAGCACTTCAGAGATTCGGGCGAACTGTTTGGTGTAGGCGCAAAACGGACACGCATCGACGAGACTACAACATTATTCAAATTATCAAAGTATTAAATCTTAACTATTATTATGTTTAAGCACATATTATCGCTATCTAAATTCCATCTTCTCGTAGTTCAAGGTTCATGACACTAAATTTGTGATCGGTTTTAATTTGTACGCGTTTTAATCACAGGCATAAAATAAATTTCTGAAACTGTTTTTTTTTATTACATCACTATTTTAGAGATTTTTTTGATCTGCCATTTACAACCTCTTTAAACAAACAGTTACGATATCTGTGTGTCAATGTTATAGTTAAAGCAACCGCAAAACGTTTTCTGGAATTAAACGCAAGTATTCCGCAAAATGCGTAGCGTAGTGGTGGATAACCGCGTCTAACTGATTGTACCACATACCACCAGGCTCGATTGAAAACTGTTACACTACTCTTAGGATAACGGCTTGGATTAACTGATACAATGTTTAGATTTACTGCGTTTGCAGTTTGCGGCTATTCTGTTGCTGCACGTTAGTTTAAATGTCATTCAACCCCTATCTCGAAAAATAATATTTTTAAATATCTCGTGCTAGGATCTTAGCTCTATCAAAGCTTATTGGTGTAGTTGGGAATAAATCCATTAATTGACATAAAATACAGTGAACTTTACATTTACAAGTATTTCTTTATGACTCAGATGGTAATGGAACCGTGCAGCGTAAAGCAACTAGGTAAGTATAAACACATGTGCGGAATGTAAATGTAATTGCCATAAATTCATATAACTGCTATAAGTATTTTATTATCAATAAATAGTTACCTATTTGCATCCGGCAATTGAAAAAAATTAAAATCTAATGGTACTGAAAAGTAGGACTAATGCTGCAAAATAGAAATATATATACATCTCGTCAAAATGACACTTAAAACTAAAAATACGGCCATTCTTCTAATCATGTATTAATTTCTATTTATAAAGGGCATCACCACGTTATGTAAAAATCCATCAGTCACATCAAACATAAGAATAAACACCATGACTAGTAAGTCGCAACCGTCGCGTGTCTATGTAAATACCAGTAACACTAACGGGTCATTTATAATAAGCTTTTCAATTACATATCTTTATCAAGATAAGCATAACTAATTTAAAAACGATACGCCTATCCAAGTGCCGTGTTCTCGTAATGAATGATGACTCTTCGTTTTGTTTATTGAGTATTTTGTCACAGTACCTAAACGGTGCCTTTTATAAATTCATTTGTGATATTATTATTGCATGGAATTTTGACAATAATTTTTATTTATAGACTCACAGGACAATCTTAGTTGAATCACAGCATAATTTATTAGTAGTTCTACTTGAATTATAATATTCCTAGCTAAAGTGATATTGTGAATGTTATGTAATTGTAACACATAGATTGGGCGGCGTTAATTTTGAAAATTTATATTTTTGTGCCGAAAATTGGGGAAGGCCTATGTTCAAGTGGAGATCTTTTTAGGGCTAATATAATGATGAGCATCTTCTTAAGTTCAGCTTGAACCTCTAAGGGCCGTATTAATAAACCGAATTCAATCTTAGTCTCAAGCACGATATCAGCTGATACGTTCTCAAGATGAGATCAGCGTCCTAAGATCGCAGCTATTTAATAAAAACGTATCAACAGCATCTCAAATGATATCGACATCAACTACTAGACCCTCAAATTACGTCATTTTGAGAGTCTGATTGGTCTGATCTTGATAGTGGGTTACGTCACACTGAACGAATATTATATTACTAATGATACCATTTGGTCGACGTGTTGTTATTTTTGGTTGAAAATATCGCTTACTCCTCGATATTAATATGAACATAATGAAATAACATAGTAGAGTTGATTTTAACAGATACTGTCAAAATAATTTATGTATTATTTTTTTAAGGAATAATTAAATAAATAATAACATAATAATAACACAACAGTTACTATATACCGCTATCTAGACCCAAAGTACGAGTAGGCCTATATTATAGCTTGTATATGGGTTCCAGAATGTGGATAAACATGTACTTACCATACCTACTTCTCTTTGTAAATACGTATATAATACCCAGACTAATAATATATAAAAGTCATGTTCTTGTACACAAATATTTGCACTGAGCGGGAATCGAACCCCCGACCTCTGCGTAGCAGTCCGTACACAGGACCACCGAACAAACCACAGAGACAGTCAAATTAGGTGCGTTTATAATTTATACGTATAATGTAGACTGTAGATTTTAGTAAAATACATACGAGTAAAAGCTTACCCGAAAAGACGCAGCTATATTAGGTATGCCTTAGAGTTAATAAAACAGCTTTTTCTGGAGCGACTGGAAGACCCATGTGACAACAAAGCCCTTCCACTTTTATTTTTTTTATAGTAATGTTACTAAGTAGGTAATACATATATAAAATACTGAGTTTTGGCTAAACCTGTGTAGGTAAAGTTTTTCAAAGTTTTTTTGCGGTAAATGCATTTATGGCAGCTCTTTTTTATATATTTTTAGTAAGTAAAATGTAAAAATATCGTTGTAATCGTCAAATACATCGATTTCAGCAATAATATCTTCAAAATCCATATTGCCTGCTAACAATATCACGTTCTTAAGTCAGGAATCGACTGTACTCCGAAAACGGCATCTCAAACCAAACCTCAAGAACGACCGTTGAGAACCGAGTTCGGTTTATTAAATCATACGGTAACGAGTGCTCAAATGGCATCTTAAGATTTGTTTATTATATAGTTCAGCATTTTGTGTGTTTACTTAAGAGTGAATACGAAACTGAGATCAGTTTATTAATACGGCCGGCCCTAAGTTAGTAAAATACTAAAAATAGTTATGTTATGTTGCATTTTTTTTAATTTGACGAATAAAAACGCCTTTATCAGGACCTTAGGGATCTAATCATTCTTGAAGTCACCTATTTTTTCCCTGACAGTTTCTCTTCTATCCAGTGTACCTACCAAAATCTTGTGAAGTTTGGTGAAATCCGTCCTAAATAATAAACTAATCAAATTCACCGCGCTAGCAACAATTAAAATTGGACACTACATACGTTGAAATAGCTTTTACTTTACTAGAACTTAACATATTTACTTATTAGATTATAATTACTCGATACTTTTAGTTCCTGCGATTACCACAGCCCGGGAAGTAAGTAATTAATTGTTTAAAACAAGCTGTGGATAATCGTAGACGAGGTCTGGTGGACATATACAATGTACGTTAGCTATGGTCATTATTATTGAGACCAAGAACATCGGTGAGGTAGTTGATGTAATATTAATTGATATATTGTATCTCTTAAGAAATGTAAGTCATATTTGATTCGATTTATTTCATCTAAGATGGTAAATAAGCATTTGCTTGGTCCTACTGATGACAAGAAAAAATGCAGTAGCCTACAGTAATTTGTAACTGCCATAGACTATTGTAATTTGTACTAACGGCATCGGTTGCCGATCCCTTGTAAAACTTTTAATGCCATCATAATGCCTTCCCAACCTTATCACACCAGGTAATAAGCACAGTATCCCGTTATAACAAACTTACAAACTACGGACAAAGACAGCTAGCCTTTGAGCAAATATTTATCAATATTTTATGAATCACACGAAGTCTTGTCCCATATTAGAACCTCTTTTATGCCACCGACGCTACCTCTTAATTGTCCTGACTGACTGCCATTCCGATTTATATTTAGCGAAGTAATTCACGTACGTTTTCGATTACTATTGTTTTACATTACTGATTTCCGATAAAGAAAACCATCATAGGGAATTCCGAACTGTACGAACTGTAACGAGATAGTTATTTAATCATCTAACAATAAAATTTCTTGGCCGTAGGGGCTACATTAACCTAAAGTAATGACAATGATTCATGCCACTCTCTGGAATGTGACGAAAAGGTCGTAAGACCCAAAGATCTGGCTATTAACCCACTTGATAAATCGTTTGATCAAGGATCGACCAAAGATATCGCCTCAGGTGTGTTTAATTAATTTACAGTAATTTATAGCATAAATACTTTTATATCTGTTCTATAGATCGTTCTTTTAAATATCACCCACTGGAAAAGGCCTATGTCCAGCAATAGACGTATTTGAATCCATGTTGTACGACGGGAAATTATAACCGGCATAGGGAACGTTCTTATGAAATTTTGTATAGCCTGTATAAAACTTATCCATTCTGACATTAAGCTGTTATAAGTAAAAAGACACTGTTAACCTTTAATCAATCACGAACTATATGACCAATTTCAATAACAAATCACAGTTAACTTTAGTTTAGTCTTTCAACCACTAAAATTCATATTAAACTGATAGAGATAGGATATAAGGGCCACATAATATTGGATGACGTTCACGTATTCTTAAGTAATAGCTGTCTTAAAAACATATATTTAGATCATAAAAAGTATCGACGGTATTAGGTGGTATTAGCTTATTTTATTACTTTTTAAACGAGTTTTACTCATCACTTTTATTACGTCGGATGTAAATAAATCGTTTTTAATATAAATCAAAGTACTAGGCGGGCATAAATTACTAAGAAGTGTTCAACTCTCTATCAACATTCCATCGATGGCCTTACGAGATAAAATGCCTTCTCGCCAATCACAATTCAGCTCTGTTTCCTCTGTATTGTATTAGAATAATGCCTTGACTTGTTTCAGTTGTTAAATTTCAGTTAATGCAGTATTTCCGACGTTTGTTATAGGTGCGATCGCAAGGAGGTATTGACTTGGCCTATAGCGATCGGGTCACGATATACTAAGTGCATTGAGCGCATGACAGGTTGGTCGTGCATTCAGCTCATGACGTTGTTTGTCTAGATAACTACTAAGAACAATTAACCCTAATAGTAAGTTAGTATTGCTGTACAAGCATATTAAAACTAGCTGTTGCCCGCAGCTCAGCCCGCTTGAATGTCGATTAATCTCTGTTTACATTGACGATTTTTTATACAACTTTTATCCCCTATTTCAACCCCTTTAAGCCAGTTTTCGCGATAAAATACAGCCTATGTAAAGTGAACTAAAATTTCTCTAACAATAATATGCTGTCAAATAAGAAAAACATGATTTAGGTATATTGTACATGTGTCCCACTGGCTTATTTGCTAAATTAGTTATAAATATTATAATATTGTTGTAATATACTATATTACAACCATAAACAATAGTTTATGCATTTTTTTATTTTTTATATATATATATATATATATATATTAGCCCACCAAAGTGACTCCACCCCGCCTGATGGTAAGCAGTCAGTGGAATCCAGAAGTGGTGGCCACCATACCAAAAGCTATCGTCTTAAACTGCTGGTATGGTGGCCTCCACTATGGCGGCTGGGAATGGAGTTAGAAAAAAGGAATCAGGGAGGTTAGGAAAGAGGAAAGGGAAGAAATTGGGCTTCCGGCACTCTCACTCACCGAACGAAACGCAGTAGTAAGGATACTACTAATCTTAAGTCGATCTTCTATGAGAGGGTAGTACTTCCCCGGACGATCCGGCCTATTCATGCTGAAACCAGCGTGGATCTACTACCGTCAATAAAACTTATATAAAAAGTATCGTTCGTGTGTCAGTTGTGTAACGTTCAGCCCAAGCCAGAGAGAGATACATGTGTTGTTACATTTAAAACTAAAATTATTGTTGCCATATGCAAACCAAACAAAAATATTAATGTTGTTACAATTAAATTATTGTTGCTATTAGCAACAATCAGTGATAATATAATATATAACAAGGTCTGATAAACTAGAATAATCAACCAGTATCCCCGTGTCATAATCAGGTAAGAATCATCCTCTCTTTCAGCCAGCGTGTGTCGTACAAGTCGGCTAACAATAAATATTAGTTATGTACAGATTTATATAAAGGCTACATCCCGTGTTAACATCATCTCGTCGTAACCCAAATCAAATACCTAATATGAAGTCCGTTTGATAAACTTTTTCTCTTTAGTAAGCTTCGGGTTCTGAAACAGGCTCGTAGTCGAAATAACGGTGTGATAGTATTCATTACCTGCCCATTGACCTGTGCGGCGACCAGCAGTACCCTGGCTGCACGGTGCACCTCCACCAGCTCGCCGGGCAGTGGCGCTGGTGCCCCTGCCGGTTGGAACCACACGCACGCGCCTTCATTCCACTCCGACAGGCCCCCGGAGCCCGCCATACTGTAAAGGAAACAAGAACTTTAGAATATATTACAGAAATACAGTTTTGAAGTGTAAGTGTTTATAAGATAAACACTGGCAATAATAGTAAACTTTAAACATCAAAAACACTTTTTACGGATTCTTTCGAAAACTTACAAGGTCTGCTTTTTAATGACGTAAGTTTTATATTTTGGACTAAACATTCTTGATCCTATAAAAAGGAACAGAAAGTTGGTGTTATAAGTCGAGTGATGACAAGATAAGCTGTTTCACATAATGCTTAGCTTGTTCAGCAACAATATGGTATCTATTTATTTATTTATTTACTTTATGCACAATTGTACATAGGTGGGCTTAACGCCAAAGACAATATCTACCAGTCGACCTTTAGGTGATACAGAGAAAAGCGTAGTAGGTGCAAAAAAAAAGGAAAAAGGTACAGAGGTATCAATTTATATATATAAGTAATCAGCTTATTAGTCAATGAAAACTTATATTCATATTAAATTATGTCTTCATAAATGAATGAGGAATTGAAAGACTTTTTCGAGATAACAGCCAGCGTAACGTTGTCGCGGACCCCCTCTCCCTCTCAGAACTTTTTTCTTCAAATTTAAAATTCATGGCGGGTTGCCAAACGACAATTTGTGACATTGACAGTAACTGTGTTGTTCTTTACAAAACTCGTAAAAGTTGAAGTTGACATAGCCAATACCAGGAGCATTGACTTCAATTATTAATAGTCATAATGAGTCTTGCAATTCCAATTTTAACAAGTAGCCTAAAGACATAAACTAGAACATATATTGGCATTGGCAATGGCAAATTGAAGAAAATAATCAAAAGATTTATTTTTATTACATTTTGAGTTTACGTGAAGACATTAAAATAAAGTCAAGACTTACCTACTCAAAGAGTGAGAAGATTAAAAAGATTAAAATTAATAACTAATGATTTTAGCAAACAGTGGCGTTTGTTTACGAAATAGGTAACACACGTAAGCAAAATGGACTATACATGACATGTGTAATTGTACATATCGTTTTGAAATTGGTTTAATTATGAACCGTCGTCAATATAGGTACTCTAACAACGAACGAACTGTATTGTACAAGGGATAATCATCAGTATAATTTCAGTCAAAAGAAGTCCATTTCTGAACAAATGCTTTCTCCAAACATTTGAGGGTCATTCCTGTAATCTTTTCGCTTGGGCAGACGGATTGGTTATTGTAGTAGTAGTGGTAGTAGTCTTTAATTTTATAACAGTCATCATTTAGTTGACTGATTGTTTGTCCTCGACATGGTGAATACATAATAAAACAAATATTTATTGAAATAAATGCACATTTATTATAATCATACACATTTTTTCTTAAATAAGGTTCATAGCTTACATAGTGTTACATACTTTATACAAATGGCATTGCCATATAACAATAAGTTTATTGTGATAACTAATTAACGAATAATACTCTTCAAATACAGTCAGAGACATGCTAAGCAGTTTGAGTGGTCTTAAAACTGGCAACAATATTTTGTTATACATTCGTGACGGTGCATTACTTCATAAAACAAAACGAGTGTTTTATCACGATTTGTTGGCATTTCTGTAATTAAATGAAGACAAACGTTGCTTCACATATTTGCTACCGATGGCATATCATCTCAGATAAATATCTATGATTCCAACCGTCACAAGTAGATCGGTGAGGGGGAACATCCACATCCGCAAGACGAGCTCTGGAAACATATAGGTGCCGGCGGCGGCGGTTGTACACAAAACGGTTCTAAGGGAGGTGGTTGGATACACATCGGAGGCGGTTGAGGTGGTTGAACACATACAGGAGGCAAAGGAGGTGGCTGCACACTGATAGGCGCAGGCGGTGGCGGCTGCACACAAAGAGGAGGTGGACAAGGAGGTTGCACGCTTATAGGCGTCGGTGGAGGCAATTCAATTACCATAGGAGGTGGCGAAGGCGGTTGTACCATCATAGGAGGTAGTGGCGGCGGCTGCACAGGCATAGGAGGTAGCGGAGGCGGTTGGATCATCACCTGACCTAAAGGAGGTGGTTGCACTATAATCGGAGGTGGAGCAGGTAATTCTATCACGATCGGAGGCGGCATCGGCAAGTCCAGGAATATCGGAGGTGGATTAGGTGGGCTGACGTACATCGCTGGAGGATTAGGCGGCGTGACGCACATAGGAGGTAGAGGCGGTGGAGTTACGCAAATAGGTGGAATCGCTGGTGGAGTTACTGTCATAGGTGGTAGGGGTGGTGGGTTAACTACTAAAGGAGGTGATGGAGGTGGAGTGACGGTGATAGGCGGTGGTGCTGGCAGTTCTAGCATTATAGGTGGTAGTGGAGGTGGTGTGACGGTTATAGGCGGGGGAGCCGGAAGTGTGACGTAGACGGGGCATGCGGGGGGCGCCGGTATATTTAGCGGCGGAGCGCAGCAGGTACACGTGGAAGCTGTCGTTACATAAGGACTGGGTGATGCGTATAGTGCAGTTGATGAAGAGTACGGATCGTATACGTAATATTGGGCGTTTACTCCATACTGAAATAGAAAAATTGATTTTATTTATATACTAAAAAAAACTTATAATTTTAAATCAGACAGAGGACAGAAATTAGTTATCAATAAAATAGGTACATCCTGCACTGCACAAATCCCATGGGCCTTTCTAATCCCGTTCCAAATTAATTTACGAACTTCAAAATATTTCAAATCATATTTAATTAACATCCAAATCCTTGTACTCATTCAAAATATTAATTATAAATTATAATTTTGAAATACATTAAACAAAAAGCAAATATTTTAAAAGCAAATATAAAAGGAGACATCAAATAATGATTATTTACCTGGGCCAATGCCAGCAATATAAACAGTAGCATGTTGGCTGTCACCTCTACGATGACCGACGCTCTTGAACTTGACCGGACTACGTAAACAGCCACATTATATACCAAATTATTACAATAATTACTTCAGAATTTAACGCAATATACCTATATGCAATCTGATTAAGAAAGAACATATTGCAAGTAAGATTATTGTATGTAATCTAATTATAAACAATGGTAATACGGATAGTATCACGTACGGAAACATAGATAAAGTTGATGCGCAAACAAATTATCCACATTCTAACAAAAAAAATTTACAGTAGTAGATTGCTAGTTTCAGCACGAATGGTTGACCGAAGAAGAGTATTAATTTTTTTTTTTATTCTTATTCGTTTTCTTCAATGAGTGAGAGAGTCGGAAGCTTATTACCCCTTCGATTTTCTTTTTTACTTCTCATTTCCTCCACGCTACAAGGTTGGCATCTGCTTGCATATGTTCTCGTAATGCTTAAAGAACAGCCATGTTCGTAGGTTACGGTTACCACTGACTACGAATATATGGTGGGACGCATGCACAAAGAGGAAAGACTAATAAGGGCTCTTTCAATTTAGGCGATTGGTGTCGGACTGTCGCGATACTGCAGCGATGCGTTAGCCGTGCGAATTTCGTAATGCGCACGGCCAGTCACTTTTTCCATACAAATTATGCACTAAGCGTGCACTACGTTCTCCGTCCTGCTGTCGTGCGTGTGCCGTCCTGTATGCTGCAACAACGCCTAAATTGAAAGAGCCCTAGATTACGAAATTAATGACAAAGGTTAAGATCTTAAAGGATAAGCTTTGCGCCAGCATAAGACCATGTTTTGCGCTGCAGGTACACATTTTTTAATGCCAAATTTACAGTCATCTATAAAACGCATTACATCGCATTCAAATTTTGATAACCGTTTCAACGATGAAGTTTCAACCCTAATATTTGAATTCTATCAAAAATTTCTTTGAATAACAAATTAAATTTTGTTAAAGTTATTTCGAAAAGCATTATTGACTAAACAACGTTTCGAAGTCATAGTGAAAACAACTCTCATCTGAGAATTTGTGATTGAATTGATCGTTTCAATGATTTATGATTGCTCGTGTATAATCGAATTGTTGAACGTTTATGCGAACTAACGACTGTTGTAATCGTAAAAAAACGTATTACTATAGGTAACTCTATATCTCTATGATTTATAGGCGCTAAAATTAGCGACTTTGGGGAAAATAAACTAGCGGGCATCCGAGTACCTGGGGCCTAAGTCTGCTATCACATTAGTGTCAGAATGGTCGATCATTGATTGATTTTGACAAGTTTCAACCAATTAGAGATCATTGTTTAACAGACTTAGGCCCCTGGTCTACGGTAGGTTCAATTTAAAAGTGATATGCGTAGTGGGGCAAAGGAAATGGTTTATTTAATCTACATTTTGTTCTATTTAAATTTATACCTTTAGTTTGAGTACTACATTTAATAGATACTGAATGCCACGTCAGTTATTGATGACCAACAATAGATTTTCTATTGTGTTTGCTACAGGGACTAATAAAACCATAAATATTGAATAATATGCTAAACTCTTTTGGTTTTGCTTCTTCAGTAAAATAATTATTGTTTTTGCATGCCTACATAAAAACCTTTAGGCCGAATGACTGGTGAGTACCTACCTACAAATTTTTTTGCGGTAAGTGCTTTTAAATGTTTTAGTTAGTAAACAAATACATACATATAATGGAGATTTATTTCGACCTAAGATTCAAAAGAACCTAAGAATCAAAAGCGAAGAGAAAAGAGTAAATCGGCATTTTCTAGCGAGTTATTTATAAGTTCAATTTAAAACCGGACCAAAAATGTTCATGTAAGTAGGTTACTTGTGTGGTCCATGTTTGTAAAGTTCCTTAAGATACTGGCATTATTTCTTATAGAGTTGATATTTTACGTAAACAGAATGCCTGCAAAGGTTCTTGCGACCACGACATATAGGGCTAATTTTGAGTACTGGTGGTATCTTTTAAAGGGAAAGAAAGTAGGTACCTATAAAAGCACATAGAGAAAAAGATGTCAAAAATTTATGTAATATATTCATTACACAATATATTCACTATTCATTAAATAACTCGTTTAATTCAACATCGATTTGTTATCAATGAAAGATTTACGCGTTGGTCGTCTACGTCGCTCGGCGTCGTAAAATGGTTAATTAAAAAAATAGAAATCTTCCGACCGGCAGAACAGGTGTAGACAGTGTGGTACATCGTGACGGAAATAGTTTTCACTTTCCTTGCTTTCGTCACACCTCCATGTATCACTAAAGTACTAAATAAGGCTTACAACACATTTAAGTACAATCATTTTTGACTGCACGAATTCTTTCATTTCATTTCTTCTAACATTAAATTCAGCAATTTACATTCGGTAGCAGATGTTTGCTTCATATTTAGTTTTACACGAACTTTTGTTATTTATTTCTATTTCGTACCGTGTCATGGGTCAGTCTTTTTCTTTTCTAGCTGCGTTCAGTGACATTGTGATTTTGACAATTTCCATTACAAGTGCGGGTAGTTACCTCTTATGACACCTGGGGATGGGAAGAAATGAGATTGTTTCATATTAGGCCAATGCAGACTTGCGATTTTATAATTGACAGTTTTAGCTGTTGCATATGCAGTTCTTGCTTTATTAAAGAGGCACATATATTAAACCTTAGTTGGCATTCCAATCCATCCCTAATATATCTCTAAAGTACTCCATTAGTGTCCATATATGTGCCTAGAAATCTGTCAAGTTTTCCTTGTGCGTGTAAGTGATATCTGTTCAATGGAAAACGTTGAAAAGGAACTTTCACATTCATTACAGCATAAAGCCTAGGAACAAATCAAAGAAGTTTTGTATCTTTACTACCGGTTAGAAGCCTGACCTTTAAAGATTGAGGGTTCTATTTCCGCTCAGTGCAAATATTTGTGTGCGTGAACAAAAAAAACTAGGTATATAAGTATGTTCGCATTCTAGAACCACAAGCTAAATTATGCTCCGTCTTACGAACATCTGTAATAATCACGGACCAGAGGTTGAGCTTCTGCCATCAAAGATCGATGTTGTTTTATTTTATGGTAAGTACTTAGTTCTGGTAGCAGCCACTCTTTATATAAAACTAGCTTTCCGCGGCGCGGTTTCACCCGCATCTTTGCTTACTGCACTGCTCCCGTCGCCAGTAGTGTGAGGTTGAATAGCCTATAACCTTCCTCGAGAACTGGACTATCATAGCAAAAAGAATTTTCAAATCCGACTGGTAGTTTCAGAGATTAGCGCATTAAAACAAATAAACAAACAAACTCTTTCGCTCTATATAATAATATAGATAGTAATTTTCAGTTGCAATTTCAATATTGTTGGATTAGTTCATCGTCATTTATACCACAATCGTCATACTTAGCTGACTGATTGATGTCGACAATGCAATGTGATCACAAGGAGGCTACCCGTTCTGTGTTAAATGATTTTTCTGCTGCCTTCTTATTATCATAATTCGGCTGATTAATTGCTCTAGCGAAGTATACATGTACAAAGTTATACAACTAATCACTTAGTTGTATAACTTAGTATTATGCGATGTCATCACAACATATAGGTACATATTTACATACAAAGCTTCATCACATTTCAAACTATACAATTATTGCCAAATTGTGGTTGGTAATGTCTATGATTCTTCAAGTTCTATAATACATATTTCATCAGATTTTAGTCAGTACTTATATCTAAAAAGTGATGGCTATAATAACAAAAAAAAGTTGCATTATAATTTAAAGCATTAAAGTTTAAACACAAAATTTAAAACAATTTTGTAGCTTTGCATAGAATAATCGTACTGTTCATGCATAAGTAATCGTTCAAAAGGTTAAAGCTTATCAATTTTGTCGTTTCTAACTAAACATAACTTACAGATACATTTCGAACAATAAAACGTCTATTATGCATGTAACTTTCTCTTTTTATTATATTTACCACTCAAAGCAAACATTTGTTCATCTATTGAAAACAACAAAAATTCCACACGGAATATTTTCTCTTTCAAAACCCTTTTCACTTAAACAGACGCGAGAAACAGCTGATTCAACATTAGCATACAACGACCATTTCTAATGACATTCTCGTCAGAATTAAATAATCCAACACACACATACGACCCAAAAAAAGTTCATTGGATCCGGGAAACAATGGTAAGAGACACTTCCGTCTCCAAAGAAGAACCGAACATAACCTCTAATGAATACCAATAAGTATACTATCCATGGCTAGTATAATGTTGTGAAATGTAAAAGCAGCGTGTATTTTGCTGCATAATATGTAAGGTGCACGTCTTTTTAATTTAGTCAGTTGTCTGCAGTTGTGTATTCTGAGTACGCAGCGGCCTCAAGAGAGGCTTTCTACCAACACGTTCGTTGATTCTATACTTTGATCTGAATGTCAGCAAATAATTAATTGTGGACTCATTGCAATTCAAATATAGACAAACTAACCTTTTTTACACGACATCAAAAATGGAGGTACCGTATATTTCTTTTATTTATGTGTGTTCGCGGATAACTTCTTCGTTTATGAAACGATTTTGATGATTCTTTTTTTCGTTGGAAAAGAGATATCCTTAGAGTGATAAGAAAACGAGATCTGTTATTGGCATCTCAAAAAAATCTAAGAAAATCTTCGGAAACCGTAGTGGCGACAAGTGCGTTTGTTATTTCGTTTTTTTTTCATTATGTAGATATTTTAAGGCATTACTTTTTTACTTTTTAGCTTCTTGTTTTAAGTCGGATTTTTTTTTGTTAAAAATTATTTTAATTTGTGTCTCGAGGACTTTTTATCATTCGAACAGATTTTTTTATAAACAAAATGTAGATTATTTAAATATCTGTCTTGAATGATGTACAAATATACTAAGTAAAGACCGGTTATAACTAACTTGTTACATTGTATACAAAGATGATTTAAATGATTAGATGATCGATTGATTGATTGATGATGTTCCCTCTTTAAATGCCTAAACTTCAAGTAACGTTACATTAAGAAAATTATTTCTTTACTTGTCATGTTTGGAATCCTAAATAAGTAAATAAAAATAAAGACCATTCAAACCTAACTAAAACTAAAAAAAAAAAGTTAATGTTGTACCTATTCTGTCTGCTTCTCAGTTAATTTCTTCTATATCCATGCAACACGTTTTTACAGTTTTTAGAGCATTTCTTTTAGAAGGTTAATAAGTATAATGCAATGCATGAAAATTTCTAGTCTCTTCTCATTAATTTTTAAGCATGATTGGAGCCGATTACTTTTTTTATAAATATTAAATACCTACCTATTTACAAAGAAAATCTATATTTTTTTCTAAAACAAACTAAACAAACTAAAGTAGTTAAATAAATATTCATTAATATCAATCAAGTAAATAATTTAAATGTAAAGAACAAAATAATTCTATAAGTATAAAAGTAAACACTAGCTAAAAGTATGATTCATATCACGTTTGTTAAACATGGAGTGTTTACTACTACTTCATCCTAGTAACATACAGTGAGACCTTGAAATATAAAACACATACATTTCTAAATAGGTTAATAAATAAATTAAAACTGTAAGTAAATAGTATAAAGTAAACTATTTGTTTTTTGCTGTCTATTTCGCCGCTAACATCTTCTAAACTAAGCGACGGATTTTGATATGGTTTTTACCTGGTTTTTACTATCGTTTAAAACTTTTATTCATAATACACCACACATTTTCACACTTGTGTAAAGCCGTAGGGAGTCGTTAGTATAGATAGCTAGTAATAGATAACTCAACATTATTGCCATGTAAAATCCATTTAAATCTTAAGTTCGACTAAAGTTTTCTGTCGCTATAATTGACTAATTTCAAGCGACACACTAGGTTACTTTATAGTAGGTAAATAACATTTTAGTATTTGGAAGTGTGAAGTGGCAGTACTACACTGTCTTAATTACGAGTTAAGGCGTAAAAAGTTCGTTTTACCAATCGAAAACTACGCAAACAGAATGCAAGGTAAATACTGGTAACGTGTTTCTTGGAACGAGTATCATCAGTAACTCATAACGGAAAGTAGAAAGTAGTCTCACTATCTGATTGTGCGTGGACAATAATAAACTATAATCTGTGCTCGTAAAGGGCTAGACATTGTGCTCTTGAGCTTCTAGCTAACTTCGCCATCAAACAAGACCTTTGAGTGTTTGATCTATTCCGTTCTAATACCACAAAACTAATACTAATAGTATTTGTTTATTGTCGTAATAATTATTCTATTTCTAACAAATGCCACTCATAAACGAATTCCAAAACAAGGTAAATTCTATGAGGTACAGTCAGTAATAAAAACGCTTTAGTCTCTATGCTAATGTGCTTCACTCGGTGAGTAAGAGCACCGGCAGCCCAATTATTCTCTCGCTCCTCTTAATTTACCCTTTAGTTTCCTTATCCCCTTATCCCTACATGGTCAGCAACGGCTGGATTGTGTTTTCTAAGCATTAGTTTGCAATGCTTACAAACTATAGGTAACGAATACCATCTACCATCGCGTGGGCCCGTATGTTTATTTATACGAGTCTTCCAACTGAGACAACAAAGGTTAAAACGCTGTAAAATGATAATAAACAAGAATTTTTAATATAAAACCAATTAAGAGATACTATACACACACAGATAAGACACAGATAAGAGCTTAAGATATCCGCCATTAACGAAATTCTGTAGCTATCGCGTTTATTCCAGCGATGAATATTTGTATGAGAAAAGCGTCTGGCATTTACTCTGAGAACTAAATGTTATCATCAAATATTTTGACGTTGTCATTAGTGAGATGAATGCACGATGAATGCTTCTCGGCTCTCGTGTTAGATGTAGTGAAGAAATTAAAACTGACGTAAAACATACCTACGACGAAAGTGACTAATGAAAGACGACTGCATGTCACGGAGATGCGAATGATGATCTAAATTGAAAAAATAATAAATTTAAGTCAGGGTATGTATGAAAATGATGCAAGTGACAGATGACAGTTGAACTATTGAATTTATACCATGATGGACGTGACATGTGATGAGAAAATCGAATAAGTAGTCTTTAATTTCCATTTTTCATGCAAATCTAACACGAATTAACAGCAGTATACATTAAGACCGTGAAACTTGCTACAGAAAAAAATTCTTTTAACGTATTCATCCTATTTTCAAATCTTGTGTTACAGTAACTGTAAACAAGGAAGAAGCGTCTTATTCTAATGGATCTTTTCCAGACAACCTTTGGGTGGACTAAGTTTGAGTTTATATATACATTGTAAAATTCTTTAGTATTATCTACCCTATCTACATACCTATAGATGAAAGTAATAGGTACGTATAAACAACATAAAAAAGCTATTTCGTGAGTAGAAGTAGAGATGTTTGACTAAAAGGTATAGAAGTCGTTATTTACTGATAACGAAGGCGCTAAGACGAATTATGTAAAAGATACCTAATTTAGGGTATCTTATAAAATAGGTATTGTTGACACAATTCCTTATATGGACGATATTTCTATTGCCAGTGGATATAGCAAAGGTTATACAACTTAGTTTCACAAGATGACTATAAATTTACCTACGCTGTAATTTTTTTTTTATTAAAATTGAAAAGTTTACGTCAATCAAAAAGTTAAGTATTAAAAGCAGGACATGGTACATAATATTACAGGCTGGCGGCATGTAGGCAAGTTAAAAATGAAAGTACAGGCCGAACATATATTTCACAAGGTAATTATGATATAATATAGTAAATTACTGCGGAACACTACGAGTAAGTATTACAGAATATATAGATACAGATTACAAATATATGAGCTTTCAAACTTCTTTATGTCTGACTAGACAACCTCGCTTCGCTTTGGTATCAAAAGTATCATACAGTCTCACAATAAACGTCTACGGAAAATATCATTGCAATAGTGTCGTATTTAAGAATACCGGTTTTGGAAGGCGCTTAAAATATTATAATTCTGAAAATAACTAAAAAATATATTAAGCATAATAAAATATAACCTATGTTACCTGCTTCATTTATTCATATCTAAAGGTGAAATTTTTTTATATATAGGTAACGTAGATTTATAGTTAAATTGTTGTAAACAAACATACAAAAATTTAAATCTTTACTTTTTATAATATTAGTATAAGTTACAGTGTAAGACACCTCTAGCTATTAAAATTTGTTGGTTAACTATTTAATTACGCTATGTTGTATATTTATTTAGGTTATGATTGCGCATACGTATAAAGCAATATATATTATAGCGTTCGGTAAGCTCGTAAAAGAAAACCTGACTTTTAGATCATCGTGCGTAATAAAAGCACGTAAAACATTTAATTTTACATAGATAGGTAAGTATTAATAAGTTTATAATATCATTCAATAAAACGTTAAAGTTCGCATTAAAGAAGTTTCTATCGTTTTAACTTTCATCACTTTCGTTACGATGTTCGTGGTCATAGACAATATCTGATACGTTTTCTTTTACTTTTTAAACATTACGTTATTGTGTCTGTGGCAAACGGTGAATTGGACATCATGATCAAGTTTTGGCCTCAAGCAATGGTCCCGTTATGATAGGATTAAATTATATATAAGTACTTGTTTTTTCTGTTTTATGGATTGTGTATAGCAATAAATTTATATCATTTTAAATATCATATAGCTAGACGATAAATTGAAACTCAATATTGTAGTCGTAAACCTTACATTATTTAGGTAAAAGACAATTATTATTTTATAAGATTTGACTTGAAGCTTGTGTGTCCATTAATTGTGTATTTTCTACAGGACTTAGAATCTGTAAATGACGCAAAACTTAAATTTTTAACAAAAAAAAAAATTAAGATGCAGTTCACTAGTGGCTAACATTCTGCTATTTTATTTTTGCTCACGTTGATAATGTAGATCAAAATTAAATGTGAATTCAAAAAGTAACTTTTGCATGTACTCGTAATTGGAATTGTTTTTTACGCACACTTTGTAATACTTCTGTAAGAATCTTGAATACGTAAGTACCTAATTATATATTTAACATTTAACACAGTAAGTTCAGTTTAATATGTTGTCGTCCTTTACTGTCTTCTTATCATAGAAAAGTTCAACAACTAACTTAAGACCCATAAGTTGAGTCATAAGTCGATTGGGGCCTCAGTTCTCACCCGTCAAGACGCTCCCATTCACAACTATGAAGTTCTTTCATAGTTAGGTACTTATAAAACGAACTTCAACTAACCCGAACAATGTAGGTGAGTCATATCGTTTTCAAATATCTTAAATTCCACTCACATAATTTTCTACATTATTGTAGTCTATTAATGCGAAAACGTAATATTCTTTAGTCTCATTAAAAGTTGCTCAACTTAGCGGTAATTATAAGTTGTTAAAGCATTACTGAAGTAGAATTACAACGATTATGCATTTCCATTACATCACTACCTTGTTAGTGATGTTATTGACGTTTCCTTTGCGCACTCTGTGGTTTAAATATTGTTTTACTATGAGTAAATATATTCTATAACTAAAAATGGTGCAAACACAGAACCAGGATGCTTTAGTCCTTGTTCTGAGGGTGCGAACGACACATGAAATATCAAATTACAATCGTGTTATGTCAAAGTTAAAAGTGGGGACAACGAAGACCTACATATTTAGTACAACTGAGACTTGACTTTGAAATAAGTACTTACCTATTGTTTATGTATTCCATACAGATTTATTTGCAAATGCTTGAACACCATTATTAAATTGGCCTTAAGTCACCTATCTTTTTTTATTTATTTATTTTTTTATTAAACTTCATGCACATAGGTACAGAGGCGGACTTAATGCTAAAAGCATTCTCTACCAGTCAACCTTAGGTGATGCAGAGATAAACAAAGTAGGTGCAGTTATTGAAAAAGAATGATGCAAATCTAAAATTGTTATGATGTAAATAAAAGTATAAAAATAAAGTTCAAAGTTTAACCATAAAGAAAATAAACAGTGAATATTATAATACAAATAAGTATAAATAAATAAATATATATATAAATACATACATACATAAATACATATATACATAAATACATAAATACACTATAAATATGATGAGTAAAGAGACATTAACGTGATAACTCCAACAATTTCTCAAAGAGGAGAGCACGAACTTTCAGCTTAAAACGAAAACGATTAGTAGCCATCCTGACCTCAACAGGAAGGTCGTTCCAAAGACGCACTGCCTGGATAATAAAGGAACTGGATATCTCTGTCACTCTTATATGAATTTTAGCAATAGAAATACTTGTCTTACTACGTTAACTGTCGTTTGAGTTAAAAGACATTGATCATTGACCACGGATATCTAATTTCATCGTCACCATCTTATGTGTCACGAATGTAGCAAATATAACCTTACTGCGGTCTCCAAATCGCCTGTCAAGCGAGGTAACTGTAGCAAATAACTCGCTTTGAGGCCTATGCGCGCACAGAGAACATTTTTTAAGCTGATGACGATGAAGTGTCGTAGTCAGAGATTTAAATCGTAGTTCCTTAAGTTTATTTTTTCTATGCAGACTGACAATATTCATAAGTCTAGAGGCATTAAATTCTTCTCTTAGGTACTTCACTTTATTTACTCTAAGCGCCGCCATTTCATAAGAACATCCTTAAATATAATAAAATCATAAATATTCACCAGACAAAGTTTACTTTTCCATTTAAATGTCGCCATTACGTCGGCGATGACACAATCTTAGCCTTCACCTTCAAACCGCAGCCAATTTTTTAAGCAATAGCATAACTTGATAGGTACAATAATAACATAATAATATACCAGTACAATTGAACGTAATAACAACATAGCATCATCTCCAAAGAGGTAGATAGAAGTGTATAACACCCACATTACTTTACATTACGTATGTTGAGTCCCATTAAACAGAGGGTGAGCTTGTTACTATTTACCGGGCAGAGTGATTCCAGACTAATACGATAATTTCTTGACTGATAAACCCTAATATCATGCGAAGAACTTGTTGAAATACCACAAGGTTCTTGGGTATAGTTACATTACTACTACACACTGCCACTTGACCACCAGAGTAGTGGAACGAAATAACCATAATGAATTATATGTAAATAATACTACTACATATGCACGAGTCTTACTGATACCTCACGTTTTAATTATGATGAAATAAGTGCCAAGGCTTCAAGGAATTTTGACATAAATAATCTTATACCTTTGAAGAATGATGAACATATCCAACTACTAACTAGTGTTGGACTATAACAAGTTCTATATATATACGTAACCGACTAGTCTCCGCTCGGATTTAAGTACCTATGCATTGCCGAAGTGTTTACACTAATAGTAGTAATTAGTGCGCTGTTATGTTATTAGCCTTCTAATATCGAACTTCCTAAATATGAACAGGATATTCTTCTAGGAGAAATCTAACGCAGATTTTGTGTCCATTGTATCAGTTTTAAAGAAAAAGTGACAGCAATTTACACTTAAATTGATACGCATACCACACGTTAATCATTCCACGCCTGAATGGATTTACCGCATTTTCTGTCCCGCATATTTGAATTCAGATTAACATACCAAACAACAGATCAATAACTTCTACGTAATGTGCTGTTTGTTGACCTAGAAACTAATTAGTAGCAGTGAACATCGAAGGATTTGCTACACGAAATACAATTTAACCGTTGCCAACAATGAAGGCTAAAGGAGTTAGTAAAGAAAGGAAGGAGAATCCAGGAAGTAATTGGATCTCCGGCGATCTCAAACACAAAATAAAACGTAATAACATGGATTACATCAATACATATTCAAGGTAGAAATTGCTGTAATTATTGCTAACCTTCGCAAGGACACGGCACACTAAGAAGAAAGCGTCAATATGCTATAAGAGGGTAGATACTTCTTAGTTTTCTACTTGCCTATAAGCTACAACGACCACTTAATATCATCAGTGATGTACATAAAACTATTTTGATTTTATCTACGTTTTATATAAAGTTTAACAAATACTTAGTAATGTGTTCCATTTAGGAACTAATGTGACTAGTGTGAAATAGGCATTGGCCAAATAAAATAAATGTTTGATTTACACAATTTGCTGTTGTAAAATATTAAGATTAAGATAAGATATGGATTCATTCAAACTGGAAAATCCTAAGGTATGGCTCATCGGGGTCGCGGATGAATGCGCGAGTGTTTCCCGTGACCCCGACTCTCTAGCCGTCTGGAGGAACACCGTGGCTTTTAGTCGGTATGCCGGCCACTCTTTGAGTGCGGTCGGAGAGTCCGAGATAACCCCTGCCTTGCCCCGGCGAGTGCGTATGCGTAATGCATCATCCCATGAAAAAAATTTTTATCAGTACTTAATTGAAAAGTTCAAGTGAGTATAAACCAAAATTTCTTACTGATCGAAACCTCATGCCAGAGCGACATCAGTTTAGCTAGATATTTAATAATATATAGTTTTTATTAATAGGAAGCTTGTAGAAGCTTCTATATCTGTATCTTCTTTCCTATGTATCTTTCTGTGTGTGTGCAATAAATAAATAAGCTTTGTCGTTTAGTTATCTGTCACTAGTAGCAATAATACGGTAACCCATTATAACTGTAGGGACAAGACATAACTTTAAACTCTAAATCAGCGCAAAAATATTATTTTAATAATCGTAAGAAATAATTGTAGGAAAGATAATTCATTATTAAAAGTGGCGTATCTGATTATTTTAGTTGCATAAGCGATGGTTCGTGGGATCGGGGCCAGAGACAGAGGTGCGCACGCGCAACCGTGTCAGTGGAACAATGATACTTGCATACGCACGGAGTGGGGGAAACAGGAAGTGTCGATTAATAGAAAACAACTTGTATCAGCATATAATGCGGTAATTCGATTTATTACTAACAGATGATTATATAGACTGTTAGTAATCAATCGAATAATGTGATGTGTAATTTGACGTATTCTAAGTCATTAGTGTCTATATTTTAAGTTTATCTTGCATATGACATTTTTTTAGTAAATAAAAGGAAACTTGAACTTTATTAGGTATATATCAAAAAATATATCACAAAAGGTTGAAGAGATCTGATCTGTTAGCAGTCTAAAACCAACAACTATAATATAATAATAAAATGTCATGTAATTTATGCCATTTCATCATAATCGAATTTAGTCACAATAGGATGTTGAAGGTTCTACTTTAACTTTGACAGGCAAGTAAATATTTTCTTAGTCGAAATAGGAACGATATAAAAGTTACTGAGTTTTAACCTATTATTATGTCACGGCAGGTCAAAGACCTGTTGATAAAAGAATTTAAAAATTTTATAATATTACAGGTACCTAGATGTGTAGATAATGACATGTGACCTATTTATCAAAATAATTAAGTAACACTATATTTTACTATTATTATAACTATGAAGTTTAATTAAAATTATAAAACTGAATTTGCTCCAAAACTTTGCACAGAGCTATAAAATTGATTGAATACATGTTAGACGTTATATAAATGGTATTAAATAATTATATACATAGTATTTAAAACAATTATTTATAATTAAAATGTTCTAGCACAGCTGTAGTACTGACTGAGTCTGACAGATGGACAACAATATTATAGGTACCTATAATATTGTTAGACATTTATTTATTTTGTAAACAAACAGTTTATTAATTAATAATGTCACAATCACCATTCAACAGCATTATATGTATGTACCTATATCATGGCAATACATTTCTTTCTTAATTTTCACGTAAGAACTGTTTTCTATGTCGGACATTTTAGTCTCTAGACTTAACTCAATAGAAGTTGCTTGTCGAATACTGGATTTGTGCCGATTTTATTAATGGAAACTTTTTGAGACGTTACACACTAATGTCTGCGTTGTACTATAAGAATTGCCATTATTGATAAAAAAGCTGGCTATTAAAAACCCGAGACTTATCAATGCCACTAATTATTATATATACTACTACTGACTGCTTCTGTGGTTCGGTGGTACTGTGTATGGACTGCCACGCAGAGGTCGCGGGTTCGATGCCCGCTCAGTGCAAATATTTGTGTGCATGAACATGTTTATTTGCATTGGTCTGGGTGTTTCTATCTATAATATGTATGTATTTACAAAAAAAAAGTATTTAAGTATGTATATCCGCATTCTAGAACCCATAACACAAGCATATAATATGCTTACTTTGGGTCTAGATGGCGTTGTGTATAGTTGTTGAAATATTATTATTATTATTATTATTATTATTACTTTACATTCAGCGCCTAAACGAAAAATCGGTTCGGGTCCCGAGTTACTTACATTAACTAAACCATTTTCCGCGCGGGCGAACCCGCAGTGCGCATCTAGTAAGAAATAAAAAAAGAAAAGAAAAGCTCGCGCATTACCTTGGCGGCCTAGACGTGTCATATTTCCAAAATAACATTTGTCAATGTTATAATTGAATCATTTTGTATGTCGACAAATTGCTCTCGAAGCGTGAAAACGTTGCGTTAGTTGCAACGATAACTAGTTGTCACGGGGCACAAAACTGTCATGGCTGCCTGGTTTTACAGACCTGTTATTTAACAATGATTAAATAAATTTTAAAATAGATCTAATCTATTTTTAACTAGGTACCTACTTACTCATAGCTGCTTTATTTCAACTTAGGGTAATTAGGGTTATGTATAACTATCGCTATTATTTCAATCAAAAGACGTCCAGGCGACTATTGGACATAGGTAGGCCTTGTTTGTAGAGGGGAAATGCGTTTTCGCATGCCACCCCGTCCGAGCGTAACGAGGCGGCTATGTCGGACTCGCTAACCTAAGATAGTAGGCGGCCAAAATACCGACTAAAACCTCTCCTGTAACTCTCGCCTTTACGGATGGGTCACCGTAACTTGATACTACATCAGCGGCCACTGGACAAGGGCCTCCCTCAAGTGTCGCCATTTTGACTGGTCGTTAGCCGCTCTCTTGCATCGTTAAGTACTGGGTTAATTAAACTCAAGACAAGTCTGAGTGACCGACAATGAAAGTAAACCAAACAAGGACAATTATATCAGCCAAATCATTCGCCGGCAACTCATTTCATAACTTACCAGTTACTCTGGTTGATCTAACCGGTCACCAACTAGTCATCAAATATTGCGAAATGCGCTTGTGAAACAAACATATCCGTAATTATTATTATAATGACTTGTATTATAGTAATAGATTAGCAAATCGAGTTTTTTAATGTATAATTTCTCTAATCGTATTTGAAACTGCCGGAATTCCGAAGTTGACATCCGGAGGACATGTTTGCCTCGGGAAACACCACAGACAACTCAAATCGAGAATCTCTGAATTGATAATGACTTTTTTTATACATCCTTGATGGTAGACAAGCATACGATAACCTATATAACTACAACTATGTAGTTGTTGCTCTGAAGTTTCAGATACAATGCTAAGAAAACACAACGAGGTCATTACCGACCGTGAGAAGATGAAGGACTTTGCGTATATTCTATGAGAGAGAAGATACGTTCCAGTTATCCTATTTATACTAAAAACACCCAGGATCTATCTATATTCTATTATATAAAGCGCAAGTGTTTGTTTGTTTGTTTTACCGCGCTAATTTCTGAAATCCTAGTCGGATTTGAATAATTCTTTTTGCGTATGATAGCCCAGTTCTTGAGGAAGGTTATAGGCTACAGGCAACGGGAGCAGAGCAGTAACCAAAGACGTGGGTGAAACCACGCTGCGAAAAGCCAGTTACCATAATAAAATGTCTTTATTAAGCTGCCTATGCTTTTCTAATATTTTATCCGCAAGATTCTTTACAAATTTAGAAATAGAAAACAACCGTGTAATATCTCCACAACTTTCAATTTATACGCGTTGTCTGACGAATAGAAACATTATTTGCGTAACATTGTCCAAGACATTAATTACGTACGGTGAAGGTTTGTGAAAGGGTCGACTAACAAATTAATTGTGTAATTTTGCGCATGTTCAACTCGTGGGTGTAAATAAGTATGTAAGAGATGAAACAATAGGCTGTGGGATGAACATATACGATTACTTTAACCTTTAGAAGTTTAGAGTAGAACAGCTGTGTTACTCTGAACAAATATAAGATGAGCATAGATTGGAAAGATAGATAAATACTATTTAGTAGTCACAGGCAAAACAAACCAAATGTCTACATAGTCAACTTATGTTGTATCCTGTATGTCATAATCCTCGCATCTTGAAGAAATTGATTGATACAGCAGATAGCGAGACATTTGTGAAATAATCCTAACTCAGCCAGAATTGCCGTTGACATGCTAAGAAGAACAATCAAGCGTAGGTATGTACCTACTAGCTATCACGCCTATCACTTTATTTGACGTGATAATCGAAAGTAAATCACATTTCTTAGACAATAAGACAAGTACATAATGCATTAGTAGCATTACATGTCGCATGCACTCGCTTGTATCGACGACGACGAAGCGAGTGGTAAACGCCATCAATCTAATGACGCAGCTGTTTCTCAGAAAGCTGTGCCACCAACACAATGGCGCATTAAGGTGGTTCCGACGAAATTTCGACGAAATCCGCGACTTTCATCTCGATAATTGAGTAGATTCTAATGCTATTTATTCTTTTTTTTTTGCCAACAATATACTTTGATTCATGGACTTTAGAATAGTAGAAGAATTATTTACAATAATTGATTATATAACTTATACCAACGATATTAAAACAACGTGATTTCACTTATTTCGAAATATTACTTTCTAATTACTATAGTTATAAATATAAAAGTTATATTAAATCAACCGGAATAAACCAAATGTCAACTCTGTAGGTTTATTTCATTTATTAGGATAATGTTTCAATAGTTATTGATAATTTGCCTGAATCAGCGTCGCAGGGGCTCTGCGCGGGCGACGGGAGGCAGAACGGCAGAGCGGCGCAAGCCCTTCTGACGGACGGACGTATGCGGTTTTTTTTAAAATTATTTACGTAATTCAATAATTGCAAATAAATAATATCAAAAAAAAAATATTGTGTGGATAGATTTAGTGTTGCAAATAAATTAGATTAGTTATTTAGATTTTTTTAGTGTATTAAATACGTAGGTATTTACCTACATTTATTATTATTTTTCATCAAAATGACTAAAATTTCACGACTGAAACAAATACAAATGCAAAAGATTCAACACATGAATATCCTGTAAGTAGGTATATACCTACCTTCATATTTTTAGTAAAATACCTTCTTTGAGATACTTACCTAGGATATCCTTTAATTATGTTTAGTTCCACGTAAACTAGGTAACAGGTGGTGAGCCTATTGTCGCTCGTGATAAGATCAAGGCAACACCAGGCCTCAAGAATCAGTAAATTCCTGCTGTTATAATATATACCCTAGGGGTATGAATATGAGCTTGCTACAATATTGTCTATGTCTACTATCATTTCGAACTAGGTGTGTGGTAGGTGGGCACATGAGTAAAATATCTAACTTGGATATTTACTCATGTGGCAAGGGCGCTTTCCGATTCCGACCGACGCGACGCGACGACGGCGACGCCGGCGTAGGTACGAGGTGCTTTGGTCGGAACACGAACGTCGGCGTCGGTCGTACAACTAGCATAGAACTCAAATTACAATGATTATACGTGACATGCGTCGGTTTGCGACCTAGTTATGTACCTACACAAAACAGCCATACACGCTGCTGTTAGCTACCTAACTATCTACGTTATCTTGCACGAGCATAAATACCTATACATTCTATACATACATACGGTGTGTACTTGAATATTCTATCGGTAAGTAATACCGATAAAATATTCAAGTATTTACCTCGTTAGATTTTTTTTCATGAGCTGATAAAATCAGTGATAAGATACTAGGCTAAAGTAAATACCTACCCTTCTACTTTCAATGCATCTTATTTTGATTTATTTATTTGATTGCAAGAAAGGAAGAAAAAAGGCTTTACAAAACGTCTTAGTCTCTAACCAAACTAAAATATTTGAAGACTGTGAAATTATCACAATTAGGTAAATTAAAAATCCTACTCTCTGTTCCTTTATTATCGTACTATATGAATGTTTAATCCTAAAATTAAATAATATATTGTTGAGTGCCTACTGGACATAACAAAACTAATACCGTATTTTTCGAGTGATAGGTGAATGTAGAAAGTAATAGACCCGGCACGGTGGCACAGTATAAAGAATTCTACTCTTTTTTGTACAGTCTTTACCTAACTAGGTAAAGGCAAAAGAATTATGTTTTAGCACTCTATGTATGTATGTATCTTTATTATATTATATTATAAGTGTATGTACTGTAAAACTACCCCGTGACGTCGTCCGCATGGATCCGTTCCTTAGCGATAATATTACATTAGTTCTACTTTACCGATTTTGCATTATATTATACATTTACAATACTACAATATGTACGTACATACAAATATATGTATGTACACATATATTTGTATGTACATATTGAAGTAATCTATACTTATAATGAATCTCTAGCGAGGTAATTTTCACGGTACATCCAAATCACTCAAACAGTGGGTACAATGCGTCTACTTTGGCAATTGTTCGTGTTACTTATTTTGCTAAGGGTACATGATATTGTGTACCTTACGTACGGGCACTTACTAGAAGATAATCAACATTTATTTATTTATTTATTTATTGAAAAAGTATTTACAATATCATTACAGATAAAAACCCAATACGATATCATAAAAAACCTAAAATTAAAAACACTAATTACTAAATAAATATATCTACTTATCCAATACTATACATTTTTGTGCAACATCCTTGAATTTTGATAGGGTACATTGAAAAATATCAATTTCTATAGAAATAATGATATACACATAGGAATGATGACGCTTTGTTTAAAGCATGTGTAACTGAAAATCCTTATCAGCTCCGTCATTTGAATTTAGTTTTGCTGGTGAATGGTGCTGTTTCAAATTCAGTGCAGTGGTGGCCATACAGAGTAAAGATACTGTGGGAGAAAAAGGAAATAAAGAGGACCGAGGAGGTAACTATGCCTTCGGACCACTGACTTTCAGACAAAACTTACACTTTACGTCGTTATGTACATCTCGAGCCAAACCGCCCCGCTTATTCTAAAAGATCAACTTCCGTAAAATGTTTGCTGGCTATACAATAAACAGAACGATTTACTGAAGTTATATTTGTGATATCCAGATGAACCGAAAATAAATAAGGAAAATGAAAATATGTTAATTCATATAGGTTTATTAAATTAACACTTATGAACGTCAAAATTTACAAAATGTCAGCAAATTAACCTACAACCAGTTCGCTGACAAAGTAGAGCCATGAGAAGAACTGGCAAGAAACTCAGGACACTCTTTTTAATCGCAGGGTTATTACAATTTTTGTAAGTTACAGTTTCAAGTAGCATGCAAAGTGACACAGGCAATACACTTAACTCTATAGGTAATTAAATACTTACAGCTTTCTATGTTGCAAAGAAGAAATAAAAAGTAAAATGTGTCCTTTACAGGCTGCCTCAATTTGCATATTGCTACAAAAGGCAACATGTGAACTGTAATAAATGTGTCTATGTAAGTATTATATAAACTGTTAATATTCGATATAAGTATAAAGTAAGATGAACTTAATTCACCACAGGAGTTCACAATGTACATGGTGAACATATATTTCACAAATCACAATGTATAATTTTAATAATACTAAGTATACAATTTTAACAAAACAATACAAAATGTGTACTTAACTGTACAATTATGGCTCGGGCATTATGTCATATATAATTAATACAAAAAGAAAAACATTTTATGTCAAAATGTATCAATAAGCGAGATTACAGGATGGAAATAAATTATGAATCATTTAGTATAATATTCTGTATACATCTTTGCTCGAGACAGAACAGCGTTTTGTTTCGATTAGATTCGTGTTCGTAGAGTAGATAATCCTTCTACTGATTTGGCTGCGCGATAGAAGCCTTATTATAAAGGATGAATTTACTATGGCAAACTGTAAATCGCTAAAAGCAGTGGACTAGATATCAGACAACACCAACTCATGAGTGGCTATCACAGTCCTACTATTTTGTGTTCATTTTCGGCAGACTGTGCCTGTTATTCCTACCTCGTGGACTAAGGCTGATGAAATTAAATAGTGTTTAGGAGGTCCACAGTCTGTAGCACTTCAAAATTGTTTTGCATTTAATAGGCTCCAAGCCTATACACTCCGCAAGATTTGCCATTTAATGATAGAGGCCGAATTGAAAGGACAATGCACAAGTGTAGTCTGATTTGTTACTCGAGTTTGGTAGCGGTACGTATCTACAGAACCAAGAAAAAGTTGTCTTGCACAAAACCTTACTTTACATACATCAATATAACCGTGCCGTACAATTGCCTATCGAAGTGACTTCACTCTGCCTTATGATACAGTCAGTGGGATCCAAAAGACTAAGTGGTAGCCGCCATTCCAAAGGTCATTGTTTCAAACTGCTGGCTAGTGGTCTTTATGAGATGCTTTTTTATTATTGAAGCAGGACCTCATATCATCAGTCCATGAAGACGCAGTGGAGTTAGAAAGTTATGAAAACTCTTGGCTTTTGTAAGAGCTAATTTTGAACACTTAACAATCAGACGGGCAAATTTAAAGAAAAGACATTTTGCTGGGGTAATGTTTCAAACGTTACCCCAGCAAAATCTTTTTTATTCCGAATAACTTTAAAACTATAATGCAAACAAATTGTGCTATAGGCAAACAAATTACTCCTTACGACGCACTAATAATCTGTTATACTCTCATACTCTCACCTCTTATAAGCACATTTTTATCAACATTTTGCTGGGGTAACGCACTCCTCTGCCTGACGGTAAGCAGCCAATGAAGTCCAGAAGTGGAAGACACTATTTTAATAGAAATTGTCTCAAACTGCTAGCATAGCGGCTTCATGATACTAGCGACACTATTGCAAATAGTAAAAATATAAATGAAGATGAGGTACGCATACGTTTCATACGTGCACACACACAAACTTTCGCATTTATAATATTAATAGGATGTTAATACATTTTTTAAGTCAAAATGTTTTAGTTTGTTCATGTACAAAAAACCTATATATATATATATCTAACTAAATAAGTATAAACTCGGCAGGTAAATAAGTATAAACTCGGCAGGGTTACTAAACTAAAGTGTACTAGTATTAGTTGAAGAATACACATCATGTCAATTATAGGAATTTATCACAATGGTGTATTGTCATTGGAACTTAATTTTTAAGCGACTTCAAAAAATATTAATATTATATATATTATTAAATATTTTTTTGAATTCAATAATTCATAAAAATAGTTTTACACGATTTTTTTGATCAGGCAATACATTTCACAGCAGCTGGGTTTTGAGTTTATTGGTTTAACCCACAGTAGTTATTTTTATTTCTACTACATATTTAACAAACGTCATGATTCTAAACACTTATCTTTGCTTTCGCTACTATATAAATAATAAATATATAAACAATATATACTAAAAAATATACATACTTACTAAACGAAATAATAAAAGATACTAAAAAAATAATTCATTATTGGCGCGTCTATCAGATTTTAGTTCTGCGGTTTCGGACAAGTAAGGTCATTGTCTTATAGTTGTGCTACTGCTACTTGCCGCTAGAGGGCGAACTCGCACGCAATGTTTTTTTCGGGTGAGGCGCGGGGTGGTGAGGAAGCGAAACGCTCAAGGTCATATGTGACGGAACGCCCTTAAGAGTCAAATGTCGTACAACTGCAGCAAAAACAATAAACAACAAAAATAAACTTAAAAGCTGGAATAATAAGGTTCTTGTAACAACTTCATACAACCAGGTAAGTTTGAACCACAATAAATAATTGAATACGAACATTAATTTTGAAGAGTGGAAGATCAACGTAACATGGTCGATCAAGTTTAGAAGTCAATGAAGACGAGACAATGAGTTGACGAGTTGCTTTGCGATGGTGCGTAGTGATGAATTTTTAATAATGTAATGTGCCTTTGTGTAGGTAGGTATAAAATCTTTTTCGTGTAATTTTCTTTGATTCGATTTTTATAACGCCTAACACTAGTCAGAACTTACTATTTAGGTATATTGACTAGTCTTTATCTTTGTTGTATTAGACTATTTCCTTTAGGGGAGATAACACAAATTTCTTTTTCCTTTTAACCGACTTCAAAAAAAGGAAGAGGTTTCTCAATTCGGCTGTATATATTTTTTATGTGTTTGCGGATAACTTCGTCGTTTATGAACTGATATTGATAATTTTTTTTTATTAATATGAAGATATCTCACGAGTGATACGATAATAATGAAACCACTTTTTTACTTTTTAATTTTCTGTTTGATGTTGGTTTTATTTTTAAAAAATTATAAGTTCAGTAAACATACGGTCGGAATAATGTACATTTCAACCGCGCGGCCAAATCATAAAATTTGATGAAACTTTGCCACGAATTAGTGGTAATTTGTTACTAAACATATGTCATTTCCTGAATTTGCCGTTGCTGACCGAACGGGATAAGAAAAATGTTAGCCGCTTTCATTCAGCAAACGAAACACAATAGTATAGACACTATACTTCACTGGCCGAACGGGCCTATTCCCTGAAATCAGGGACTACTTCTTGTCTAAAATTCAGCAGTCGGGATGAAAACACCTGAAGCTCTACAAAGATCGCACTATTATTATTATTTATTTTTTTTATAGTATAGCCTACCAAAGTGACTCCACCCCGCCTGGTGGTAAGCAGTCAGTGGAATCCAGAAGTGGCGGCCACTATACCAAAAGCTATCGTTTTAAACTGCTGGTATGGTGGCCTCCACTATGACGGCTGGGAATGGTTAGGGGAAGGAAATGAGGGACGTGAGGAAAGAGGAAAGGGGGGAAATTGGGCCTCCGGCGCTCTCACTCACCGAACGAAACGCAGTAGTACGGATACTACTACTTTTAAGTCGATCTTCTATGAGAGGGTAGTATTTCCCCGGACGATCCGGCCCATTCATGCTGAAATCAGCGTGGATCTACTACCGTATTAACTATTCTGTTGTCATAACCCCACCATCTAGATAGCACCCTGCATCACTTGCATAATGATAGAGGTTTTTAACCGAGACCATTAAGACACATTGCGGTGATTTAATTTTGAAGCTCAAAATTGTTGTTTTCTCATCATCACCTTTAAAAACATCCACTGCTAAACATAGGCCTTTTTTAATCACCTAAGGACTTCTACAAACAATAAAGAAATAGAGCGGTCTACATCATCGTGTCTAAAGAAATCAATTTCATTATTTAATTGGCGTTGACTTCTTTATTTAATCGAATTGCATTGTGTTCATTATCAACAATTAAATGGAGCCTGAGAAATGTTTACATGATATGTTAGCATCAATATAAGTAGATACATAGATTGCAAGAAATTCAACAAGTAAAAACTGTATCGACGGGTAGATGTATAACATAGTGTGGTTTAACAATTAGTGTTGCCATTCGACTTTATTATGACAGAACGTCCGTTTTTAAGGAGAATGTGTAGATCTTTAGTATGACCATCACGCAATGTGACAAGAGTAGCCGCCCGATTATGAAGAAGTTTAGATAATATATCTATATTATGCGGATGATCGTTTTTGTGCTATACGTTCACATACTTGCATACTTTGTGTCCGTTAATTTATATTTAATTACACAGAGCTTTGGCGGAAGTTATTTTGTATGTTAGCTTATAATTTGTATTCAGTTTTGTGTCGTTACATAAGCAGCAATAAACATCACATAGTTGCGTTTATCACCGCTCTCATAACTGCATACTCTTCCTTTAGGGAATGGCTGTATCAGCCTACTGATGTTCACCTTTACTGCCGGATATAGGCAGTAAACCTCTTTAGACTAACACTATTATATGACCACATTACACACTTTAATACGCGCTACTGAAAAAGCAAAGATGTTTTATTACGCTTAACAGCGTATGTGAGAACGTAGTGATGGTCACCTTGTCAGCAATTCGGATAGTGCCATGCACTTCTGGACTCGACGAATAGCTCACTATAAGTTTGAGTGAAATTATTTTAGCAGATAAACATTAAAGGTCGGAAGAAATAATTATCAAAGAGTTTTTAACTTCCACGGTGTGTGTAAATAAATAATTTCATCACTAAACTTCGAGGTAGCTTTTTTAATTTTGTATTTGGCAATGTAACACAACACCTGGCAACACCAATTTTATATATAGTTGATTGAATTGTTGATGACTTTACGCACTGATTGGTTAACAATACAGCTATAAATAGCGTAAACTGAACAATAGTAATATGCACTGGCTATTCTCAATTATGAAGACGTTAAGAAATCCTTGGATTGGTCTACAAACTGGCCCTAACGACGTACGGAGGTAGCTTTGTCAACAATGAAAGCAGGTGAGTGAGGATTAGAAGGCCCAAATGAGGAGTCTAGTTTCCAAAATATGAACGTGAGTCTCCTAGGTTCGACAAGTGTTTTTTTATGGAACAAGCTATAATATAGCAATGCCAACTTTATTTTAATAGTGGGTAGTAGTTTCAAACCGTGCATTACCTACTTTATATGACCGTCTCTAATCTAGACATAAAATCAACCTCATAAAATAAATCTCTTTCTGTGGATGTCGTAAGAGATGTTTATGAGATGAGAGTGCCAGGTAACGGGCAGTACCGTTAACTGCGTACTACGTAAACTCCTAACTATGGTAAACTCCTCATAAAGGGAGGAGCCTCTCCGTCTAACTTCTTTTATAATTCATCACCTAACTGTCCAGCCGGGCTGTTCTAATACGGCATAGAGGTTTTTAAAGAAACGCCGAGGTTTCAATACTTCATACTTTTATAAGACAGACCAATTAAAAACAATGTACGGAAACGGATAGGCATTTATCAACAAGTTATGGTATAGCAGTTAAAGACAGTGTTTGAATAATACACAACGGGCGTCGGGAAGTGACAACCTTACGACCCATTAGTGGAGTATCAACTTAGTCACCGTAGGTAAATACATACATACTTATGTACTTCACTAGCGCCTAGCGTAATCAATAAACAAATGGTATCAATCAAAAATTACATGTGAAGGCCAGACAAATCATAATAATAGAACCCAGCACCGCTCTGTAATAAGAATAACAATACTGCCGCTTTGTATAAATGAGCCAGGATCAAGAAGACAATACAGGCATAGATAAAGGGGTGCCTTTCACTGACCAATACTGAACCAAGAAGTTTTCACTACGAAAAGATGACACATGAATAGTTTCTTATGTAGGTATAGGTACCTATTTCTTTAAAAGAAAAAGATAATGTTGAATGAATAGCTACGTGCCAAAATCTACAAAACTATAACAACAATACGTCGTACAAAGATATATAATCTGTCCTAAATTCTAAAATGCTGGCAAATAAGTTGCACAATATTTTAGCACAATTTGCATCTATCGTAACAAAGTAAATGCACAATAAGTCTACTGCCAAAACAGGACAGGGTCAATCTCAAGTGTGAGAATTAATTAACAAAATTAAAAACAAAAACGCAAAATCATAAAGATTATCTTTTTCTCAAACATCGCTTGTTTATAATAAAACAATAACGTACTGTCAAATTACGGTAATAAAATAAAATCAGCGGCTCAGAGAAATATTCTCCTTATTAAGGTTGGACTAAATATCGTCTACATTTAAAATCTAACAATAGCCTTACCAAGAAAAAGATTCGCTCTCGCATTACATTATTACACTTTGCATCAATCGTATGCTTTCAAACTCAAAAATATCACAGATTTCGTGCCACACACGACCATCGAGCACATTGGAAATCAATCTACGGAAGCCGAGATAAAAGGCGATCGCGCTTTTCGTGAAATCGGAGCCTAGACTGGAGTGAACGAAAAGAAATTTCCAATGACAAAAGGCGTTGGATATCAGAAGTTGACGAAAATATGTGACAACTGTCCTTTAACTAGATTGCTAATCCTTACAACTCCTTTTAATGAATTCGGTCACCTAGGGCCACTTACTCCAACGACCACCGACTAAATTTCTTGTTCGGCCATTTCCTATTAGGTGCTTTTCCTGGTTAGGCCATTCCTCGAATGACCTCTGTGTGAATTCCTAATTGGGCCACGTCCCCAAATGACCATACTGTGTATGCCTCAGTTTGGGCATTTCCTTGAATGACCACTATAGTGCAGTCAAGGTCAAAATATATTTACACTTTGGGACCTTAACGTCTTTGACACAAGGCCCAAAAGTTTAAAGATATGTAATTTCGACTGTACCTTATTTTAAGGGTAGGTATAAGGATATTGGCCTACCGATTGGATATTAATTGACATCATGACAAGGAAGTTGGCCCTTCAGAGATTTACCCGTAAAGAGAAACGTGGTTATTTGAGGATTAAGCCGTTAGGAAAAATGAGATCGTGGCCCTTTTAGCGAAGTGGCCGTTAGGAGAATAGGCCATCAAAGGGAAAAGGCCGTTCAAGGAATGTGGCCCTAGGTGACCGAATTCCTTTTAATTACATAAATACATATTAAATGTATGTCTTGAAGAGATCGCTCTTAGCGATAAGATCGCTCATTCAATGGACTCATTGTTATGTTTAATTTGTATTTATTATGTAGTGTGAACATTACAGAATATTTTTATATAATGTTTTAGCAACCCGCCCTGGTTTTGCAATGGTATAATGAAACTCGAGTAGATCCCGATCCCATGGAGTAATCAGAATAAAAAGTAGCCTATGTTAATAAAATAAAATAATGAACCTTTTACGCCACAACTGTTTATTTTACGAAAACAATTTCAATACATAAATTGTAGAAAATTTCCTTCAGTTTTATCTTGTAATACATGTTTTTATCGTTATACGAGTTTGCAAAGACTGGCAAAGACATACTATCCTCTATTTTTCAATATGGCGGCGCACATGTCAGAGATATGAGGTGGCAAAGTCGAAATTCGGAAAGAGCACATACAAGTCTACAAAATACCAATTTTTAAAACTCCCGGTAAACTTTCCAAGTAAAACTATCAAATGACTACTATCATGTTCGTATCGGAAATTATTACATGAGCCTATAAAAACTAGATACAATTCCTTATTGCACATTGTTCTTAAACGATAGAAAACACTCTCAAGCAAAGTGCGTCTTATGGTTATGTAAATGCCACACTCCATGAAAAAAAGGTGTACTCCATGGAATATATTTGTTATGTTTATTAGAAAAATAGACATGATCGATCAGATGTAAGTTAATTAATCCTGCACCTCTAAAAAGACGATTATCGTTGGTAATGGTATTCACCCTCTGTAAAAAAATATAATATGAGGATCGCGCCAAATTTGTTCCTCTAGTCAGAATCAAACCCACGATACTTGGTATAATATAAGTTGAATTATTAACCCCAAAGCCCCTACCTATGTATTAAGTTTTAGAATACACACATGTTAAGGTAGACTCCTCAGCAATGAATTGATTGACTCCATAAACATAAAAAATGTGCATAATAAATTTACTTAGGGATTGATCCTATGCTCAATAAGCCGATAATAGCACCGTTTATTTGTTTGTGCTATATTGACTCATTCGGCTCATCAATGGACTTAGAATAGTGATGGCTTATATTCATTAAGATACTAACAATCAGCAATATGCAGTGTTAGAAAATATTATTATAATCATTTAGTATCTTTCTTCCTCATCTATTAAAAAGTAGGTTCCAAATAATAAGTCACAGTCGCAGTACCTACTCGCAGTTTACTGTAGTCTTTTTCTTCGCTGACTTCCTCTAAACCACGCAACTGATTTTGATATAATTTGCACTATCGTTTAATACTACTGCCGAATGGTTTATCCTATTAATATTATAAATGCGAAAGTTTATGTGTGTGTGTGTGTTTGTTACCACTCAGCGCCTAAACGGCTGAACCGATTTCGATAAAAATTATGTAGATAGATTCGGTGCCGGAGACGGACATAGGCTACTTTTTATCCCGAAAATCGGTCTGGTTCCCGAGGGTTACAACAAACATATTTTATCGCAGAGACCTTTAGATAATTTTCATGTAAAATGAGATTAAGCCAAGTCACACAGCTATGGTATGCCTAGGAAAATGTAGAGCTAAGTATCTGAGCTATTAAATTAAGGATTCAAATATGTTTGGGTGTTCAGTTCAGTGAATGCATAAAACTAAGTTTTTTTTTACCAAAATAAAAAATATTAAACTTCTAACATAAACATGATAGTTATTAATTATGTATGTAGTATCAAACTAAAAAAAACTATTTTTATTAAAGCTTTGGCTATATACCTACCATGAATTAATTTCTTGTTTGGTGCGCATACGCATTTAATGTGGTTATAAACTTATAATGCACAGATAACATAATATCACAGACAATTGCCATTCTCGCTATAGCAAAATGTCCGTACTTTCTGCTCTTCCGCTATGCTTACGCGACGTGTTGTCGAACGAGGAAAGTTGTTGGCAATGTCGCTGGCGCGCCCTCCGGTACCGTTACATGAGAGATTGCTTTACCGACACTACGACAAGTACGTTTATTGAGTAACTGACCTTTAAGTTCGCTTTTTCTTGATACGTGTGTCTGGCGACATTTTTGTTTGTGAAATAAGAGAGTTGAAATTTGAAAGGTCGGTGTATGTAACCACAAATATTATATGGTGTATGAAAATTAAAAAGAACTGTACCTACACTTAACTAATATGCATATTTTGTAAGGACACGCAAAACTGCATCTCGGCTAGTTTAACTATAAAATAATTCATACTATTAAATCTTTAAAATTAATGGATAGTGTTACCTCATTTATTTTAAGCAGCTTTCATTTTAATTTATTGTTCAGGTAATAAAATCAAAGCACGCTATAAAATATATTTATTAGATTTAATCTGTATGATGTAATTTTTATTCTATACTATTAATATAAACCTAAAGAGTTTGTTTGATTGAACGCGCTAATCTCCGAAACTACCAGTTAGATTTAAATAATTCCTTTTGCGTATGACAGCCAAGTTCTTGAGAAAGGTTATAGGCTTTGTAATATCACGCTACTTGCGACGGGAGCAGAGCAGTAAGCGAAGTCGCGCGTGAAACCACGCAGCGGAAAGCTAGTAATTTACTAACGTTTAAAACAACATTTTAACCAGAAATAATAAAATTTTAGTCTTAGATAAAAAATAATATAGAAATTGTGATTGCCTGCAGAGATTGATACAAGTGTTTATCCATTATATTATCTATAATTATTATGAATAAATATAATTTTTCTTACGGTGGGCAATAACTGTGCTGGGCAACTGGGCAATCAATCTATACTTATTTACTTATGTAGGTAGTTATGCCTTCTTAGCATCAGAGCCATTTTTACGTTTGTTTTTAAATAAATAGGTAAGTACTGGAAATACAAGCTAAAATAAATTATATCCCCCTCCCCCCTCTGCAAGAAGAAAACAAGCTTGTTTCACAAGTTGTAGATACTAGTCGTCCATCAAATGATTGGATAGGTACCTACTAAAAGCAGTGAAATTGAAACGTCCAAACGCAAAGTATCGACATTATAAAGGTAATAAAAACTTGTCGGCAAAATTAGAAAATTACACCTTACGCCAGATGTTCATGGACTTTCTAACGTTTGGTCGCTAAGTGCGTAACCATTTCCCTATTATACCTATTATAGCGATCGTGTTATGTGTAGTAGAAGACAGATCGACAACTAAGTAAAAAATGATAATGAGAATATTGAAAATGTTTAAAAAACCCGTGGAAACTTAAATTTTTTGTAGATACAGTTATTTATTGATCGTAGGTAGTTATACTTAACTTAATAAGTACCTAAATTTATTACAGTACAACACACCAAAAATTCACTTATTCTCACGCCTTGACACACACTCATTTGTTACCCTCTTTTATTGTCTAACATTACGATGGTTATATTTTTAAAAAGATTTGTGCAAAGAGTTTGCTGATCTCATGGATAATAAATAAGTAAAGTGTTATACATTTAAATGTATTGTAGTGTTCGCCACTTATGCGCGAGGGTGATGTTTACAGACTAGAAAAATCCTTTCGGGGAGTAATGACCAAGATGCCAAAATGTCTATGGTGCTGAAATGATTATAGTGCTAGAATTGATGCTAGAATCGCTCTGGCGATCATCTAAACGCTAGTTAAAAAAGATAAGTGTCTATTTTATAACATTTTACAGTCTTTCTTTCTCTGGCGATCATCTAACTAGCGTTTAGATGATCGCCAGAGCGACGAATATTTGTGTGATTCACAAATATTGTTTCGAAAGTGTGGGCGTATTCTGTGAACATTAACTTTAATTGCTTGTTTGTAAAGTCTGCTGCGGCACAGGGCTGCCTCCTAGTGCAAAATACCTATACATATAAATGCTTTTGTTAAATGACTGTCATTCTAATCTCATGCAAATGCAAGAATTATTATTATACTAGCGACCCTGCTTCGCACATAATTACCAATAAGTATAATAATATAATATTTTACAACATGTTTACAAATCTCTCGCCTTTTCTCTATTACAATATGCATGTATTATTCATATAAAACCTTCTAAAAGAAAAGCCCTAAACGATAGAAACCGTATCAAAATAAGTTGTGTGGATTAAAATAAGTTAGCGGAGAAACACAGGCAAAACAGCGACTTTCTTCTTCTTACTCCTAGACCTGGTCCCATTTACTTGGGGTCGGCCTTCCTTGTCTTCATTTTCCATTTAGCACGGTTTTGTGCTACGTCGTTTTTTAAATTAGCTTCTTTAAGATCCTTTTGGACCGTCGTCAGGCAGGTACCATAACCAGGTATAACCAGGCAAAACAGCGACTTTATACTACTTAATTATAATTTAGAGATAGAGATAGATAGCGCTGATTCAGCCTATCATTGACTTCAAACCGACATTAATACAACTAATTAAGGACAATCATGAGGAGAGATGCGTCCGTAAATATTGACGTTGCACGGTCCACGTCCCACGGCATGTGAGGCGCGGCAGCTTCCACTTTCGACTGTTTCGGAGTAACGCGCATCATTCAACTTTTTTCTCTTTACTTCGGCATTTAATTTTAGGCTCAGATATTTTTATGTTCAGCCAGTGTTATTTATTTAATTACAATCTGCCTTTATTAGTCGATTTGGTTTTTTATGACACTTAATTAATGGGCGTTTTAATCGGTTCTACTAATTTGTGAACAGATTGGGTTTTTAAAGGTAAGGTTTATTCACAAATTATATGTATCTGTTCATCCCCCCCAATTATTGTTGCCGTAGGTAGTTGATCTTTGTTCTGAGGTAGGTAGCCTATAGATCCGGTTAGCATAGGCTTGCTACCCACCTAACTTGTATAAACAATTTACTAATGACAAGCGCTCTCGTTATCATAACAAAAAGATCTACATGATATTATAATAGGTAATATGTAATAAGCACTCGGCATGATTCGTGTGACACACATCGATGGGTAATAAGCTCTATAGACTTGTCCTCAAACCGCAGCTTTTCACGAGAACGCCTTAACGTAACAGTATTACTGACATAATCGCTACCAGTTTGTAAAGGTACCGTCAACAACATTAGCATACGAATAAACTTTAATATCAGAATTCCAATGATTTTACCATTCCACCCGCCATATTTGTTCTTGATAACCTGTGCGTAATGTATGAAATTTTATTAATTTGCCGCCATAATAACCTGTTCGCGACAGGTTATGTTTGACAACGAATGTATAAAATGTGAACTTTAACAGTTTGTTATAGATTTTACTTACGTAAAATCGATAACAAACTTTGAGGCTTTTTTTTTTCAATTTTCTATAAGTTTTTTGTTAAACAGGTACCTAACATTCGATGATGTCATCATCAGATAAGAGTTTAGTCTGACATAAAATTTAGATGTTAAATTGAATAGTTTGTACTAAAGCAGTGTATAAGAAACAGCAGAAATGCTCAAAAGATTTAACAAAGATTGCTTTGCCAATAAGTATATCTAAACATTTAGCTACTGTTAAAACAATGATGTGAAATCAAAATGCAATCCTCGCGCCGCACAGTCTGCTACGAAGCACCTGAAGCGTAGCAAATCATACGTGACAGATTATGATACAATGTTATTTCTTACCAGTAGCAAATTTTATTTCTTAGAGATGGATCTACCGTTCGCATAATCTAACTCAGTCGTTCTGAAGTTGGCGTACACGTCACAGTAAACGTCGTAGGGGGGATTAAAAATGTGACAGACATGATACGACTGCTTTAGCCCACATGATAGAAAGTGGTAACCTCTGAACATGGTTTTGATGAATAAGCATTGCAGAAACATAGCCAAAAAAAAACAACTAAGATGACGAAGAAGGAAATTGGGCCTTTAGAGCTATCACCAAATGAAACGACTTACGAGTAAGTATATCAACAGATATTAAACGCATCTGTCCCATCGTTGTGGTAGAATATGCCGGAAGAGTTAATAACACCATTGTAAAGATCACATTTCTAGTAAATAAACAAATTTACGATTTTATTTGGAACGAACTACCAACTGCGGTGTTTCCCGAGCGCTATGACATGTCCTTCTTCAAACGAGGTTTAAAGAGAGCATTAATATCACGGTAGGCAGCGGCTTCGCAGAGCCCCTGGCATTGCAGAAGTCTATGAGCGACAGTTGCCACTTACCATCAGGTGGACTGTTGGCTCGTCTGCCACTGTAGGCAATAAAAAAGATAAAATAAAAAAATCATTTTATATCAAATGGCTTCTTAGCTCTAGATTATTCAACTATAGAACTAGATTACGTTCGCAACGGTACAATACGTCGGTAAAATAATAACAGATTACAAACGTAATGTATACGACGTACGAGTATGGACAGTGAGGTGTGACGTGGCTAACGGTCACATCGACCGCCCAGCTATGACTCTGAGACATTTTTTGCCGTCTTTCGCCAGTCATACCGCTTATATAGTAAATTTATGCTAGCTGTACGTCAAATTTATTTGTTTATTTTTCGTTAAATTGTTGGTGAGAAATGAAGAAACTAGTGCGTTAAAGAACAATAATATACAATAGTAAATTAGAGGTCAAGAAATATACAATAATATCTATTCGCTTGACATTTAACGAAATTTTAAGTAAACTAAATTACTGATACGTATAGGTAGGTACAAAAAGTTTTCCATGCGGGACCTTTAACCCTTTACGCAGCGACTTTGAGAAGTCCCTGGCATTAACAGCTGCCACTTATCATCAGGTGGACTGTTGGCTCGTCTGCCACTGACGGCAATAAAAACCCTTTGAAATATAGACCTTGCCTTATTCTTTAACCGTTGAAAGCTCTTCCAAATCCTAGAAGAAAAATTATGAATCGGATAGAATAAAATCAGCTAATAAAACCCGAAATTTTAAGACCATAGATTTAGATTTTTTTTCGCTACGTCTGAGACAGTTATATACGTTGCAATCTTTATTTTTGCGTTTAAGATTGAGTAGTATTGGTTGGTTGCTTTTTTTACTCGTTTACATTACATCGTTTACGTTACATTTCAAGTAGAAAACAAGCGTAAGTATATTAATTAGCCTTTGTCCTACATTATTTATTGATTGATTTTAGCCGTAATCTCGACTAACAAATTTCATTCTATATTTATGGTAAATTCATAGGTATAAAAAACTTTAATGTCACAAATTTTGTTTGGTTTTAATTAATGTTTTAGAAAATATTGGAGACTACGAAACTTGGTCATCACGGAATTACAAAGTCAAGACCGTATTACAATCTTGTTTAATAAAACCATAACTCCAAGTATAGAGTTAACTAATAACATAAATTAATCACACGTTAATCTTTAAGCCAATGGAATGTCATGTACCTACCTACCTTTAAAATTGTTAGTAAAACAAAAGGAGTTACGTTCAACGTCCTTTCAAGTAGGCGAGCGAACGGTCACAGTGCATGGTCACCGTGACCGCAGACCGGTCAACTGGGACCTAGAGCTGAGCCGTCTCGAATCACTAACCACTGCAAGTGTCACGTGTGATGTAGCCCTCGTGAGGCTCACCTATAACACTTACAACTTTAGGTTTCATAGGAGCAATTAATTTTCTTTGGATTATGTACTCTAAATGAAGTGTCAAATATTTGCAATCCTTTGCAAATTTAATACCGACCTATAGATATGAACTTAGTAAGCTCAGTAAATCGAAATGACGCATTATTGATCTGACGCATTACAAAACTATTGCCTGCTGTGAATTTAGTTGCAAATTGCATTTGTAGTGAATTTATATTTTACCTATTAATCACTGTATATGTATTTTAACTCAATAATAATCTACTTACTAAATATAATAATTATCTTACAGCTATAATTTATTTGCACATCGAAAATAAATTATGACCTCTTAACTAGTAATTATATTTCTATGAGTAAACAAACTGTACACGAAAGACTTAGTTTGTAAATAATCTGTAATGTAATTCGCTTTGCGGAACTTACTTTGGTATCAGGAACTGGAAAGAAAATAAGTAAACGGGGTCGAAATTGAGAATGGAAGCTGCGTACGAGAAAGCCGCCGTGTAGGTACAACACACGGTCACTAGCTCTTTCATTTGACATTTCGTCAGCACGCCAACACGCGTCGGCATGCGATCGATGAAATTAGGTTAAGAATTTACGACTCCATACATCGCCAATTTGTTAAATAGAAACTCAATTTGCAACTACCTGCACCGCTCGGCTACGCCCGCGCCTAAAATGTGTTTGTCTGCCTCGGGAACCAGACCCATTTTCGGGATAAAAATTCTATGTCGGTTTTCGGCACCGAGTCTATCTACATACCAATTCTGATCGAAATCGGTTCAGCCGTTTAGGTGCTGAGTGGTAAGAAACACACATACATACACACAATCTTTTGCATTTGTAATATTAACTAGCTGCGCCCTTCGGCATCGCCCGTGCGGTACGTGAGCTATTTGCTCGCTGCCACTGTCGTCAATAAAAAAATAATACTACAATATTTTTTGGAACCATCAGTATGCTAACCAATTCACTGAAATTGGAATAGGTTTTATATAGCATGAATTGGTTATAGGCGAACCAACAATATCTAAAGAAAATAAAGTTTATGAACTTGAAAAGAGAAAAATATTAACACCTGTTGAACAAAATAAATGTTCAAAGAGTGTAAATATATAAGTATCCATACGTTCTATGGGTACTAATTATGGCTGCTGAAATAACATAATCAAAGCATGCACTACCTTAAACTAATATAGGTAGGTATGTACGTCTATATTGTGTTGAGTATTGAGTGAGACGTCGAATCGAATCGCCTAGAGGACACCTATTGTTGTTTGCGATAGCAAGACTCGGTATATCCGGACAGACAAGACTTAACACAATAAAAGTAATGCTGTTATGACCTGTTTGAAAAATACGTTTTTTTATTACGTAAGTTTTTATTTTATTTTAAGCCACTCTTGTATCGACCGCGACTCTGCTTCACGTGGGTTTTTTATGCATTTTACTATTTACGAATTGTTGAAATTATCAGCTTTTCTCGTGCATGTGTTTTGGAAACTAAACCATCCGGAAAATTTAGTCTAATCTAATCAAAACAATAATGAAAACCGTAACAAAATTCGTGGCACGGTAGAGAAGAATGATGAAAAAACAGCGACTTTATAATTATTTAAAGATAACGATTCTGTGTGCGTGGTGACTTTATCTTGCAGTTGCAGCAGGACATAGTCGCCACGCCCGTGGTACACGCACGCGGGTTAATAAGGATAACCGAAGAGAGATGATAATAATATTTAGTAAGCAGACGCAAGTAACGCTGCAGTGCTATGCCCGTTACCTGGTATTTTCTTACAGTGGATTTCTATATACAATCTTTGATCCAAGATTCTTCAAAATATCGAGTTTATGCAATGGATCGTTCGTAGCTGAAGCGCTGTCAATAAAAGACAATATTATTTACTTTTAAACCTTCGCGGTGCATTATATATAGATTACACCACCACCACCATTTTATAGCAGTATTATTTTAATCTTACTTTGTGTTTAGACTTTTTCTTTTGTACCATTAAAACAAGGATATGGACAAAGTAAGGTTATAACAAGATACGAGGTTGTAGTAGAGCCCCTGGTTGAAACGTAAAGCAAAATAAGTTATGAAAATACCTAATGCATAATCGCGTGAATTATATATATATATATTATGTATATTTATAAATAGACATAATATATTATATTACTAGCTGTTGCCCGCGACTTCGTTCGCGTGAAAATTCATATGGGTGCCTCTATGAGAATATAGAGAATATATGCGAACCTGATTTTACGGCAATCGTACATTGTATCAGTATTATCCGTCTCTATGGCGAATCCAGTTTAAACCCGCTACCGCTAAAACTGACAAAACACTTTCACACAAAACAGCGACTCTTATTTGCCTACTTAATAAGGGTGGTTTCTGAATATTAAAAAAAGAATATTTTCTAGTAATTTGGTAATCCTACTACTATAAAAACTATAGAAGTTTCATACAAACTTTGCCACCCCTTTATACCTCCTTAGAGGATGGATTTCGCAAAATTCCGTCTAAGTGAGCACTTATATCCTAATAGTAACGACCATGCAAAGTTTGAGATTCGCACTTGTAGTTTCTGAGATTTCGTGATGAGTGAGTGGAGTGACCTTTTGCTTAGATAGCTTTTGCCCGCGGCTTCGCTCGAGTGAATATCGTTTTTCCAATAGACATTTTTATATTGTTTAAATACTGTTTTTCATACTATTTTAAATCTCCCATTCATACAAATCCTCTTTCACCTACCTAAAGAGATCCCTCGTAAAACAATATACAATACACAAAGGCAAATTTTCACTACAATAACTTTCCCTTTCCCCTTCTTCCCTATCGCCCTTTTTCTCCACTCTCACAGTTTCCTCCTTCCTCTTCTCCCCTCCCCCTTCTCCTCTTCACCTCCTTCAGCATCCCTTGCCCCTCCTCCAGCATCTCTTGCCCTTTCCTCCACTTCCCTCTACCTTGCCTCCTCGCTTTCCCCTCTCTTCCCCCTTCCTTCTTCTTCCTTTCCTCCTTTCCTCTCCCTATCGCTTCCTATCCCTTCCCCTCCCTTTTTCCACCATTCGAGAACTCCTTTCTTTCCTCATCCCTTTCTCCTCCCTTCCTCTCCCGTCTCCCTCACTTCCCCATCACTTTCTCCTCACTCCTCCTCCTTCCCCCACACTCCTCTCCTCACGTCCCTCTCACTTCCCCCTCACTCTCCCCTCACTTCCCCCTCACTTTCCCCTCACTTCCCGCTCACTTCCCCGTCACTTATCCGTCACTTTCCCCTCACTTCCCCTCACTTTCATCTCACTTTCCTCTAACATTCCCATAACTTCCCCCTCATTTCTCCCTCACTTCTCCCTGGCTTTCCCCTGACTTCCCCCTGACTTCTCTCTGACTTTCCCCTCACTTCTCCCGCATTTTCCCCACACTTCCTCTTCACTTCCCCATCATTTTCCTCTCACTTCCCCATCACTTTTCTCTCACTTCCCTCTCACTTTCCCCTCTCTTCCTCCTTCCCTTCAATTCCTCCTTTCCCTCCCTACCCGTCCCTGCAAATTTCAAGTCGCTAGCTTCAAAAGCACCAAAAATTTCACCCCTCTAAATCCACCCCTGTTAAAATAAAAATTATAAGGATATTTTTTATTTAAATAGAAGTATTCCAAAACAAAATTTCAAAACTGTAAGTTAAAAAATTAAGAAGATTCATACAATCGTTTTCATCTTTTTTCACACACTTACGAATCAAATTTTAAAAAACCCTTTCTTAGTACAACCTCTAGACATTTAGACAAACACACCCTCCAAATTTCAAGTCACTACGACCAGCAGTTTAGGCTGTGCGTTGTCTGTTAGTCAGTCAGTCAGTCAGGACAAAGCCTTATATAATATGTATGGGTAATAATATAATAGTATGGATGTATGGATTAGACGTTTAGCCATCGGGGATCAAAGCATACAGGCTGCTAGGAATGCTAACACTTGATAGAGCCACACAAAGCTGACCGTGCGAAAAACAGCTAATACTTAGATCCACACCCACAACTTATAGTTGTGTCTGACCTTGGGCTTTATTAATTGTCATCGCGAAACAGAGGCTCACTGGAAACTGGACTCATTTAAAACTAAACGGATTGTTTAGAATGAGAGGAATCCGAAAAATAAAAACGCTATCAGCTATTCCGTAACCTGTTAAAGTCTCTGTTTCTATCAGGTTTCGTAGTAAATTAACAAAAATGTTCGACGTGATTCTTTAAATTGGCATAACTTTTTTATTTATGAACCGATTGTCATGAAACAAACACTAAATGTTAAGTGAAGCTTACCACAATGTATTAGTGAAAACCATATCTAAATCGGATAAGCCGTTTCTGAGATTAACGTGAACAAACGCACAGACAAACAGACAAACAGACAAACAGATAAACAGATAAACAGACAAACAGACAAAAATTGTAACAATCATGGTTTTGGGTTCTATTTGCGTTGATAAAGGTCCCAATAGTTTTTTTTCTCATATATCTTCAATGTACAGACAGCGATCGGTTACATTTTTATTATATGTATAGATTGTTGGCGATTCAACGAACGATCCATTGCATAAAATCGGATTTTAGAAGAATCTTAGATTAAAGATTGTATATACCTAGAATGCCACTGTAAGTCGCCTCTAACATAACCCGCAGGAAGATTTGTATGGGGTTCGTCGTGATCTCCAGAATTTTATTATACTAGTAAGTACCTACTAAAGTTGTGATTGACTGTCTAGTTTTGTGACGAAGTGTACCCACCATATTAGGCTTGCAGGCGGCCCACGTATACATACTTCCGATGTATGAGCCAGTCCTGCATTATTAACATCTACATATATTTATATACGTACAACCTATTTATACTAGTATACTTATTGTTTAAAATCAAACGCACTTACAGTTATCAAGTTAGAAAAGTCCTCATTAAAAGCCAATTTTGAAAACAAAAAGCCAACTACTGTGACCTCAAAACATAAACTTCAGTTAAAGCGAAACGTCAACATCAACATGCATTAACTTCAAGTTGAAATAATTACGTAGTCCTAATAATGGCATTCACGTTAGCAATTAAACTGGATATTTGTTAATTAATCTTTGAATGTGCGCAAACAGTTGCCCTAAGCTCAGACTACCCAATTTGTCACTTTAAGCTGTAGTTAGAATTCTATGCATTATAAGGAGTGGTGCATTCTTGCAAACTAAATCATACTTAGTACGCAGCTAAATTAGGCAAACACTACGGTGCGTGCAGTCAGAATGTCTGCATTCCTTTGCCTCATGTCCCTAATGTGAGGTCGTTCGTATACAGTGGCGCAACTCTAATGTACCTACCATAGATCAGCACTAGATGTCCATAGTTTTCCAAACGATTCTAGTATCACTACGAGGCTTTTAAGATGACAGATATGGTGAAACGAACTTTTACTTTCGTTACGTTATTTCCAAAATAAATACTTCGCAAGTAATACATTGTTTAATGTTCTGGGTTCAGTCGTTCAGTATTGCTAAATTGAGATAGGTTTAAGTAGGTGTCGATGTCGTGAAGAACGTTTAGCACATTGTAATACAAGGCTCGTTGCATATCTGGCTGCGCGCTCTAACTAGTATTTTATGAAATAGTGAGCGTCTTTGACTCTAAGCACATACTAGTACGGTATGTAATATTGTGAAACCAGTTTATTGTGGAACTGGTATAATACTCATATGAATGAAAAATTAGAAGCACATTGAAATCAAGTAAAACAGGTACTAAACCTCTTCTTTCTGCTTTCCAATTTTTATTCAGAATTGCAGTCAATAAATTTATAAAATTTTTCGTGTTTGAATTCTTCGCCCAAGACCACAGAATTAATTTATCGAAACTATGCAAAGTCATCAGTCATATCACCTCGTGTACACGACCTCTGGCATTATCCAAGTGAATAATGTTACGTCTTCAGCAGGAGGTAGTTTGCGTAATCGCCTCTTGGATAATAATCTCTATATTCATTACAAGAGTGTATTTTATACGTTTTAGGTCAAGGATCATTAGTTCATTATCGTATAATAAAAGAAATCATTTTAGTTAAGCATTTTTAATAGACACAATAATTGTCAATAATTTGGTTATTAAACCCTAGTTTATAAATACCGTACAATAAATTTGTCGATGACATCACGTGTAAACTACCTCTTTAGCTTGCTCAGCTCGCCGATTGGCGGCTTCACAAGCAAAAAGTTCATAAGAGTTTTTGGGCGATCATGGCTCCATTTAATGTTCATACAACTCGTTTCTCATTCATAATATCATGTGTTGAACAAACGGCAAAATTATTTACTTGTCGTTTCTTAGTTGACTTTTATATAGTTTTTTAATACTAGCTTTCTGCGGCGCGGTTTCACCCGCGCGTAAACACAGATTAGCGCGTAGACACAAACAACTAATTTTATATCTTTCAGTTAATTATTACTTTATTTCATCTCAATTGCAATAATAGATACAAAACTTTTCATGTAGATCTGAATGCTAGCATCAGGGAGTGGCCTGGTGACCAGTAATACAGTTTTTTTTTAAATACACCTCGAGCATCAATCAGTCTTTCAGAATGTTACGTTTATATCTGTCTTATCAAATAACTATGTTTACAATAATAATTAAGGTATCCATTGTGAAGAGAACATAAAGAATCTATTTATTTAATATTTATAATGCAATAATAAGTAAGAGACGGGCTGATATCTTACAAGCTAAGCACGCTTTTACTTTTTCAATTTAAAAATAATTGTAAAGACACACAGCTCATGTTACATGTAGTTTTTTATAGCGGGACTTTTCTTAATCTTTAAAAAATATCTTAAATCTAATTGCGTTAGCGTGCGTGCATTCAATTCAGGAATTGTTAAACACATCAGATCATCTGAACGTATTGGAGAAATCCGTTAGTCAACGTCTATCATCAGATCGAGCGCTTTCTCTATCAAATTGTTCAGCTCTAAAGATCATATTCAAATTACTTAACAATTATGTATTTTTAGCGATTTCAATTGATATAATACTTGTACTTTAACAGAATGTAAAAATTTATTATAAAAAAGCACATGGAATTAAAGCTCTCATCCTTGAATCGGCGCTGAATCTACAACATTTTTTCCGGAGACGAATATCAGGAGACCAATGGGTAGGTACTGCTCCAATACCATCAAGGTTTCAAAACAATGAAAATAATCAATAGCCAGCAATAAAAGAATGGTCAAGTAACAGTGATGAAATTTATCGTCAAAATAATAGTGTCAAACAATAACGATATATTGTTCTGCCAGTTAGTCTCTTTAGGCCTGTGTGTACTTATATTGTGGCGTGCCGTGTATGGCATGCATAAAGTATGAGCAGTGTAATAGTAATTACTAATCAGTGTGGGTTCTATTCTAGTATAATTTTATAAACGATACCTTCAAATCATGAAACACTGCAAGCGCTTCGCAAGATGTGCAAAGTGGAGCGCAGTATGTAAGTTTCTTGAATAATAATATAATTTTATTATTATCTGAATTCTATAGGGGTGTCTTACAATAAGTAAGTACCTCTACGTCAGTATCTAGTCCAGATTTTTGTTTGGAGCAAAGAAGCTAATTAAATTAACGCTCAAATAAGTTTCGCGCGTGATTGCACAGAATTGCAAATGCACAAGCAGAGTTCAGTCAACCGTGAACTTTATACTTGGCAACATTACAGAGGTTACGATTTAGAAAAAAACTTCACGATGTTACGACGTTCATAATTTTCTGCAACCCAACGTCCCTCGAGCAGGTAAACGTGAATGAATTAAGGAACGTGACATGAAGTCGCTGATTGATTTTGCAGGTAATGAAACAGTCATCAGTACAAAATAAACTTATTATCTTTATGTTTTACGCTTGTGAGATCATCAGATGCTTGTGAGATCTTAGAGAAAATAAGTGAGTCTTAGAGATTAGAGAAATTAGCTTTTGAAAATGGTGTCTGAGGAGTTACGACTTGTCGGGTAAGGCCAGACATTGCGACTGCGCTTAGCCTTGATCGAATGGGCACCAGGTTTAAGGCATTTTTATTGAATTAATTTAATTTTTTAAACGTCTAGCTTTAATACAACAACGTTATATATATACTAAATGAAAGAAAACATTGTCACGAATCATTTTTTAATTCGCTTTCAGCTCATCAGCTCTGGATGAGACACGAGGTTGTCGATTTAAGGTATCTTCAATCATACTCTAAATCAAATTTTCTGAGATCATGCGTGGTGTGTAGGTACGTATGTACACTTTGTCTATCCGTTTGAGAAAAAGGCGTAGGTAGGTACTTACATCTTACAATAAATTATGTAATATAAGGATTTTCTATCAATCTATACCATAACATGAAGTAAATATACATACCTATAGGTTTGTGCTAATAATTGATTCATACATTCAGCTGTGTATTAAAATATCTAAGTAGGTATTTACAAGCTTAGAAACCGCAATACAATTCGAAATTGTGGACTTTGCGTAAATTAGGTACTAGCGAGCGACCTGCCCCGGCATCGCATGTGGGTACCTTAAATACCTACGTACTTTTATTAATTTTTACGACATGATTATTTTAAATCATTTAAACTCTTAGCTATTCTTTACTAGGTATATTATGCATGTAAATATACCTACATAGAAACCCTCCGGAAGAAATTTTCTAAACGGCACTGAAAACTGTTCATCATCAATATATATCAAACACCGTTGCATGGTTTAGAAGTTGGAGGAGAAACAGGCAGAAAACAGCGACTTGCTTTAGGTCATACCTACTACCTACCTATTTAGAGACTAAACTATTAGAGATGTTTTGGTCTTCCTCAGTCATTTCACAAGTTTTGTTTGACAAGGGTATACAGACTGGTTTTTTTTCAAAACCAGGAAGAAACTCTGTCAAGTTTTAGTTGTCAGGGGAATTTCAAATGATTCATTTATTTTTTCTAAATGAAGCTTATATTTCAAATGTTTTTTTTGTTCTTATTTTAAAAATGCCAGGGATTGTGTTGCCAGTTGGTCAATGTTAGGGGGCAATAGTCGAAACGCCATCCAGCCGGACTTACCTTACCGGTAGATAGGTAGATATTATTGTACCTTACGTCTTCATTGTCTAGTTATTTTGTTTGGTTGCACGGCAGTACATCGATAGGATTAATACTAATCTACTTAGGTAGGTACCTACTTGTTAACTAGAAATATAGGTTGTAGGTACACATTAAATAAAACCTAGTCAAGCGTGAAGTCAGTAAGAAGGTACTAGGTAAGTACTTAATTTAATCTTATTTTATTACCTTTTTTTATTACGGTAACCCTTTATACATATAGGTGTTTTATTTCAAGGTCACGACCTAGGTTCGACATATCGAAGGTAGGTACCTATCTATTTATACCTACTAAAAGTAAGGCTGGGTTCCTACTAATATCTGGCTACATTTATGGCTGCCTAATAAAATCAATCTTCAGCTCAAGTAGCTACTTTCCTCTACAATTAGTAGGTAACTCATTGACTAACTAAAGACCGTATAATTGTAAATATTAATACTTAGGTAGGTATTGTTTCCGAAGAATCTTACGGATATGCTAGAAATTGGTAGGTACGTTGCCGTTGAATAAAAGACCAGTGAGCGCTCGAATATTTATGTTATGAATATGATAATTAGTGTTTTAAGTAGAGAAAACTTTACTCATGATCTTGTACTTAGACTTAGTTATAGCACAAAAACCATCAGCAGATAAAATTATTAACAATAAAAAGTGGGTAGGTAGGTTACATACATCTATTTTTGCATAGGTAAGTACATAAAAGAAAAATGTAGGTATGAAGGCTATAACGCAAAATCCAACGTCACCCCGACACGTACGCTTTTAGAAGTTGACTTACTAGTAAATGCGACAAGACACCCGAGTTCCTTGAAAGCCTCCGTCAAGTTTCACTAAACTTCATAACACAATAGTTGTACACAACAGTCACTATATTATTCACTCATGTATAACTTGGAAACACTCGAATAACGGAAATTTTCACACATATTTTGATTACACGGTTAAGTTTTTAAGTAGGTATCTTTATATGCCGCGGTCACCACAACACAACGCTCTCGGGGACGAATGAAACGACTAGACGGAGTTTGCTTGCGCGAACGCAACACCGCATTCCACGAGTGCTAATCGAGGCGAGGTTATACCTTTCTCTTTCTAACTAATGAAAGTTACGCCTGTGCGACAGAGACGCCGTCATACAGCAATACAACCAACTTTATGGGTAGGTAGCACCGTTATTCTTCATACTCAGGTAAACGTGAAAATAATAAAAAAAATTGCGATTATACTCTCATTACAAAAATTAAATGGATTAGTAAATTAATTACTTATACATTTTGCAAAACTTTATAAAGTATGTGCATATTAAGGCGATTTATGAATACTACCCACTTTTATCGCGAAACAACGCAAGTAGAGCGGAATCTCGAATACCTACCTACTTATTTTTTTGCAAACAATTAGATAAAGACGTCGAATTATAAAACATCTGGGTAACATTTAGAAATTGTGAATGTTAGCTTTTAAAAGTGAAAGCATGCAAAACGTATCCAGTGTAGAACAATAACACGAGATAATTGTTATCTACTACATTACATAATTTGTCAGTACCTACTACTGTAGTACGCACTGTGTATGCACCTACTACTTGTAGTACCTACTTACCTATTAATCGCATCGTAACGCCGATCGTTCTATTTTATGTAGCTTAAACGTTAATAAAGTCAAAGTCAAAGTCAAAGCATTTATTTCATTTAGATCATAAAGTATGATGCTTATGAAAAGTCAACATTACATTTTGTCAGCCAATTGACCTACAGCCAGTTCGCTGACGAGGTAGAGCTGTGAGAAGAACTGGCAAGAAACTCACGCCACTCTTTTCAATCGCCAGATAATTACAGTTATTTGAATGAGTTACAATTTAAACACTCAACGCAACCAAAGAACCATACAAATTAATTATTACAAATTAACTAATTAATATAATACTAAGATTAAAGAAAGAAAACAAGGAATTCAATTATTTAGTTTCAACTAGTATGGTAATTTGACTACGTATTTTAATTAAACTGGTAAATGCACCCCCTGGTCACATTGAACGACAAGGTAATACTGGATTGAATATTAAATGTAAGCCATGCCAAGATTGACCAGTCATCCCAAGTAGCACCCGTTCACGAGCATGACGCACGGGCCAGCCATCATCACCCTCGCCATATTAGAGGGAAGGTGATGACCCGGCCAATACTAAATATAATAATAAAAAATGTTGTTTAATATTTGCAATGAAAGTATTTCTCTATGGTAAACATATAGAACTCGTAAAATGTACGATAAATCTTGAATTACGATTACGAAATTTTTTTGTAATTAGTTGATTATCTTTTTATGATACTAATAATTTAACAATAATAACTAGAGAGGTAGGTACTTATGAAAACAAGATCGCTAGCAAAACATTTTCAAAAATCATACGAATTCTTATTTTACCTTTGAAAGCGCCTGCCAAAATATTATTAGTCAAAATATGGGTCTCTAAGCAATTTTTTTATTTGAAAATAATAAATCGTGTGCCTGAACTAAGTACTAACTAATACACGTCTCGCATAACTAAGTATTTAAAAAAAGTTGCATTATTATTTGCTTGGCTTTGTACGTAGGTACCTTACTCGTAAACAAGCGGTGAGTGCCTTAACCATTATGTCCTCCTAGTACCTACCTACTTATTGCAATATTATTATGTATACTGCGAAATAATTTGCATTTTGTATATTTTCAAGCTTAGAAAATATAGCCACGTCCATAGGTTATCACTTTCCATCAGTACCTATGCTTGTTTGCTTACATAATATAAAAATAAAAATATGGTCAAAATGAGGCATCTCGACTAAAGTTTCAAGAAAATGTCTACTGAAATTTATGGTAGTCGTATATAATATTTCGTAATCGTAATATTTGGTAGTAGATAATGAAGTTATTTATTCCAATTTCTAAGGCGTTTGTTTTAGAGTGAAGTTAGTCTTGTTAAAAATAAGTTAACACTTACAGCAGTATTTATTTTGATAAATGAGAAGCGGATTCCTATCTTTAGATCTCGGTGTATGTATCACGCTGGCGAAGTTTTCTGTGGATGGTATTCTGTGATCATCCACCACCTCCATCGACATCGTCCTAGTCGGTCTAACTGATTTTAACTGAATAATATAATGTCCGTTTTCATCGCCATTATTGATTGCACGTATGATCTTGCAGTAACGTGGTAAATGTTAAGCGCTTGGTCACTACGGTTACATGGCTTACCCCCAGTGTCTGAAAGGCTGATCAACGAAAAATTTTATAATCACCTGTGTTTTTTCATTGATCAGCCTTTCAGAAACTGGGAGCAAGTGTTGCATGTGCATCTCACTGGTTCTTACTTAAATATATTGTACAAGTGTCATTAACAAACATTTTTCTTTCTTGTTAAATAGGGCCTCCCTTTAAGATCCTTAATTATATGTTTGTAAAGCAAATAATAGCAGTTCTTATAATTCGTGAGCTAAACTCAACAATATTGTATTTAGTACTCATATTTATTTTAAATTATTACCATAGTTTTGTTAAGTAGTCGTAACAGTTAGACGATTACACCTTTATTCTACAGAATTGTTAGTCGAGTTGGTCTAACAAGTTATTGATTTAGCTCATTAGCTGTCAATGTCATTTCACTTACTGTCAGTCTGTCCTGTCAAACAATTCTGTTTGTTGTGTTGATAGTTTTCAGCTCACTTATTTTCGAAATATTTTAGCAAAATGCCAAAAGTCCGCCGTAGTCGTAAATCTCCACCAGAAGGATGGGAACTTATTGAACCAACATTGGAGGAATTGGAACAGAAAATGCGTGAAGGTACGTTAACCTAAAAAATTAACACCAGATATTTATTGAAACAATGTGTTGTTCAAAATCCTTGTGGTCAAACAGGCTTCATGTATATTTTGTTACTCTTTCACAGCTGAAACAGAACCTCACGAAGGAAAGCGTAAGCAAGAATCTTTGTGGCCTATTTTCAAAATACATCATCAAAAATCTCGGTACATTTACGACTTGTTCTACAGACGGAAGGCTATTAGCAGAGAGTTGTATCAGTATTGTTTGGACGAGAAAATCGCCGATGCCAATCTTATTGCGAAGTGGAAGAAAACAGGTTACGAAAACTTGTGTTGTTTACGATGCATTCAAACCAGAGATACAAATTTTGCAACCAACTGCATCTGCAGAGTGCCTAAAAGCAAGTTAGAAGAGGGTCGAATAGTAGAGTGTGTACATTGTGGGTGCCGAGGTTGTTCTGGATAACACAAGTACTTTGATAATAATTGAAAGGTAATTAAGTTATCACTTCCTATTGATTTGATTGAGAACATTGTTGTATTAAGCCTAGAATACATACATTAGTTCACTTGTGAATATAATAAATGGTCCATCCTATGTCAAGTTTAAATTATTTATGCCGAAATACTCATGAATAACACCAGTTACCAACAGTGATGATCATAGCAACTTAGTGTTACTAAAGTAGTATAGGTATCATTTCAGTATTTAGAAACTAATATTTTTGAAGTCCTATTACCAATCAAATTTTAAAGGACTACCCTTTTTTTCTATTTCTTGTGGTACATATATTTTAGTACCATTATACTACAGCATAACAACTAGTCTGGGTAATTGTACCTGGCAGTATTATAACACCATAGTATATACAACAAAGAAAAGATTATTTATATTCTTTTTATTATATATTATTAATAATTATAATTATTTTAAACTGTAAGATCACATTGAAATTAATATATATACTATTATATTAGTTACAAACTTAAACAAAAACAATTTATACCTTACACTTATTATTTTAGGTCTAACTAAAAATCAAAATAACAATACCAATTTTTTTTTAAGTAAAAAACTTAAGTATCAGTCTTCTAGTCTCTAATCAAATTTATTAATTTTCTTAATAATTTTTTTTATGTAATAATTGAAATTTAATAAATAAAATACAAACTTCTTTCATTTTGAAAGAAGTCAAGATAAATATCTAATTGAAACATTTGGATCAACCAACAATAACAACTAATAAGATTTGTCTTATTTAGTTTTTTATATTATTAATAATTATGCTTAAACAATACTTATTGTTTCTGAGCACTGTAGTAACACTGATTCACAACCTCTTTACTATCAGATACATTAAATAGACTGGTAGGTAGCATGATGGTAATCAATTTATTCTGTTGTACAATTTGCACAGAATGCTTAACTTTGAGTGATTTGCCAATGTAAAACAAAATGTCTACTATCTGCTAGTCTATTGTGATTTTGATACCACCCTGATCCCGGAAAGGAAATTTAAGTTCACATTATATATATTGATAAGTATTAAGCTACTAAAAACAGTAACAAGTTATTAAACTGTGAGAGTTTTCTGGTCTAACAATTCCTTAGACAGTTCAACTATCAAATCTTTATAAATAATTGGGTTCATATTTTTGCCCAGCAAGTATAAAATGAACCAATCACCATAACCAAAACGCTTCACTATACGACATATTGTGCTTCTCTTTACATATCTGAGCTGACCTGCTATCATTAGCGCACGTAAAGGACGTAGGGAGAGAACTAGAATACGGAATAGAACTGCTAAAGTTGACACAAAGGCTAATATAATTAACCAAAACCAAAGAATGACAAATATCTTTTCATTCACTATGTTTAGTGGTAAAACGCAGAGACGGTCTTTAACTTGTAGAGAGCCAGAAGGTCCATAGCTTCTTAGCCAGCACTTGGTGAGCTTTGGGAAGAATTTGTCCATAGGATTGACGGCAGCGAAGTTGATCATGTCTGCTGGCACTTTGGGAATGTGCGTGAACGTCGCCACCGCCGCTCCATAGTTACGAAATGCACCACCAAGAAATATGTCTAGAAGAAATATTTGACCAACCTGAAAAATTGAAACATCGTCAATTCGAAACTAGGTATATGCGAAATTGAAACGTCGCAAATCGTATTCTAACGACTTTTTCCTACTTAAATATCAATGAGGTAACATGTTTGTAAGGACAAACAAATGGACACAAAGTACACCCAGATCCCAATTTGCTAAACTTTATGGTTTGTATAATAGTTCTATGCACCCAAGATACAAGCACTAGCTTAGTTTGGGACCAAAGAGAAACTTCTTATTTGTAATAAAATGTAATTTATATTTATGAAATAAATTGAATTAAATGTAAAAATTGAACCCACAATCTGTCACACAGCAGTTGTATACTTTAAGTAGGCTATAAGCTACATTTTCCATCACAAAATTACAGACAAAGTTTCTCTCACTTTTATGGAATATTTTGAAATAATTAACTTTAGAGAAAAATAGGTATCTCTTTGCCATAAGCAGTAGTTTAAAGTAATAACAATTTTCTCTTTAGCTCAAAAATGAACAATGACTTACCACATTGACAAGGTTGAGTATCTCGCAAAAGGCATATCTCAAGGCATACATATTGTGGGTACGTATGTTGGTGTAGCTCAGGTATGAGACCAGCTCTCCTCGCCGAAAGTCTGACCAGTCCTTGGTAACTATAGGGCTACCTGCAAATGTGTCACAATTATTTGAATATTGTGTATAATTTTATAGGTTTTAATATGAAATAAAAAATGTTTTTCTAATTTATGAAGCTGGCAATAAATACCTACAGCATTGCATTTATTTTCTGTTCATATGTCTAGATTGTAAAAGATAGAATATTTTCTTTTTCTCTGATTTCAAATGTTGGTCTATAATACCTTAAGCAAAATTGGAGAATCAGCCCACCAACAAGTAACTACTGACCTTTCCTAATTTGCCAGAAGTGTAACTCAAAATTTTACTTAATTATTGATCCGTAGAAAACCCAGTAACACACCTGTGTCTGGTATCTCTTCCTGTTGCTTTTAAAATTAATCTCTAATTTTACAAAAAAAATATTCCTACTTAAATCTGCAGCCAAAGCCTTCAATCGTCCTCCCTCCCAGATCTTCCACAGGTACCTTGGTGTGTAGAACATGACTGACTGGCCGAGTAGCACAAAGCATACCCATTGGTAGTAGCTATGCAGGATTTGTTCATCACCGTCCATGTTCGGTCCTACACCAGGGTAGGCCATGTGCTTGCCTTCAACACCTGAGAAAGTATGAGTTTTGGTATGGCTTGGTGAACAAGATATTTATTTGTACTTAAAATAAATGAGTTATAATATTCCAAAATTTATGCCAAATTATTCCAAAATGCATGATATGGCACATATTTATGGCACAGAAGTGTAGGAATGCTATACTTTAATAGTGAGTGAATGTGTTTTGAATGATGATCTCTTGTAAATGATTTGGATTGTAGGTAATTAATGTATCTGATTTCATTGAGTAGGAGGATAATAGAAATATAAGGTGAAGCTATGATTTGAGCATGTTGTTGTTCTATTAAACATTCATTTATATAAAAAAGAAATCTGTACTAAAAACTTTCTCTGCGCGCTTGGTCTTTGACTAGACTAGCCGTTCGAGCTCTATTATTAAGCAAACATCTACGAGGGCAATTTATACTGGAAATTCTCACTTACAAATTGTGGATTCTGTATCTGCTTTACACTCGTAGAACAAATACTTACCTACATTATTCTAACATCTAGAACATTTGCAGATAAGTGATAACTTGGAAATCAGTACCTACATCTACGTACTCACCATTAAACCGACTTGTCAGAGTATAGGTTCCGTAGATCCAGCAGTAGCTGTTTATCGCATCCTTGTCGATATCCTTCTCGCTGTCGCTCATGCAGTGAATTGGCTCGCCAAAAAACTGCCTGGAGCTAACCAGTAGCGTGAACACAAGCAGCATTATAACCGTCATCTTGTAGTGCATACGAAAAACATTGTTGTCCGTACAAACATTCTCGAACTTTAGAAATGCCCGAAAGGGCATAAACAGATCTATCATTTTAGTATCTACTTGTTACTCTCTATTCACTGTATTTAAACAATTAAAGGACGAAATAAATCTATTTCAACTACAACTACCCGCCTAAATAAAAAGAAAACTACCGACGCTTCTGTCAACAGAAAAAAATATTTGACAATTTGTCAAACCTAACAAAAATAATGAAAATTCCAAACAGGAAGTATCAATTGCTGAAAATATTTTGTTACCGGATGTCAAAATATAAGTTCTGGTAGCCAAAATATCTAAATAATTTCAAAAAAAGTGGTAAACGTAAAGTAGGCTTCAGTAGGCGTTGTACTGATAACTTTCGTTGTAGAATGTTGTTTTTTAAAGTAAGTGCAATATTAGGTACAGCAAGCAGCCAGATCGTAGTTTAAGACATAGGAGGTACCTTCAATTTTAAGGATTATAGGTACTGTACTTACTAAATTTTTTAATTGATATATAAAAGAAACAATACTCCAGGTAATACAAACTTTATTTCTCGATTCGTTCCTAATTTATCATCACAAACACCATTGGTTCTACTTCTAATTAATCACAACAAATAAAGTGAAAATTCAAGGGAATGTTACAAAGTAATTATCAAATAAATAGTCGCAATTAAACTACTTTCACCATGCTTTATAAATAATTGTCACATTTAAATAAAACTAATATTGAGCAATTTATAAATCGATTCCAGGCAGTCGTCTGATGACCATTACTGTTTAATTTACTTGCCTCGGCAACAATGTGCCTATCTTGTCTTTATTGTAAGATACGGATTAAGCTGTAAATGTGCTTTTCATTGTAAAAATAAATTAAATTTTAAACATATTATTTTGACTTATTGACAATAAACAGGTATGTAGTTGCATCAAGACCAAATAGTAACTTGCAATACTTTCAAAAGTGACACTGAAAGGAGTTTTTATTTTGTCTTGTAACAAAAATATTGCAAAGTACAGTTTCATATTAAATATTTTTATGGTGCTCTGGCAAATTCTTTGGCTTTCATTCATACTATTATCAACTAATTTAAAAATATGTCATCTAAGTAGTGCTCAAAAATTGTTGAAATAAACAACTTGCCACATAGGTACCTACATATGACATAAAAATAAAATTTACTGCCACGATGTAACTTTGCAGAATTATTTTATGGATTGTACATAAAATTAAGATGATAGATGCCCGAGAAAATCCTTTTTTAGTAGGTAGAACATGATATTCTTCGACAAACTTGCAATTAAGGTAACGTACAAACGAAGTCTTTAAGTACCTATTCCTATTAGGATAATTCACTACAAGTCGTGCAATGTGGAACCTTAACTGTTTTTTTGGCATCCTTTTGATTATTGCTAATCCCGTTTATGTTACTGTGAGTTTTAGTACCTAACTATAATTATAAAGCTGTAGATAATTCGATCACTATCAAGTAATTTTGCTGTGAGCATGCGTAGGTATATACCATACTCATAATAACATCAGCCCCATAGCAAATATGCAGTCAACATTGGGCATTTCTTATCAAAGGCACTGCTTGTAAAATAAATACCTACTTAAAATAAAGAAATTATTGCTAGTTAGCGCTTATTACTAATTTTGACCAGAGATAGTTTTCTTTTGTTAATAAGTATATTAATCCAAAGTTAATATTATGGCGAGTGTTTTACTTCGTCAAATTTTTAATTACATCCCACTAGCGTGCCATTAAAACTACGTTTTGGACTATCCTGTAAGTACATAAGCATCTATTTAATAGAAAGTGTAGGTATTAATGGAAATTTCAAAATGCAGTGCAGACATAAATATTTTGAACACATTGTTTTCTACTGTCAACAGGTAAAACCCGATTCAAAGTGCAAACATGATATTTAAATAAAATTACAGCTTTTTAGTTACAAATAGCAACTAGAAATAAAGCAGGCTTAAAGTCTACATTGCTATGATATACATACAGTAAACGTCCAATTCACTGGCGTTAGCCAGTTTGTATTCAACACCGCTTGTATATAAATCCAGTAGGTAGATAGTGAAACAGTCTGGTCACACTTTGTACAACTATATACAGGTAACGATCACCTTATTTGAACTACATCTATATGTACATTGTAAAATTATAAATAACAATAAAGCGTGTGTGTATTTGCGCAGTATGTCGGTCATATTATAATGTTTAGCGTAAGACTGCTATTATGTAAAGAAGAGAAAATAAAAGTACAGCAAAAAAAGAGTAACAGAACAATTAAACTAATAATTTGTTCAATAGTTACATTTGGGTACATCGTGATGCTTGTCAACAATACACTAGTTCTTTAATATTAACGACTCGCTTTTGGCTGTGTATCATGAGATAATTTATGTCAGTTTTGTTCCAAGATCCATTCTTAGTCCAAGCCTCTTAAATATATACCTCCGCAGCCTATACTACCCAACCACTACTTAACTTCTAATGCTAAGAAGCGTGTAATCACTTAATCAGTTACCGAATGTGTAACCTACAGCTTTTATATTTAAGGCATAAAATATTTATTAATATAATAATGAATGACATACCTACATATCAACTCTTAGGGGATTAGAAACTACCTAACACTCTTTTCATAATAAATACCTACTAATTTAGCTTCTAATGAATTTTCTACACTAATGTGGTTTCAACGTGTACTTATTACACTACACGGTATTCAGGGCCCGGTAGCCAGGGGAGCGCGTGGCCCCTAACTTGGGCGTTGATTTACCTACACTGCACTGAACACCGGGGCCGGTGTTAGTCTAAATTTGAACGCGGATAAAGACATACGTATCATGGCAACTGTACTATCCTCTATTATATACTTATTTATAAAACACTTTAAAACCCTCGGCTCTGACGTCCATTCATACACACATAGTTTTACGCCTATTTATCCCCGAAGGGGTATGCAGAACTGTTTAACCACCCACTTTTCGCCCTTTTTTATTTTAGTTCCCATGTAACAGGGTGTTGTCATTTATTGGGTACGATGGCAGACGCCAGGCTATTACTTTACTCGATCCGGGGATCGAACTCGAGACCTGTGTGGTAATCGGTACCTACACAGTACCACCGAACCAATTACAGAGGCAGTCTTTCGTCTCTGACGTCTTTATTCATACGGTCGTTAAGGTCGTTTTTCCATAGGTAGTAACAGTCAAAATCAAATATTATATTCATTCATTTCGGTTAATTAATAACACTTATGAACGTTAAAAAATACTAAATTTCAGCTAATTAACCTTCAGCCAGTTCGCTGACGTAGGGTAGGGCATGAAAAGAACTGGCAAGAAACTTAGGACACTCTTTTTAATCGCCAAGTATTATAAATTACAATTTTGGTCCGAGTTACAATTTTAACATTCGAAGCAACCGAAGCACCACACAAACAAAAAAATTGCCAAACAACCAACTAATATTATTTTATCAAGATTAGGAGAAATGGAGAAAGAATTTTAATTTTTCATTTATTTTGGTACGGCATGTCCTTACCTATATTATATCTAAGACGGCTAATTATAATTATTTCTCTTTGCACACGTCATGGTCATGTCATCGAATTAAAATGAGTCGCTCGGGTCCACACTATCTACTCAATTGCTAGCTGCGCGACGACTGAGCTGATGAGCTCCCTAACCACCCTAAATGTTATTCTTTATTACACTGCACAATCGTAAGGGCGATTAAGGAGCAAAGGCTGCCGGGACCGACCCTCGCCCTAATTAGGGACCCGTACTCCCGGCGTCACACGTACACTACTCTAATCCTGACCAGCGGGCCCTGAATACCGTGTAGTGTAATACGCCTTTTAGTTTAGGCATTCCTACCTATTTACCTACCTAATGTATGTTCTGCGGCTCACTGAGAAGCAATCTGCAGTAGATCGTATATTACAACCATAGTTGTCACAGTCATAGTTTTAGCATAATTTATAGTATTTATATAGGTACTAGTGCAAATAGTTAACTTAACTAGGTACAAAAACGCACAGAAGCTTAACTCTAAGAAGAATATAGAAATTGTTTTTATTGATATTATTATTATTGCAACCACTAGTCACAGGTTTCCTTAACTCGAATTTGAACTTCTTATATTTTTGTCATTATTTACAAAAATGTAACTATAGTAGGATATTTCTTTCATTATGTTTATAATTTACTTTTGACTATCGGGTTGTCGTTGTTTTCATCGAATGCCATGTTTGCTAGAGCAAAGATATTGTCGGGGTCAAGTGTTTTCTTAGTCGCTAGTAATAGCATTTTGCCAGGTTCGCTCACAGTTTCTGTATACCATTTTTTACGAAGTTTCCCAACTCCGTGATGATGTGAAATAGAACCTGTGAAATAAAAAAATACCTATTAATAGTAGTAGTTGCCTTAACTACAAAACTTAATTAATTAATTAGTTGCAACCAAAATTTTAGAAATTCAAAATTTAAAACAACACAGATTCAGTCGCTTAAAACCAAAATTTAATTTAATTAATCAGTCAGTTGACTCATGTTACAAAATTTCAATTTGAATTAAATTCAAATTCTACCAACATTGCAAAAAAAAGAAATTAATAGTTTTAATTTTTTACCGCCACAGGCAATGATCTCGTCTCTTGCAGCCTCTTCTATTTCCTCGTAGGTTGTCACCGGGTCAGTACACTTTACGGTGTTGTGACCGAAGTAGAAGTAAATACAACAGCCGGCGTCATAACTGAAATTATATTTTAAAGAAATGTTTATTATTTTTAATCATTATTATCAATCTGTCATTCATGTTATCGCGGGCTTTTTGACGTATAAAAAAGAACAAGAACAACATGTACAGAATCAAGATTAATAGAGATTGTTATTCAAAATAAACGCTATTATTTAACGCCATGCAAGCTGACATAAAATATGTTCATCGAGATACCCTAAAAATATGTATAAATATTATCAGGAAGTAGGTATTCATAATTTTCCTCATACATAAGTACAAACATAAATAAACATGATATTATTATAATTTACTCGTTTCAAAACGAATACCTACCTATCTGTATTTTTTCAATTTAGAAACTTAAAAAATGACTATGACGATTTTCAGTTGAAAAATGACGAAGTCGTCCGGAGGGGTTAAGAGGTAGGTAGGTTCCAGTAGGTATTTAAATAGATACTCCTTCTAATAAAAAAGAGGTTTTGAATTTTTCAATACTAACGTTTGCGTGAGTCGATGCGATATAAGATATTTGTCGATGCCTCTCTTGGCGCATTCATCGTGGATTCGTTTCTTAACGTTCGCGCAAAGAGCGAGCGTGCGGTCCCACGGTACTGAGGTCTCGAACGATTCTGCGACCACGTCGTATTCCATGGCTACGTCCTAGTAGAGAAGTAAAAGCTATTTATTATAAAAAAGGACAATATAGTAACCAGGTCAACTTGATAACCTTTGTGGCACAGTGGTAGACGGCTGCTACAGTTCGGTCGCGGGTTCGATTTCCATTTAGTGTAAACTAAAGTATAAATATGACTATTCGCATTAGTCTGGATGTTTCTATGTTTATATGTACGCATGTACCACCAAACAATAATCTAAATACTTACCTACCTATGTATGTAGAACTTGTCAAAAGTTAAAACTATGCTTACTTTGGGTCTAGATAGCTCTCTGTAGTTGGACTATTATTATTTAAATAACTACATAACATAGTTCTGAAAATAGATTGACCAGTTCAAGTAGCAATAAACCATGGCTTGAATGTGTTTTTCAAGCATTTCAGATTGTATGAAACCACAGATTATTATTTTTTAATTTAGAGACCATTTCCCTTCCTCTAACTTACCCTAAGATAAGCGATAACAAAAGTGAGGGTGTATCCATTTTCTCCGTTAGTTGCTCCAGCAGGAATCCCTCCATATTGGGCAGCTATAGCGTTAAGCTTCTTTTCTCTATCCGAAACTTGTTCCAAAGAACCTTCCATGAGTAACGTGACTACGCACAGTTTTGTAGGGTCAAAGCCTTTGATCTTGGTGATGTATAGACGCTTTAACCCGTCTAGGAGTACGCCTCCCCATGTGTTTTTGGTTTTAAGCGCTTGGCCGAATCGAAACTGCGGGTAGAAAGAAAATAGTTGGTTATTACGTGAGGGTAAGTAATGTGGCCTGATTGCTTATGTAAACTCTTTTGAATAACTTAAAGGATACGTACAAGAGTCAGAATCAGTAATATGTTTCAGTACTTTTTTTTTGTTTTGAACATTCGGGAATGCCTAGCATGTAGATAGATATGATGACGGTGAAATCAACAGAACTGAAAGATTCAAATGCTATCTCCTCAAATAATTTTAGTACAAATAAATATCCAGCTAAATGCTACAGTTTTCTTGTTTCACTAGGTAAGGTACCTATTGAATAAGTTTTATTTTACAAATTACTATCTATATACTAACGCCATCTATAGAAACAAATACAAATTACTAATATGTTATCCTGCCAATAGATGGCGCCAGCAAACTTAATATAAAAAAATAATTTGACAAATTATGTCATAAGTTTAATTTATATGCTATTAAATATAATATAAAATAGATTCTTAAACAAAATAAATAAAATTACCTGTTCGTTGTCCATGAGTCGTATACTGGAGGGCTGTAGACGTTGCCTGGCGACCTCCCTCTCGAACCAGAATCCAGACTCCCAATCAGGGAAAACTAACGAGCCGTAGCGGACTACCGGTGGGAGGGGACGGATTTTTATCACCACCTAGAATAGTTGAAAGATTTTTTTATATTATACTTTACTAGCACGCCACATCGGTACTAAAAGTTGATGCCGTTTCTCGCTTGGTTTACTATTGTTGTTACTACTCGCCTCCTATAGGTAATAGGTTGATGTATTATACCTAAACTTTACTCGAGAAACCCACATTAAAACAGTAAAACTTTTTTTTCTTTTATATTTTAGCCTACCAAAGTGACTCCACCCTGACATAGCCTCCGGCGCTCTCACTCACCGAACGAAACGTGGTAATACGGATATTACTACTTTTACGTCGATCTTCTATGAGAGGGTAGTACTACCCCGGACGATCTGGCCCATTCGTGCTGAAATCAGCTTGGGTCTACTACCGTGGCATATATATTTTACTATTTTATTTTTATTTATTTTATTTTATTTTTTATTGTACACACACAGAAATATACATAGGAAAGAAGATACATATATAGAAATCAATAAATCATGTACAAAGGCAAGCTTAACTCAGAGCTGAGTTCTCTAACAGCAAACCTTAGAGTGGTAGAGGAAGTAATATTAATGAGAGTATAATGAAGTGTACAAATAAGTAAGAAGAAAATAACAGAGAAACACTTAACCTAAGACGATAACATAGCTATTTATGGTATACAACACTGTATACTTGCTATTATAAACATACATTCTAAGAATACATAAATAGTATAATTATTAATTTTTATATTAATTAATTATTTTCAATTATCTATTACCGTTTTTTAAGGCTAATGGGCCTTTTCTCTTAAAACGCTGTGGAAATTACCTCAGTGACAACACCGAAGCAGCCTTCAGAGCCCATGATGACATGTTCCCATTCAGGTCCGCACGAGATACGCGGCACACGACAACTCTTCTCTATCACACCCCTAGGAGTTACCACCTGAAACGAATAGACACACATTCAGCATTGAAAGAGGCATCACGGTCAAATTAAAACAGAAGATATAGCCACGGAATGAAAAAGGCAACGAGCATCATTATCGTCATCATTATAAAAAGAGGCAAAAAAGAACTGTTGGATATAGGCTCCACCCAAGTCTCGTTCCTTTGCCCAGTCCTGAGCCGCTCTTTTCTATCGGTTCCCACCCACTTACACACTTATCAGGTCGCTGGTCCATCTTGTAAGGGGTACCACGCTGCGTCTTCTTACAGCCAGACCCAATCATGCCTTCTGTGTTCACTATTACAATCTAATACCTTCATCATATAAGCTGAAAGACGTGTACTATTAGACAAACGCCTTCTTTAGTTTCGCCACCTTGACATACCTTCGTTTGCACAATGAGGTCCTCAATATTTCCGTATGTATTTTTCTTCATGCCACTCGCTCTGGTTGCAACCCAGCCACCAAGAGTAGAAAACTCGTAAGAGTCAGGTTCATGGCCTACTGTGTAACCGCGAGCTCTCATCTCTCGTTCCAAGTCTTGGCCGACGATACCCGCCTAGGAAACAAATTGTATCATGATCAGAAAAAAATAAAGAAAATAAGTAGGTACATTTATTTGATACAGACAAAAAGACACAAATTCTTAGAAGGTATGTAAATGCAAGCACAAATGTGTCTGCTGCAAGTCAAAAGCGGTATAGACCAAAAGAACCGAAGTATATTCGAAAGAATTTAGCGCCATGCCATCGTGACAAGGCGAAGATGGCGAGCTGAACTAAGTTCAGGCTAGATTTGCCTAGGTCTACATAACACAATAAGATTGAGTGAGTGGTCTTTGTAAGGCGTTACACACACACACACACATGACTTCACGCCTGTCTCAATATCCAAGTATACCTCCTTTGTCTCTTCAGCATTAATTAATCTTTTCATACACACACGTCGGTGACAAGTGCTTGTAATTGTGCCCTTTGACAATACATCACTATGAGGCGTTATCTGTTAGCAAAAATTACCTGAACTCTAGCGAGCAATTGTTCTTTATCCATCCACAGTATATTGTTCATCTCGCTGGTATCGAGCACCACTATAGGTCTCTCCTCCTTGGCTGGACAGGTCACCGATCCAGACACTGAAGTGCCGCCGCCGAACGGAATGATCACGAAGTGGTTGCGAGATGCACATGCTACTATTTCTTCTACCTGAAATTAAAGATCAATGTAACGTTGATTAAGAGGATAAGCAGATATAACAGGAGCAGTGTAAGAACTCAGAGTGGAGACAACCTGTTAGAGACGATGACGTTACATGTCTCTAGGTCTTCTAGGCCTAGGTCTGCTGGTGTTGTAAGTAGCTTTCCTACTTACAGACACCAGCAGACATAGTCCTGTAGACCTATGGTGGTATGTGCTCATGGTGTAACTGATGTTTCGTAATATCTGTGTGACTATTGATTGTATCATTGATTGGTACGTTCAGATTATTAATTCTATAATAGCCTCCACAAACTAGCAACGTAGGTCGTATGTCATTTATGGCTGTGCTTGTAGTCGTACAGAAATAATATGGCAATTACATATCCAAGTCGTTGTACATCGTTAGATATAGAGAAATGTGGAAGCAGAAGTAAAAGGAATAGCATCGAATGGGTAATTAGCAGTGATCGGAGTAGGTAGATTGATTTTTGGTACTTGTATCATAAATGCACACAGAAAGAATAACATGGATAAGCCATTTTCCCGGAAAGTAATTCCGGTATTTCCGGATTCAATTAAATATTGGCCCCATAGAAGGCCAATGCCTGCTGGGGTCGTGAGACTGTTCTAAGGATGCACCACGACTCTGAAACGTAAAGGGCATACGAAGGAACAGGTTGATTTTAGTCAGATTTTAGGACCAAAAAAAAGGGGTAGAATAAAGAAAAAAGATAAAAATCAACATTGTTTATTGTTAAATATGTACATTTTACATTTATTCACATTTTTAATCTTCATCGATTACAATGTCAGCATCCTGGTAATCCTGATCTTTACAATTAAAATATATAACTATGAGTTTCTCTATATTTTCTATTTTCAACCTATTTCTTTAAACATCTAAAGTCCATTTATAAATGGAAAAAGACCGTTCTACATCTGACGATGTCAAAGGAGCAAATTTTAAAAAAGGTATTAAATTATGTGCTTAATTTTTTTCAATGGCCTCACTATATTCTCTAAGTGTGTCTAAATCTGGGTTTCGTTCCATAACACGTTCTATTTTATTTTTTATATTTTCTGAATTGCACTGATTTATAGCATCTCTGACGCTGTCAAATGCTAAAAGTGAATCTGTCAACGATAAATTATGCTTTTGCAATTCTTTTAAAGACAAATGAATTATAAAATAATTGTCTTTAATGTAATTTAAATCTTCTTTTAAATTTTCTTTTTCTATAATATTTTTTGCCTCTCGAATAGATACCGCATCAGAGCTGCTTTAACAAGATAATACTTCTTTTATTTTTCAAAGTTTTGAGCGTAATAAAATGCTGCCTCTAACCAAGTGCCCCATCTTGTAACAACTGGTTGGGGAGGTAGCGGCAAATCTGGATATTTTTCTTTTAAAATTTTGACTACTTGGGGCTTTCAAAAATACATTTTTAACATTTGCTATTAAAATGTTAACATCGTGATATTCTAACCTAATTTGCTCAGATACGCGATGAAGAGAGTGCGCCAAACATGTTACGTGCTTCATTTCAGGTAAGTATTGTTTTAAATTTCGTCCTGCAGACAGCATATATGCAACGCTATCAGTGCAGAGGACAAGAATGTTACCTACCTTCGATTCAAAAGAATCTTCCCAAAAGTTTTCCAAACATTCTAACACAAATTGCGTGATTGTTTGTCCATTAACTACAGTTAGCATTTTACACACATTTTTTTTAAATTTCATTGTAGACCTATAAATTAGCCATATTTGTATGTCTTTACATAGACAAAACATAGCGCACTTTAACGTATTTATAAGATCTGCATTTTTTCGTTTACCTATGTTTTACAAATAATAAATGATTTGATTTGATTTGATTTGATTACATGCTACCAAATAAGGTCTAGTCAAATTGCTAGGATGTAATGGTTTTATTAAAAAATGGACTATATAGCGACCTAAAAAGTCTGTCGTTTCATCTAATGATATCCATAGTTTCTCATTTTTATAATTTTGCCGAATCGAATTGATTTTATTCTTAAAAAACTTGTCCAAGTAAACTTTCCGTAACTGTGATTCATCTGGCAGAGTACGATTAGTACACGTACAACAACAGGTACTACACATATATTTTTTAAAGAAATCTTGAAAAGTAGTATTTTTCATCTGAGACCACTGAATATTGCACAAAATGAGAAATTTTATAAGATCGAAATAAAATTCCTCTTCGGGCCGCTTAAACTTTCCCTGGTGTACTGCTCCTTCGATATGTCTTTTAACGTTTCCTTTATTTATGGTTTTCAAATGGCTTTCACATTTTGAACAGTATATTGTACCACTAGCGTGATCGTAAAGTAGTTCGGGATGACCGGATATCCATTTTTCTACAGTTTCAGCCTTGACGTTTGCCATATCTGAACTTTGTTTTAGAGATGGAACCTCGTATATATCACCTAAAACAAAGACATGAAAAAATTACATTTTATTTAGTTTATTTAGCTTACTCCGTTTGTTTTATTTTTCGTGGATCAAATTTAGTCATTGAAATTTCACCCTCTTCCTGTCAACCGATTGATCTAAAATTTGGTATTTGCCTTTGATTCTGGTGACAATACAATTATGTATATTCAATATTATTGTCAATCCAAAATGGCTGCCGCTACAAGATGGCGGACAACTTATTTTTTTTTTTCAATTCCATCAATATGGGTATCAAATGAAAGGGCTTGTTACGTAGAATATTTTGTAGAGAAGTAGATAAGGCCTATAGAAATTTATTTTACCAATACATTGCAAGAGGACACAGGGCATTCAAATTATATACGGATTGCAGTAAAATGTCGGTTAATAGTGGAGTTAGCTGAATTGCGACTACATTACTAGAATATCATAATTTTGTTTCGCACTAAGCTCACTGGTTCATACTCTATTAAAGATTTAACAATATTAAGACTCATGGTATGTTCAGCAGGTTAAGCGAACAAACACAATACTAAAAATATCCTTATAGTACATCCAAACATGCTTTATACTCCTTGTAACTAGTAAAATATTACTTACCAAAGCTTGGTTTAAATATGTAGATCCAATTCAATAGTGAAAAATCTGAGTCCGTATATTCGAGCCAAATCGTGGTTTAGAGCAGATTCCAGAAGTCAGTATGTACACAAGCCAGGGTCAAGTAACGTTTTCACAACACAGTAACAAACAAAGATGCGCACTCTACGAACCGAAGTAAACGAGTGAGCTACCTGGCATGTCGTCGGCGGGCGTACGCATTGTTCTGATAACCGGTTATTGTACCACCCATGATCCTTTGTTCTGATTGGTCGTTGGGTTTTGTCAAATCGTGACTGTGTGCCGTTAAAAAAAATATGAAGAATAATAAAGAATAATATTGCTCATTTTATTACAATTCCTACCTTTTTTTGAGGATGGCAAATCATCAAATGACTCCTTCCACTCTGGCAGAATAAAATTCCTACATAAGTTCCGGTTTTTTTTTAATAATCCACCAATTCCGGAGGAATGTCCATATTAAGATATACGTTTCGGATCAATGACCCCATTTCAATCTACCTACTCCGATCACTGGTAATTAGATTTCATTTGCCGATGATCTAATAAGACTTAAAAGTACGACCGATATTCTATAAATACATTCAGGAACAACCCGGCCCAGTAATATAGAATCATCGAAGGCTCATCCACAAATTCAAAAGTCAAAAGTCAAAATCATTTATTCACATAGGTTAATTAAATTAACACTTATGAACGTTAAAAATTACAAAATGTCAGCCAATTAACCTACAGCTAGTTCGCTGACGAGGTAGAGCCATGAGAAGAACTGGACACTCAGGCTACTCTTTTTAATCGCCAGGTTATTACAATTTTTGTAAGTTACTATTTCAAGTAGCATGCAAAGTGGCACAGGCAATAAAAACTACACTTATTTTCTAAACACGGCATGTGTTTAGAAAATATGGCAACTTGTATTACTGAAAATAACTTGAGTATCGAGGCAGAATAGATACCAAATAGATATCAAGTTTTAGGTTTAGTCGTGAATAGATTAAAAGAACCTGTTCCACAGCTAGTTAGAAAGCATGCCCCTTGTTACATATATGCTCTTTGTTACTTAAACTTCATGATTGCGTGGTCACAATGTCGTAAGTCTAGCCCTTGACCGGTATCAGAGGTGCTAACGTGTTGAGATGTTAGTTAAGTGATAAATGTAATGTAAACAACTATATTAATAAAAATACTATCAAGTTTCTATATTACGTCCTGAGTGCAAAATCCGTCCTTTATTATGTCACAGTGTTACTTAAAAGGAATTTAATTACCAATGAGTCACACTGTAACATATCTGGATGTTACTGAACGGCAATAAACCATTATGTTTTAAATAATTATCTTTTACGCATCGAAGTCCACGCGAGCGAAGCAACGCCAAAGCAAGCTTATAGAGCCAATACACTAAGTAGTTTACCTTCATTAGGTTGCAATAATAATTAATTATACTCTTTGATTTTTATCATGAAGTTTGAATGTGTGTCAATGGCGTTTGCGAAATTATTTTTTATTTTAATTAGGAGGCTTATCGCGCCATAAAGATATCTTTAGTGATATTTGGGGAAAGAATGATATGGAAAACGTTACTGACAAATATTTTTGTAAAGCGTCTTTTCTTATTAATTTCACAATTCGAATGTAAATAAAATAATGTTCTTCTTAGAACATAGCTGTTATCTCTCATTCTTGAAATTTTAACTGTAAGGATAAAAGCGAAAGAGGGATAGAAGACGACCGAGACTAAGCTATCATCGTTATATTAGCTGAAAGACTTCCATCCCTGGATATAGGCCTCTCTCGATAGAAATCTAAGTGATTGATATCCATTAAACTTCTTTCGGGCAACCGATGGATGAGGGTAGCGAACGACCGGCCATGATGGCGATGATTGGAGGAGGCCTATTTCCAGCAGTAGACGTCTTTTGACTATTATGATGAAACTTCTTTCACTTATAAAACCTTAAAGAACTTTAAATTTAAGATTTCGCATTGTGGGTGTATGTGACCGTGTAGTCTCCAGTTTGACGTGTAGTCACCATTCTGTCTGTCAAGCGCGATGCTGATGTCTATCAACGTAAATTTTTGGTTTCTATTGTAATTATCCCCTCCAGTCTTCTTTCTTTTCATCACGCATCTTTATCTTACACAATTGAAATCGACTTTATTGTTTCTCCAATGCTAATTAGTGAACACAGTCATGTCCACAGGTTACGGTTAGTTACCACTTGCTAATTAGTGGGCCGAATGCTTGTTTGTCATCGACCAAAGTTATTTAAACAAAAAACAAAGCGATTAATCATCACCTTCAAAGATCAGTTTTAGGCAAAAGGTCTAGAATAGACATCGTTCTTGGGAGGTTATGTAACACTTTAGTTTAAATGGTATAGATATATGAACGAGTAAAACATATTGGGAATAAACGATTTCAATTAGAAACAAAGCAATTATTATGAATCACACAAAGTTGTGTTTCGAATACACAACCCCTTCCAAAGCATTCGCCAGCCACGACAGTGAAATAATTAATTACCATAATTACTATCTCCTTTGCTAGCTACTTTTATTTCACTTACTTGCTCATGACTCTCCGGCCAAATGATCGCATCTGGAATCCGAGGGAAACTGTTACTTCTTAGTTGCGACATATCTTTCAAAGTCTGACCATGTGCCCTGATCAGTCTATCCAAGCCCTCTACGCTCACTAACGTGATTTGTTCTAGTTCTGCCCGCACTTGGTCCGGTAATCGGCTGTCTGGAAAGCTGGTAGGCGTTTGAGGAATCTTCGGCTCTTTGGCAGGGTCTATTCCTAAGTTGTCTATTGCCCATTGTGTTAGTAGAGGCAGTTCTTCGCCGCCAATTGAATATCTGTAACAAGATTTTAAATATTAGTTACTTATTTTACATGTAAATTAAAAATTAATGTACAAATGTTCGACATGAGTTTTTAGTTATCGCGCCGAAGTTAATTCGCCATAAGCAATTTCGCTGGCATCTTTTTGCTTATGACGTTCATGAGTAATAGACATATGATCTACATGTAGGGGTCTTTAACTTTGATTTGATTTATAATATATATCTAATATAGTATTGATTATAGAGTAATAAGTCAACCTGATCTCGCCCCCTAACATATTTTATTCATATAGTCAACTATATGAAGTCAATTCTTGCATTAGTGAACAATAAGTCTTGTGCTCCGGAGTAGTTTACAAACATACAATTAACGGTAAGCAAGTAAACCTAAACTCGGAACTCCTGGACTTTTACCGTCTGGCAGAGTGTAGTCACTTTGAAAGCTAATATAAAAAAGAAATTTACAATATTTTGTCCCTCGCGGGAATCGAACCGGTACCTCGTGCAGAACAGTCATTCGTTGCGTCCCCGAGGTCATCAATCGGACTGCACGACACAGATATTTATCTGCGGCATAAATAAACAACATTGTATGTTTGCAGTCATTGCTTGTGAATGACAAATATGCAAACAGAACGTTTGAATACGCATTAAGTTAACAAAGGTCTTTCATAACGAGTGTAAACGCAGCTCTATATTAGTTCTATGGAAGACGTAAGATGTTGTCTCAGTGTTCATAGAACCTATGATGTCCTTTAAATCTGTATTTTAATGGCACCTGGTCTGGAAAACTTTTTCGAGTAAATTGTAAAGAATAAGCAAAGTAAAGCAATTAGCAAGAAATAGAAAAGCGTCCATAATACTCTCTCTGAAAACTAATTTTCTTATGTAGGTAGGCATGATTATTTACCTATCAGTTAATTTGTCCCGGAAAATTAATTCGGTAACTCAGAATTTTAATTCAGCTAGAAGATAATCTAACAAAAAATAAGTGAGTTAAAACTAATGTTTCAAGAAATAAACTGACGGACTCATAAACTGCATCAAAGTTCAGGATTACTTTGAAATGATTTTTTTTAATAAGTATGCAAACTTTTTAGATTAAATTATATAAATATGGAGAGATTGGCTCTTAATCTTAAACAAAAGCAAAATTTTAAAATAGAACTGCAGTAAAACAAATGAATATAGCCGGGAAAAGAAAATTTACTCGTAGTATCAGATTTGCGTGTTATTTAAAGCAAAGTTTTAAATTGATTCGCATTGATTTTTTATTCTTTTGTCAATTGAATTATTGTTACCAGCAGAATTGTTGGGTTAGTTTTTTAACTCATCGAGAATTTTTGAACCATAATATGGATACTTCGTCCGAACAAGCGGCTCAAATTGTAGCACTGGTGCGGGAGGGCTTGGATGAACGAACGATTGGTAGAAATTTAAATTTAAACCAGTCTACGGTTTCTAGAATATACAGAAGGTTTGTGGAGACAGGTTCTTACAGAAGGAGACGTGGTACAGGCAGGACTCGAGCAACCACCGGTTGTGATGACCGATTTATTGTTACAACTTCCCTGCGAAATCGTTTCCTCATGTCAGTTAACATCAAAACAGAGCTTAATGAAGTGCTTGAAGTAAATGTGAGTGCACGAACAATAAGAAGAAGGTTAAAGGAAGCGGATATCACCCCTTTTAGACCAGCAAATGGTCCAAAGTTGTCTGTAGCTCACAGACAAGCTCGCTTAAGATTTGCGCGTGATCACCTAAATTGGACAGAAGAGCAATGGGCCTCCGTATTGTTCACGGACGAGTGTAGGACATGTTTATATGGTGCAGATGGTCGCAGAAGAGTCTATCGTCGACGTGGGGAGCGATATGCTCAAAGTTGCATTGAGGAGCATGTTCCTTTTGGAGGCGGTTCGTGTATGGTCTGGGGTGGCATATCGATGAACGGGCGAACAGAACTTGTGTTCATAGACATGGTCTGTCAAAACGGTAATAGAGGGGGTTTGACTGCACATCGCTACATAACAGAGATCTTAGAAGATCACGTGGTGCCTTACATGGGATTCATAGGCGAAAATTTTACTATAATGCAGGATAATGCCCGGCCGCACGCTGCTGCACAAGTTCGACAATATTGCGAAGAGGTTGGGATACGTACAATGAATTGGCCAGCACGCAGCCCGGATCTTAATCCCATTGAGCATGTTTGGGACAATTTAAAAAGAGCTGTATATGCGAGAAATCCTGTGCCCACGACAGTGGCAGCACTAAGAACAGCACTTTTAGAAGAATGGGACAATATTCTGCAAGATCTTTTAATAACCCTAATAAAATCTATGCGGAACCGATTAGAATTCGTAATAAGGGCACGTGGAGGTAATACACCTTATTAAAACATAAATAAACCCTTGCATAAAGTTTGTGTCTATTGTTAAAACCATTTTTTTTTATTAAACCTTTTTTTTTAAATTTTCCTTAAATTTATGTTTTTTCTTCAAAAAAGTCTTAAGGTCCTTTCCAGTACACAAACTTAAACTTAAGGATATGACCCTACGCTGTTTTAAAGTTCACGAACCAATCTGAGGTTTCAATTTTAATCTGTATAGAAAGTTTGCATACTTGGTTAAAATATTTATTTCAAAGTCGTCTATTACTTTGATGCAGTTTATGAGTCCGTCAGTGTACTTACGTCAAATCAAAAGACACATCCTTATCAGAGAGATACACTCACAGATGCGATGGTTAGATGTAATGGTAATGAGTCTAGAGATGGGTATAATAGAATTATGCAGTCAATGACAAAAGGTTAGATGTGCCCTTGACTTTATTATGTTATGCTTAAGAGATATTGTTACAACGAATTTAAGCTATAATTTTGTAAGTGTAGTTAGCCAAAAATAGTTTTAAATTTAACATTTTTACTTTCTAATAACTATGCTGTACTTATGTTACCCTATTAATAAATAAATAAATTATTATTTATATAATAATAAGCAAAGATAAAGGATATAGCTTATGTTTGTCCTGCAGTTAAGAATCGTCTATTTGCAGACAGTCCGCGTATGGTTGTGAAAGCCAATAAAGACTCACACAAAAAAGCGTTTTGCTCACGTTCAGGGGCCCTACCACTACCTCATAAAGCAATCTTAATAAAACCTTATTTTGTCTCTATCCTTGTTTTTAATGGTACAAAAGAAAAGAACAAAAGACAACTGCTATAAGAGGTGGTGGTAGGCCCCCAGGTGACGTTTGTAATGTTAATTTTATAAAAATTGATAATTCTAGTAATATAAAAGTGTTATGTACTAACCTTTTCATGGACACTACTGTATACACAATAGATGTTTTACTGTCATCACGGCCATATATGTTTACTGTCCCGGAAAGTGTTAATATACTATATTGCGCTAGTTACCGTGCGTCTGCGCAAAAACGTCGTTGACCCGTGTTGACAGCAAGAAAACTTAGTTCTCAAAGAGTGTACTAGGAGCACTGTTCATTCTTCAAAACAAATTAATTTACGCTGTCCATCTATGTAGCATGCGAGTAGTTCTACTAAGTATATAAACACACTGGTAGATATTAACAATAAGAGAATATCTTAAGTGCTGGTAACAGCTTACCATCCAGTATAGAACGTTCACTTGTTTATTTATTTTAGGCTGTAAGACGATGATTTTATCTTTCAAATGTCCTCTGGCTTAGCGTAGGTAAGTGTATAATATTGTATTTTCAATTAGTATCTGAGAAAAATTAGTATCAAACTTCTAACGTCTCGGTAAATACGACGTTGGTATTTTTTCGATTTTATCTATTCATTCTGTTGTCTCTAATGATTTCGCTGAGAAAAAAGGAAGCAGTTGTAAAAATGTACTCGTTGAACTGTGGAAAATGATTCTTTTAAGCTTAATATAATATTGTTTTACGACATGACCTCGTTAATGACTATTTTCTTACTTGTATTATGCTAGTAAAAATTAATTATTTAATTATACTACTAGTACTATTATTTAAAGTGCAGCGTTCTTCTTTTGGGAGTATTTTCCTTTCAAAATGTCCTAATTTGTTTTAACTTAAAAAAAAAAAACAATTGGCGAGCGTACTTAAAACAATTGTTAGCATAAACAGTAAGCATTTCCTAATTACAAATATCCTTTAATATGTGGAGCCTATACTCCTCTGCACCCGTCGCCAGTAGCGTGATGATACATAGCCTTCCTCGAGAACTGGACTGTCATACGCAAAAATTTTTTTTTGATACGATCTCCGTATCAAAATCTGTTGCGTTATTTGAAGAAGGTAATAGAGAAACAGACAAAAGAAAATAGCGACTTATCTTTATACTATTTAAAAATAGAACATATTTAAAAATGGAAGATAAATAGGATTGTTCACTCCCGAGCATGCTCGTCTTCAAGTTGACCCGACAGCCTTTAACCTCATGCACTTACATACGACAATAACATTTATGACACAAATTTTCTGTCAAAATAACTGAACAATTACACTATGCTGCATATTATTAAATATTCATGAAAACATTTGAATTTTAAATCACTAATATTTTGCATTGTTCGTTATTCGTAAACATATTATTATACCAAATGTACCGAATGTTTAAAAATATGAATATTACACGTTGCATTTTCGGTTTCATCATGCTTATTCCTTTCGACGCATAAGTATGATATACGTGAAACACCAACTCACGATTCTGTGGCTTTATGCAATTTAGTTGGAATAATTACGTCAAACACCAACTACGTACAATTCCACAAACGCAAAACACCACCGTATAAAGTTAGACAGTTCGACGTTTAGCGTATGCTTACAATATGCTTAACCACACATATGTACGCGAAACACCATATTATGTGTTTCTCATATATGTGTCTCGTTTCTAATCCGCGTAAAATAACTTAACTTTAAAAAAAACTTCAAAATGCACTAAAATCTTATATAATTATGTCTGTGACTAACAACGAATAAAAATATTTATTTTCTACATAATAGTCATGGTTATAACTAAAATCATAAATTCCGCCAATTATCTATACCTACTAATATTATAAATGCGAAAGTAACTCTTGTCTGTCTGTCTGTTACACTTTTACGCCTAAACCACTGAACTAATTTTGATGAAATGTCGTATAGAGATAAAATAATCTTTGAGAACAACATAGGCTATCTTCTATTGCGAAATAGGTATGACTTGAAGGGGTTGAAATAAGCATGAAAGTTTGTATGAAAAATGTAATAACCGCGTGCAATAATGCAATAAATGCATTCACGCGGGCAGAGCTGCGGGGAACAGCTAGTAATCTAATAATATTAAATATAAATCTTTATAACACTGGTTAAATTAAAATATTTGAGTATAAATACTACTTTAAATTAATAATATAAAAATTTAGTCAACCTTATTAATAAAATTGGTATTTTTCTTAAGGCTTTTGATTTTTTTAACCCACTAACACAAGTTTAATAGCCAAATTCAAAATTTAGATTGTCGAATTCTAAATGTCAGCAGTTTGCCGCGATGACTTTTTAGATGGCGCCGACGGCTATTGTATACCATTGACTGCTTACTAGCTATGAGCACAGCGGCTATGTAGACTCATTTTGGTGATACAATTACTGAAATGTAAAAAACCCAAACGATGAAATCATGAAATGTCCCTTATTTTTGCTCTTGCCTCTGTCAATTTACTAAAACTAATAGCAACAAAAAGCCAACCTACGTTTACTGGCGTTTGACTATTTAAAACACAAGTTGAGCGCTAAAAGTGCTATCTAAAATGTAATGACGTTAAAAACGTAACATTTTGTACTACTATCAAATCTTGTACTAAAGGTACAATGAACGTAAACGTTATCCTATTCATTATCACTTTGCCGCGTGGGCGCCATTAAATTTGTCATGACAGTTAATGTGCTAATTAATGAGGTGCTGCTATACGTTTTTAACCTTTAATTTAAGCTGATAAGCACTATTTATTTAAAACCACACACGAGGCCACATTTTACAATCAAACCTTCTAGAAAATGACGAAAAAGTCAATATCACAGATTAAAACAACACGGGAGATAAACGGTAGGTACCTACAGTAACTAGGGACTTTATACTTTCTACAACATTATTGCAAATCAATAAAATTATTGCCTTTACTAAAATGTGTATGAACTACACAAACCTTGCGAAAGAAAAACTCTTACCGACACGACAGTGAAAACCGAAAATCGCTGCCGTGCTTTGGATACGTGTTGTGGAGTTGTACAGTGAATTGTAATATTCATTTTTCATTCTAGTCGTTGTTGTTCTTCCTAAATATCACTGTCCCGTGTCGCGGGGCACTATAAATAATACAAACAAATAGTTGATTGACGGATACAAAGGTACAATCAGACTATTTTCATAAGTCTCGAGTCTGAAAACTCACTATAATAGCGCGGTAACTTATTACGACGGTGCCACTTGTAGGCAAAATTAAGAACTTCAACGTAACTATAACACAGAATAAATAATAGTAAAAGGTACTATGACTACAAATCTAAAATGTTAATGTCTCTTTATTTCTCGTTTATTTTACTAGCCATAAAACACGCTTCGCACCAAACATTCAATGAATGATGAAATTCATTCAAACAGGTTATAATACAATTAGCTTACGTGTTTCCTTTAAATGAGCTGATCTTGGCAGAAGCGAGAGACAACCTGCACGACATCATCAGCGACAAGGAGCGAATAAGTTACACGATATTCAACAACAAAGGACAAAAGAATCTTAGTTTAGTTTATTAGTTTATTCTTTATTGTACACACATAGAACATATTACATAATTGGTAAGAAATAGCATGTACAAAGGCGAGCTTAACTGAATCTTGTAGCTGACTGCAAAAAGAAATGGTCACGATAAAAGTTTATAATAGTTATGGATAGAAATTACGATATTTTATTCATCACTTTCATCATCATTAACACTAATACAACCAACGGATGTTAAATGATAAAACGATGGCCAATTTAAAGCATCTTCTTTTTGATTTTAAGCCGAGGTAGGTTTAAAATCCGTTACCCACCACATATAAAAAAAGCATATTAAGTAAGAATCTTTCAAATCCTTTCAATCAACATTGGAAATTGAGTAAGGAGTAATTAATCCTTGATCCACGTGCTCTGTGCTACACTGGTATACATAAAAACAACGCCGCGCCGTAACAGTCTAAAATAAGCTATAAAAACCTATTCTAAGGTGCCATAAAAATATATGTCTGTGGCCATAAACTACCATAAAAAATATCTTCCCTAAAACTGGTGCTATGTAGTTACAGCCATCTTGATTAGCAGGGCAGTACTTATGCGATAATCGGTAGTATTTATTCATTATAAACATAAAGTAGCAATATATTACCAAAAATGGCCAGAATTTCGACATAACACCTTACAACAAACGTTGTGTATTCGAAATAAACAGTCACATTTTAGTGGACAAAATTCGCGGGTCAATATTAACTCGTAGTTACTAAAACATACAGAAACGTTTTAAGCAATTATTACTAGTAGGTACACGTAGGTGTGTACGTAAAATTTCTATATGATATTTAAGTTAGAATATTGAACTAATACGTCTATTCGAGTTATGTTGTAGTAAGACTAAGTACACAGCAGGAAACAGTTACTTTTATTACAGGCCGTATTCAGAATTTGACTTCTAAGCCGCACAGAGTAAGCCCCGAAGTTCCTCCATTCATCCATATCATGCTCAATATTTAAATATTTGTGATACCCTGCATGGTGCATCAGACCTCCTAGATTCCTCATGGTATCAAATACAGGATATCCGATCGGAAACTCGAATTTAGTTTTCCTAATTTTAAAACGAGTGTGTTTTTGCCCGACTGTCGAAAAGTCAAGGAGGGTTATTTATAGAATCTGATTACTGCCGTCATGGGTATAATAATACAATAATATAATGTGTCTAAATTCGGTATTAAGTTATTATTACTTATTATCAATAGGCACGTTATCAGTAGTTTTATGAATTACTAGAGATATTGTCGTATCACAAAATCGACAGTAAGTAGTAGTATTGGAATATTCCATATACGTCATTTTGTTAAAAACATCTATTACGTCTTAAGGTTTTACCAATTTATTGTAAAGTCAGTTACTTTCCCGAATAAGAGAACTAAGAAGTGACTTAGCATTAACTTGAAACTGTTTATGTGCTATTGATTGCTATTGATTTGTACTTTTAGGCATAATATTTAATCTAAATAGTTAAAGCAGTCGCTGTGCTGTTGCAGACACATGCTAGCAACCTGTTTAAGGTATTGTATCTGTCGTTGTGTTGTTGGTAATAACTGTATCGTCGGTTAACTTGTGTAAATTTGTGTGTCTTTTGTCTGGGTCAAATAAATGTATTTTCTTTCTTTTTCTTTTTGTTCTCTGCCTATCCTCCGCTTACTTCTAAGCCACGCATATTTTTTAAAGAGTTATTCTGACTAGTGCTAGGTACGTACTAATTCCTTTTAAAGTTGTTTTGGTACTAATTGAGCAACAGAGCTACTAAAAAGAGGTGATAAATTAAGCTAATTGCTCCCAATTACACTAGAGCTACATGTCAACTGTTAACAGATTTAGTTCAAGATCAATAAGATTTTGATCAGAAACGCAATTGAAAATAATTTGTGTTTCCTAAAAAGCGATTCAGATTGGTTCGGCTTCATTATAAGACACACATTTGATTCCCTAAAGTATTACATCATCATGATTAGCCTGAAGTAGTCCAGTACATATTATTATGTCTCTCCCACAAAATGGTGTTTGCCTTAAGCAGCGCTTAGCTTTTTTTTTTCATTTAGCCTACCGAAGTGGTAAGCCAGTCAGTGGAATCCAGAAGTGGTGGCCACCATACCAAAAGCCATAGTCTTAAACTGCTGGTATGGTGGCCTCCACTATGGCGGCTGGGAATGGGGTTAGGGGAAGGGAATGAGGGAGGTAAAGAAAGGGAAAAGGGAGGAAGTTGGGCCTGCGGCGCTCTCACTCACCGAGCGAAACGCAGTAGTACGGATACTACTACTCTTACGTCGATCTTCTATGAGAGGGTAGTACTTCCCCGGACGATCCGGCCCATTCATGGTGAAACCAGCGTGGATCTACTACCGTAAAAAAGCTGGAGGGTTAGTGAGATTTTTATTACGCAGGTTTCCGTAACACTATCATGAGAGGTGATTAAGATACTGACGTGACGAGACTGATGAACTGAGTACCACGGAAAGAGATAGGATGATTCTATAATATATACTGAATACAACGGCCAAAGTTCGACACGGTATATTAGAGAGACTAGCTTCCCTCAGCGCAGTTTCACCCGCGTCTTTGTTTACTGCTCTGCTCCAGTCGCCAGTAGCGTGATAGTTCCAGAGACTAGCGTGCAACAAACAAACTCTTCCGATTTATTTAATAAGATAAGACATACCTAATACAATTAAAAAAAAATGTTGCAGAGTTAACTGTAAAACCTTGTATTTAATGTTATAAATATATCACTCGAAAAACTTTGCAGTTGCATAGCATGTAGATGCCCATTAATTTGCATAGTAATCTTAATACAAATATATAGTATAATTTGTGTTTGCATTTCACAATGACACACGAGTCGCCATTCATCAGTGTTTACTCTGTCGTCAATATTGACAGAGCCGTCGCATTGTCGTATGTTATTGCAATCATTGCTTGTACGAGTATACTTCTAACTTTGTTTTACCTACAGACAATAAGTAAAAGGTGAAGACGCTTGCAACTCTTTAGCAGCACATTCTTTCTAATTTTTAACTCGGGTGTTTTAAACGAACGTTAAAAAGGATTTTCTAAGATGCCCTAGTGAAAAACAACATGATAGCCATTTTCGTTTCTAAGAAATTTATCCTCAAATCTCTTGTAACTATTTTGATACGTTGGTCTTGAATCTAGAATATAGTATCACCCCATTTCTGCCTAAAAGTATTTCTGGAATTATACCAATTACTTACCAGGAAAAGGGCAGCAAAGTCATTTGCACTAAAAATTGGCTAACCGCTAAGCTGTTCGGCACTTTTGGTAGAGGTTCATATTTGCATTAGACGCGTTCAGACTGGGTAATAAAGCCTGGCAGAAATAGCTTAGTGAGGCCGCCTATTGTACTATGATATTGTATTGCAAGATTTATATCATATCTGTAAGTTTGGTGTATAGAACTTTTTAAATACCAGTTCCGAAAACGAGCGTTGCCTAAATTCTATAACATAGTCATCACGTAGATATTATTGACATCAAAAATATGCTTTATTACTGTGTCATAATCGTTATGATATGTTTGAGTTGTAAATTAAAGTTCACGGTGACATAATGTTTTGGCTACAACGTACGGTACTTGTAAACATCAATGAATGAACAATGTTGAATTTTCAATAGATGAAAAACAATTGAAAGTTATTTTTATAATCTACTAGCTGTTGCCCGCGACTTCGTTCGCGTGAAAATTCAGATGTGTGCCTGTATGAGAATATTTCTTACCGAATCTTACGGCAATCGTACATTGTATTAGTAATAAATATCAGTATAATCCGTCTCTAAGGCGAATCCGATTTAAATCTATTCACCCGCTACCACTAAAACAGACGAAATATTGCGATATTTAACTAAACTTGCCACTCCTATTTGCCCACTTAATAAGAAGTTCCTAGTTTGGAAATCGTATTATCAAAACTCTCGTTTAAAAACTATAGAAGCTTTAAACAAATTTTATTCCTCTTTATACTCCAGGGAAATGAATTTCGCAAAATCCCGTCTTTGAGAGCACCTATTTCCAAAGTTTGAAACTCCTAGCACTTGTAGTTTCTGAGATTTCGTAATGAGTGAGTGAGTGAGTGACCTTTCGTTTTTATATATGTATAGCTTCTGCCCGCGGCTTCGCTCGCATGAATATAGTTTCTCCAATGGACATTTTTGTATTGTTAATACTGTTTTGTATACAATTTTTAATCTAACTCTCTAACCTAAAGATATCCCCCGTAAAACAATATACGTATAATACACAAAGGCAAATTTTCACTACAATAACCCCTTACCCTCATTTCCTCTCCCCTTTTCCCCTTCTCCTCCCCTCCCCTCCCGTCTCCCTCCCATCTCCCTCACTTTCCCTACACTTCCCCTCACTTTCCCTCACTTCCCACTCACTCACCCCTCACTTACCACTCACTGACTCATCACTTCCCTCACTTTCCCTTACGTCTCCCTCACTTTCCCCTCACTTACCTCTCACTTGGCCTTCACTTGCCCCTCACTTGCTGCCTCCTCACATCCCCATGAGAGTCCCAAAGTAAGCATATTATATGCTTGTATTATGGGTTCTAGAATACGGATAAACATACTTAAATACTTTTATTTTTGTAAATACATACATACATATTATACATAGAAACACCCAGACCAATGCAAATAGACATGTTCATGTTACAAACATTTGCACTGAGCGAGAATCGAACCCGCAACCTCTGCGTGGTAGTCCATACACAGCACCACCGAAATACAGAGGCAGTCGATTTCCCCCCTGACTTTCCCCTCCCTTTGCCCTGACTTCCCCCTCACTAACCCCCGCACTTTCTCCTCACTTCTCCCTACCTTTCCTCTTCCTCCCCCACCCTTCCCCCTCCCTCCAATATTCAAGTCGCCAACTTCAAAAGCAAAGATCTTTCCATACAATATTTCATCCCTTATTTCACCCATATAAATCCACCCCAGTTAAAAAAAAATATGAGAGTATTTTTTATTTAAATAAAATTATTCCAAAACAAAATTTTAAAGTTGTAAGTTAAAAAATGAAGACGTTTCATACAATCGTTTTCATCCCTTTTCATACACTTAAGGGTTGAATTTTTAAAAACCCTTTCTTAGTACACTTCTAGACATTATTACAAACACACCCTCCAAATTTCAAGTCGCTACGACCAGCGGTTTAGGCTGTACGTTGTCTGTCAGTCAGTCAGTCAGTCAGTCAGGACAAAGCCTTTTATAATATGTATGGATCCTCTCATCCTGTATGGATGGCTATACGTCTAATCCATACAGGATTAGACGTATAGCCATCAGTGATCAAAGCATACAGGCTGCTAGGAATGCTAACACGTGATAGAGCCACTTAAAGCTGACCGTGCGAAAAACAGCTAATATTTAGATCCACACCCACAACTTTTAGTGTCTTACCTTGGGCTTTATTAATTAGTCATTGCAAAACATAGGCTCACTGGAAACTGGACTCGTTTAAAACTAAACAAAATATTGTTTAGAGAGGAATAAAAACACTATCAGCTATTCCGCAACCTGTTAAAATCTCTTCTTCTATAAGATTTCGTAGTAAATTAACGAATGTTCGATGTGATTCTTTAAATTGGCATAACTTTTTTATTTATGAACCGATTGACATGAAACAAACACTAAATGTTAAGTAAAGCTTACCACAATGTATCAGTGAAAACCATATTTAAATCGTATAAGCCGTTTTTGAGATTAGCGTGAACAAACGCACAGACAAACAGACAAACAGACAAACAGACAAACAGACAAAAATTTTAACAATCATTGTTTTGGGTTCTATTTGCGTTTATAAAGGTCCCAATAATATTTTTTCTTATATATCTTCCATGTACAGACAGCGACCGGTTACATTTTTATTATATGTATAGATAGATTGAGCTCGATGCCTACTGTAATACGTAGACTGTAAAATCAGTGAGCTAATAAATTGCGAGGGATGCCTATGACCTGCCGTGGGACGTGGGAAAAGCCAGGGTAATAAGTGATAATAATAACGATGATAGAAGAGCAAGTGGTAAGAGGTATGGCCACACATGAACTTAAGAAGCGTGTAAATATCCTACCCAAGGCACCTTTATTTCTTACAGCTAGGTACAGGTAGCTTGCGGTTTTTAGTAGGGAAGGTAAACAAGTATTTGTTGCTCAATACAATACGTGAGAGTAAAGATCGAAGCAGACTGCTTGATTTGGGACTTTGTGGATGTATTTGAAAAATCCATTTGTAAAGTAGTGCGATATTTTTGTTAAATTCGAATAGTTCAAAGCACGATAGGTGTTATTATTGCCCATCACGTCACATCTATCGTGTTATCGTGTGTCGACACGTGTATCCAGCGAATTAGAAGGAAGTGCCAATTTACTGGCCGCCTACAATTTAGCCGCATTTTAGACTAAACTAGTCATAGCTCGTTAACTCTACTTTCTTTGTGCTTGACATCTAGACTCTAGACCACTCTTGACTGTTAGTTACGAAAGGATTCATCTGTTACTATTGTGTATTGACAAAGGTTCTCCGTGGCGTAAGCAACGAACGAATACGAGCATTAACAACAAATGTCAGTTTATGATATATGTATATAACTAAAATATAAAACGAAGATGATGCGTTGGTATAAATATGGAAAGTCTTAAGAATTCACTATGGATATTTTTTTTTTTTTTTTTTTTTTATATTATAGCCTACTAAAGTGACTCCACCCCGCCTGATGGTAAGCAGTCAGTGGAATCCAGAAGAGGCGGCCACTATACCAAAAGCCATCGTCTTAAACTGCTGGTATGGTGGCCTCCACTATGGCGGCTGGGAATGGGGTTAGAGGAAGGGAATGAGGGAGATGAGGAAAGAGGAAAGGGGGGAAATTTGGCCTCCGGCGCTCTCACTCACCGAACGAAACGCAGTAGTACGGATACTACTACTCTTAAGTCGATCTATTACGATACGGATATATTACGAGACGGAGCAAAAAAGCCATTGCACCGTCCCTATATTAAACTTGCAGGTAAAATCTGATTTGTATACCGCTCTAGCTGGATGTAATGCTTTATTTAATCCATCTACTTCAAAATTTAAAGTACATACTTTTTGAGTGACGTCACTATATTAAAATAAATGCGATTACAGCTGACGTTTACAAAATGCCGAGGCAGAATGTAAACGGCAGTGTGAAATACCTGAATTTACATAATGTGTGTATTTATTTCGTTAAAATCTAAAGGTAACTGCGTAGTGACTACGCCCTACGGTAACAGTATAATACGCAATCAGTTTTTTATTTGCACGGTCAGATATATTTTAACTTCTAATTGATAAGTTGTGTGATAGAGATTGCAGCTAAAGTACAAAAGTCACTTAAAGTTTGAGGATTAGAAGGTATGCCAAGTAGGAAGCTTGTTTATGGTTTTAATCGACCAGCTATGAAATGATGAAAGTGGTCGTTTGTCCACTATTACTGTTACGATGTACGTATCTTATATTCGATTGATTGCTATAACTGCAATTTACATAAGATATGGATGTATAATATTTTTAATCCTAAATTATTTCGATAATATCAACAGCTAGTTGAAAATATTTCATTGCTATGCCTACACTGCGCGCGCTCTGTACCGGGACGGGATCCCAGAGGCGAGGGTTTAAGTCCCGTTTCGAGGTTGAAATATTTTCATCCATTTCCAGTTGACAGTTATTTGTGTTCCGAGACAATTGTTTGTGTGATTGGCAAATATTTGTTTTACGGGTACTTTGTATTCTTTATTAATATGTTTGTAAAGGTCTGTGATGTTACAGGGCTAGTAGGTACGTTATAAATGGATTATTTTAATTTATACTAAGCACCTACACTCAGTAGACACTGTTAATAGGTATTTTTATTATCAAGCTGAATACGTGTATACTGATAGTACTGTCAACCATTAATGTCAAATGTAGAAAATCAATTGTTAGCTATTTTAAAATAGGTTGACAATGTCTGTCGCTGACATGACGTTCAATACAACCTTCGAGTTATTATAATCAATAATACAATAAAAGTTTAGTAGGTCAGTAGTTGAAGCGGTGACAATTATTTATATTAACAAAATGGGTTTTAAACAACTGCCAACATAGCATACGGCTCCATCTTATGGCCAGTGGTTACTATAATTTATGACCTCTAAAGATTGTAGAAATATTGTAAAGAAATTATATTCAAGCTGTTAGTAACATGGTATAAATTTTATTAATATTATTCAATACGCAAAATATATGTAAGGGTTTCGGGCAATCTATGGATGTGGACAGCTCTCAACCGGTTACGGTGGCGAAGCTTGGGAGAGCCCAGAATGTTTAGCTGCGGACTTCTTTAAACGACGATAATGAGGTTGATGTAAGAGTAATAGTACCCTTACTATTGCGTTTGGTTCGGTGAGTGAGAGCGCCGAAAGACCAATCTCCCCCTTTTCCTTTTTTCTCACTTCCCTCAATCTTTTTACCTACCCCACTCCCTTCACGTCAGGCACAATTTCGCAAAGTCCGAGTCGTCTATAAGCGATAGTTACCACGGATAGTATAATCCAGACAAATTTAGGCAGGTTACTGAAATTTGGTGATCCCCATAGATAAGGCTTTCTATTTGGGCTTTTTAAACTGCATCTAAGGTACTTAAAATTAGACTCATTTTTCCTTATCTTCTGAGTAGCAGTTGCGACATTCTTAAACAAAGGCAGTTAAGAAGTCGTGTGTTCATCAATAACTTTATTACTTATATCATTAAGTTAAATTACTTCTCACCTCTTTGCTATTGACCTTAGCAATAATCGTTTTATAATAAGACGTGTAATTAGAACATCATTCAGAATACACTACCATTATCAGAAATAAGTCTGTTCGAAATTTAATGTGTATCGTATGATTAACGAGATAGAGTTTAAACTTGCTAAGTTGAATTTCTCGTTTTAAATCTGTTGTTAACTAACTGGTATAATATGGTTAACGATAATCTTATTATGAATCATGTATAATAAACGCATGACTTGTGATATAATTAGTTGCTAGTTAGCCTAAGTAGGTGCAACATTGTGGGAACATACTTAATATGTCATAGAAATCGTAATTACTTTTAAGGATCATATTTAATGGGGATGACATAGGTAATACGCACAGTCGAATTGCAGAATTGAATTAGTAAGTAGACATTTAGTCATATGAGAAAATGTCCGTACAAAATTGCTTCAGTAGTGTAAGCCAAAATGTGTTTTCTCGATTGAAACACCTCGGACGATTGTATCGTTTTTAAGAATGCACAAGATTAATCTGTTAAATACCTACCCATGTACTAAATTAACTAAAATATACTAGGATCCTAGGAGATATTAGTATATTTTACACTCTTAAAGTTTTGGACAAGTGACTGTAGGTCCAAAACCAATAAGTACCTACTTCAAAAACCAACACTGTTAATTACAGCATTTCTTTTTTATGTAATAAAAGTTCACAATGTACCAAAAGTCTTAATTAGGATCGCGTAGTATTTGTTTTTATAACTATACATAACTTTATAATAATATTTGTAGAAGCCAGCCAGTTACAAACATAACCACCAAAGAGATTTAATTTTCGTTAAGATTTTCTCTGATTTAAAAGTTTTTGGTACTAACCTGTTCCCCGTGAAGGTTGCGCTGCTTCCATTGAGCTTGAACATGGAGTCCTTGTATCCCCAGCCGTACCATTTCAGCAGTTCTTGTCTGAAATAAAGAAATATTGGGTAAAACGATTTTCTAAACAAGCACCCGTAACCGACGTGAACAAATTAATAAATGTTGTAGAGTCAAAGGAGGTACTAGTATGTTTGGATCGCAGGAAATGGCGTTTAATAGGCTCTGTTTATCCCATTAACGAGACAGATAGGCGTGAAGTTATGTATGTATGTAAACAAATATCATCATCATTATTCCACCACATTATTCCACTGCTGGGAAAGGCCTCATACAAAGAAGCACTGATCGCCACGCTTGCTTAATGCGGAATAGCTATTTTAGACTTTTGTATTAATAACTTGGCAAAACTGGTGATTATTATCAATATTTTTAGCTTCACATTTCATCATCTACATTATACACTACTATTGATGAACAATGTACTCTGCACATAATATTGTCACATCGTTTGCTCTACAATAAAGTTTATTGGGTAGTTTTTAGCGTGTATGGTAATGAACAATTTGCTTATTTATAAATGTAATCATACAACGTATCAAAAACAAAAACAAACACTGTGTTTGCCTTGTGGGTAGTAAGTAAAGTAATTAGTAAGTTAAGTACATTTCGCATCACTTTTCTAATGTTTGAAATCTAGGAGTGCCAGTGACTGACTGTTTAAATACAAAATATCTAGCGTTTTTTTTGGTATAAGTACAAAGTACAGTCGTTAAGTACTTACCTGCATATGATTTAGCATGCTAACTTGCAGAGATAAGAACGTTGAATATATCGGTCGGATCGCTATCTTATCAGCACGTTGTCTACACTATTATTATAAAGCGGAAGAGTTTGTTTGTCTGTTTGTTTGAACGCGCTAATCTCTGGAACTGCCAGTCTGATTTAAAAAAATCTTTTTGGCTTTGATAGCCCAGTTCTCGAAGAAGGTTATATGCTATGTAACATCACGCTCCTGGCGACAGGAGCAGAGCAGTACGTAAAGACACGGATGAAACCGCGCCGCGGCAAGCTAGTCATTGTATAAACCGATTTTGAATAAAACTCTTTTCTTTATTCATAAAATTGTGTATCCTGTGTATCCTGCTGTGAACTTTAGGCTGATGATGTGATGATATAGTTCATAATTATGTTGGTTGTATACCTAATATAGATATATGTATCTATAGATATGCATTTAATAGACTTACATACAAGAACTAGGTATATTAAATTTTTTATTATTAAAAAAAAAAATTATATAAATTCGTTCAAATAAATATTTAGACTGTCATTCATACTTGGCAATAGAAAAAGCAAGTCTGGGTGTACATTGTGTCCGTTAAATGTATTTTTGTTAAGTCCCCCCGCTACACAGGGCTTGTTCCCTAGTGTAGGAGTTGTCTTTATTCAAAGAAAAAAAAAAGAAACAGTTCGAATGTGAACCGACGACGATCTGTTAAAGGTGGATGGACCAATCGATGACAGCGGCGTCAAAATGGCGTAACATAAGAGAGGCCTATGTCCATCAGCCGACGTCATTCAGTTGAATGACGTCGGCTGATGGACATAGGCGTTTTCATTTCAAATAGTGGCCCGACTGCCTGCTAAGAGGGTAATGTTTTTCGAGGGTATGTATGGTAAGTGGGTATGTATGTTTAGTTCTTCGGCACGCTCTATTAGATAGCTTGAATGGCTTAATGAATTTTAACATAAGAGGTGTCATTAGATTCGTATTGATTGTAGGAGTGTCAGGTACATAATATTTTAATATAACGTCAGCACGAGAAAAAAAGGGTTTCTTTATAATCAGTTTATTTTAGGAAGGCGGACTTTTTGTTTGTTATTAATATATTTTGCTTGTTAATAATATGTTTGTATGTCCTCAGATTTGTATTTATGCTTTAAACTTTATGTAACATAAAATCATTAACATAGAGACACAATAGACAATAGACTAAACACATTCTATACTTCAATAGACTTTTGAATATTACTTGTCGCCTTACAGTAATTGAATGCATACTTAGTGGCAGTTATGTCTTTTGTCACTTAACATTACCAGTATTCGCGTAAGTACTTGTTAATTACGTTTCTTCAATAAGAGATGTAAAAAGTTAGCTAAAAAAAGATACATTACGACATACATGTTGACAATCTAATGTGTGAAAATTATCAATTTAGGTCGCTATTAGATATCTAATTACAGACTTTTGGAATTAATTTTAGCGCTGCGCATTTAGTTTATAGATGTCCAAACAGGTCTCTCCTAAAGGTACGTATTTGCTAATACTCGCCACAGTTTTTCATCATTCAGAACTTCTGCCGAAAGGTATATGTATTTTATATTTAATACATGCATATATTATAATTTTGCGTATAAAATTGCTAGTTCTTTAAACCTAGTAGTATTCTTATCAATTAGTGCATAGTAATATCGAAAATATTACTTGGCCTAAAAATGTTTCATCCATCTTAAAGACATCCTTTTGTCGGAGCCTGAGTTTCTTGTCAGTTTTTATGAATTATAGCTTAAAGTTTTAATTTTTATCGATAACGTAACCACGGTAGGTTTTAATTTACACTATTATAAACATAATGTTAATGTATTGAGAGAAGTACATTTGCATATTTATGAACTTACGTAAAATTTACGCAAATAGGTAGGGAGATAATGGTAGAAACATCAAGATGTAATGTCTACTTTTATCTACTGATTCGTATAAAACCTGTTTGTACGAATCAGTAGATAAAATGAATGTTTGTTAGGATCTCATAGAATTTTATTTTTGTTTATATTGCAAACTTACTAGGCCAAGGTTACTATTCTAGTTTACAATTATTGACCTCTAAACAAATAAACAATTTTATATTATGATTGTCACAGATAAAAATAGCTACGATTCGAAGTAAGGTAAATGCACTAGTAATGGACAAGGAACCAGTGATGGATATATCTTGAGAGTAACACCCAGTTTCTGAAAGGCTGATCAAAGAAAAATTAACTAGTTACCTGTTAAAACTCATGTGAAGTATCTAAAAGCACGCTAAAAGTATGAATAATTAGTTTAAGTTTAATTTAATTTGATCTAATTAGTAACTAATTAGATCAAATTAAACTAATTCTCTATGCTCTTAGCAACCTAACTGGTACTTCACACGATTTAAGAGGTGATTAGTTATTCAACTGGGGGTAAAAGTAACAAAAGTCATTGAGCTATCACTGTTTGACGTTTTTTTTTCTATTTAGTATTTGAATTTTATTTGGCAGGAGGCACAAGATGCTCATAGTATTGAAAAATTATATTTGCGGCTGTTATTACGAAAATTATTAGTAAGGTAGATAGAAATTTTCTTTCAATTAATGTAGCTTTATTCAAACCAGAACGTGTGCTTCGGTTATGCAAGAAATCCATCAATTCATCAAGTTGTCCATCATTAGGTCAAAAAATTAAAGTTTTTATTGTTAATAACATTAAAACCAATTGCCTAATAAATTAAATTCTCATAAATTCCTTAATTATTTCTTATCCAGTGGTTCATTCCCGACTATGTGGAAAGACGCTCAAATCACTCCTATTCCTAAAAAATCCAACCCGACATCTTATCCTGATTATCGCCCAATATCTATCCTTCCCTTTTTATCCAAAGTCATTGAACGACTGGTCCACAAACAACTGAGTACCTTCCTTATAAAAAATAATGTCCTTAATCCTTTCCAGTCTGGCTTCCGTCCTGGTCACAGTACTGTCACTTCCCTGGTGAATATTACGGATGATATAAGATTTGGTATGGAGAATCGAAATCTCACTGTCCTTGCTCTTCTTGATTTCTCCAATGCATTTAACACCGTGGATTTCGATGTTTTGATTGAGATACTTCGCTCTCTTAACATATCTCCAATGGTAATTGATTGGTTTCGCAGTTACCTGTGTGGCCGCCGACAATGTGTACGTGTAGGGGATGTCCTTTCCTCATGGTGTAATATACATATTGGTGTGCCCCAGGGTGGCGTTCTATCACCCCTACTCTTCACAATATTTATAAATAACATCTCTGATAAACTTATTTCTGCCTACCACCTTTATGCAGATGATCTTCAGATATACTCTCAAGCTTCATTAGGTAACTTGTCAGCGGCAATAAATAACATAAATAATGACCTAATCACTATAAGTGATTGGAGTAATTCACATGGGCTTAAAATAAACCCAGCGAAGACACAAATTATTGTTGTCGGTAGCTCAAGAATGGTATCAAAGATTGTGTGGTCACAACTACCCCAAGTTCTTTTAAATGGTTCAGTCGTACCTTTCAGTAAAAAGGTGAAGAATCTTGGTATCTTCATTGACAGTGACCTATCTTGGAACCCGCAGATAAACGAAGTGAGCCGCAAAATATTTGCCTCCGCAGGGTCCTTAAGGAGATTGCGTAACTTCCTGCCAACTGCCACTAAAATTGCGCTAGCAAACTCCCTCTTACTTCCTATACTTGATTATGCCGACGCCAGCTATCCAGATCTCACCGAGGACCAACTGAATAAACTTGAGCGACTTCAAAATGTCTGTATAAGATTTATATTTGGTTTGCGCAAATATGATCATGTTTCTGAATTTCGCAAAAAGCTCAAGTGGTTACCGATACGACTTCGCCGGAATGCTCACATCCTTTCTCTATTATACAATATACTGTTTAGCCCGTCAACACCTATCTATCTTAAAGAACGTTTCCAGTTTCTTCATGATACACATTCAAGATTTTTACGTTCATCAGAAAATCTAAAGCTAAAAATGCCGTCGCATGCCACAACCTTCTATGATAATTCCTTTACAGTAACAGCTACACGTTTGTGGAATGCATTACCTTTACAAATTAGACGTGCTCCAACGCTTGCTTCTTTTAAAGCTATGGTAACAAAATTTTATTTAAATTTATAATTTACTCTTACTTTATAATTTTACTGATAATGTACTTTTCCTAAATTGCAATACCATCATAAACATTATTTTTTGTTCATTATGTTTTTGTCACCACTATAAATATGTTATATACTAATATTTTAAACAAGTTTCTATTCATTACTAAATATTTAGTAGGTAAGTAGGTATGTTTATGTATGTATAAGTATGTATTATATTGTAGATATTCATTTTATTATACACACATATATATTATATATAATATATATATTTATTTAAATATATTTTGGAAATACCTGTGCGCCATTAACTACCGATTAACTTCTTCATGTCCATCCAAAGGTTGTCTGGAAGAGATCGCTTTTAGCGATAAGACCGCCCATTGTCACTATTTATTGTTGAATATTTTTAAATATCTAATGTAAGTTACATATGGTGTACAATAAAGCATATTCTATTCTATTCTATTCTATTCTAAATTAAATTCAGTGGAAATGTATAAAAGATATAGGACCTTCAATTTTCAATATGTAATTATATTGAAACAATCACTACTATCCATGAAGTTTCTAAAATACTGCAAATTTGAGCTTAAAGTGTCCATTACTGGTGCCATACGATGGTACACGAAGTGGTTACAAAAGGCTTATTCATTAATCATAATAATTTGGGTACAATATACTAGTTAAACATACATAAAAATATCTACCTTTGCATAAAGCGGTACAATTTCCTAGGTACCTAGGTAGTAGGTAGGCACATGCTATCAAATATATATTTTTTGTCGAGGTGTCCTAATAGTTACCGTAAACTGGTCAAATACGTTAAAGGAAAATATCATAGGAAAAACTGAAATTTATTCTATACTATTAAAAGCGGCAGAGTTTGTTTGTTTGTTTGAACGCGCTAATCTCTGGAACTATAAGTAGGATTTGAAAAAAAAATTGCGTATGGTAGCCCAGTTCTTGAGTAACATCACGCTACTGGCGACGGGAGCAGATCAGTATGCCAGTGAAACCACGCCGTAGAAAGCTAGTATTATAAGACAAAAGACACAAGTATCAAAATTCCTATTATGATTTATTAAGAACGAGATTAAAAACCTTATTAATGTTATTGTTACCAAGAGCAATCACTAGTGAGTAATTGAATGGCCCGAGTCAGATGTAAAATGTAAAAAAAGAAAACCCGGCAATAAGAAATAATGAAATACACTAAACAAACGTAATCAATAAAAAATTGAATATATAAAATAATCATTACAATAAATGAATATTACTAAAGAGTGTAAAGACCTACTCTACATAATATTATTATTTATAATGTACTTATTTATATTTTTTTTTGCCTAAACTATGATTATGAATAAATATTAGCTTTATAAATTATAATTTATCAAATTTCAATGTGCTCTTATCTATTAATTTTACTGATAATAATGTTTAAAAAAAATAGTATATTCAGGGGTCACTAAGTGCGTTGAGCCGTCGCGAAAAAAAAACTAAATCTATGGTTAAGCCTTCAGTTGCACGTCCTTCACTTCTATGACCGCTTTAAATAGCTTTTACGGCGGAGTGGTTTTAAAGAATTCTTTAAACATATCCCATCCATTCCCTTTCTATTCAGAAAGAGACGTGCAGAACCGAACTGTCGTTTGTAGTACTTTAATCGGTCTCGAACTAAATAGTTTGCTTATTTTGTCAATCAATTAAAAAAAATATTCATAGGTTTTAGCAGCGCACAGATTTGCTTAGATTTTTGATCAAGAGTCCGTTGTAGTGAACTAAAATAACACTAAAATTAATAAATCGATTGGATATAATAATATGGTTAGACGATTTAGATGATTTGGATATGATAGGATAACCATCACGTTGGCAGACGAGTGGTAGCAGTTTTTTTATTGTCGATGGTGGCAGACGCTCAAGTCAATATTAAATGTCATTCTAATTTAATTTTCACTGCCAGAGACTCCACGAAGCGGGTGCCGGGAAGAGAATGGGGTAGGAAATGAGAAAAGAGGGAAAATTGGGCTGTCGATGCTCTCGCAGTTGGTGATAAATTTCTCTCTTGAACATTAGTTTAGAAAAATAACATGAAGAATTTAGGTACTTACTGCATAAATTATATTTAAATTGACGCCACTAAAATAAATTAATAAATTATAATTATTAAGCGTATTAATTATTCATATTGTACATGAATAGTATTTCTAACAAAAAAAAGTTAAAGTTAAGTTATGGATTAGTGCTAAGCCGGATGTCGTGGGTTCGATTCCCACCCAGGACAAATCTTGCTGTAATGAGCATCATTATTTGTTCTGTGTCTGGGTGTTATTTATCTATACATATAATAAAAATGTAACCGATCGCTGTCTGTACATAGAAGATATTATGAGAAAAAAAATATTGGAGCCTTTATCAACGCAAATAGAATCCAAAACAATGATTGTTACAATTTTTGTCTGTTTGTCTGTTTGTCTGTGCGTTTGTTCACGCTAATCTCAGAAACGGCTTATCCGATTTAGATATGGTTTTCACTAATACATTGTGGTAAGCTTCACTTAACATTTAGTGTTTGTTTCATGTCAATTGGTTCATAAATAAAAAAGTTATGCCAATTTAAAGAATCACGTCGAACATTTGTTAATTTACTACTAAACCTGATAGAAACAGAGACTTTAACAGGTTACGTATGTATGTATGTAGGTATGTATGTATTTACAAAAAAAATATTTATGTAGTATATCAGTTGTTTAGTACCCATAATACAAGCAAATATAATTGCTTAATTTCGGGCTAGATGGCGCTGTGTGCATGTGGTAGAATATTATTATTATATTTTATTATTATTATTATATAGTAGGCTAGGTACACTCTAAAATAAATTATATAGAAACACGACCTAAATTTAAATTTCAGTTTTGAGAACATGTACAAGTTAAGTACATTGAAATTTTTCTTTTAAAGAAAGTCTAACTGTACCTACTCCACTCAATGGTCACTGATGGTGATCGACCGTTTAGGCGCTGAGTGGTAAAAAACACACACACACATACATACACAAACTTTCGCATTTATAATATTAATAGGATTACACGCGTAAAATTATGAAAAATACCCATGACTTGTGAGTCACACAGGTATATTTTAGAATTTTACGCGTAAGTATTTCCTCAAATAAATAATGCGCTGTTTCCTCAAAGCATATTGCTCATTGATATTATCAGCGCAATATAGTAATTTTTTGGATATTGTTTAAAGTTACCAATGTAATTACCGCCTGTTTCTTCCCTTTCATGCATTTCTTTTTCTTTTTACAATATTTAGATGTTTGTTATAATATAACCCATTATGTTGAAAATAATGTTTTAAAGAGTTCCATCCGGCCGCAGACGGGAGACGAATACTACTGGATATAATCTCTCAAAGGCAGAAATTTGCGGGTAGTTGCTATACTTGTTAGTAGATGGTAGGCGGACTGGGAACTGGTGATAAAGCTATTACCCGTTACCTGGTAGTGCCTGGTACTCATTTAGTCGCCTCTTACGACATCCAAGAATGATAAGTTGGTTTTATATTCTAGACAAGAGAAAACAGTCTTGGAAGCTATATAAGCTATGGAATTAAAGACCGATTTTCGAGATAAAAAGTAGCCTATGGCCGTCTCCGGCACCAAATCACTTTAGCTTCTCTTCAATGGGCATGATCGATTGTGATTCTTTAGAGCTTATAGTGCTTAAGTTAAATCGATTGCCTGTTCTAGTAGCCCATTTATTTCCAGTGCTATAAATTATAAATTTATAACAAAGGTTACCTACTTAGCTACAACACCTGCAAGGTTTCCACGGTTCTGTTACGGCAGTAGAATTGGTTCAGTAGATCAAGAACTACTCGATATAATATGACTTACTGAAATAGCGAGCGTACTATGTCGTTTATGTTAAACTTATTGGTTTGTAGAGTTGAAGTTGTCGCACGTATACAGGACTGTCTTTCCGCGGCGCGTTTTTGCTTACTGCTCTGCTCCCGTCGCCAGTAGCGTGATGTTACATAGCCTATAACCTTCCTCGGAAACTGGGCTATATACGCAAAGGCTTAAGGCATTTCTTGTTAAAGAATGTTTTTATACATTAGATGATTTTATAAGCAAACGATATATTGAATCAAATTAATAAATTTTTATTTATTTGTTATTATGAGATTAATTGTTGTGTATGTAGTTATGGATACACCTCACCCCTCAGCCTTAGACTAAACATAGAATATAGGTTTTGTATGCATTTGCACTTTAGTTCTTAGTATTAAAAATGCGAACTCAGCCGTCTGTTGCACCAGACGAGCCTCGCCTGATGTTTGGGATCATTCATTATTAAATCACCTCCAAATCGGTGAACATGTATTTTTATTTTCTCTAATTTTAATTCATAGTTTTAAATTATAGTTTTTAAAAACCTTTACATACGCTCCGACATCAAAAGTGGCGCAGCCGGGTCGGATTTTTACATTTTCTAAAGGTTTTTTGCGTAATTCAGATGTCCAAATTCGTTTGAAGTGAAACTCACGAAAGTATAGTGAAATCCGTCGAACCAAACAAATTTCTTTTTGACTAGAGCGAAGAAGAATATGGGAGTGGCAGTCGGTCGGTGAGTAAAACTTTTCGCCAATCCTTTGTTTCCCTTATTCCTATATGGTTTTACCTAATTTAGTTGTAAATACAATTTGTTATAAATGAGATAAGACCTCGCTCATTATAACTGTAGTACGATATAACGTACGTATTTTAATATGACCAATTCTGAGAATCGAATTGTCATAGAGTAGTTAAGAAACGTTCTCTCTGACAATTGAATAATAAAATTAATACATTAATGTTTTTTAATTTAATAAATTTAAAACTAAAACATTAAAAAGAACTACTTTATATACATAAGAATATACTAATAAGACATTTTACATACTTTACATAGTTTTTACATTATATACAATACCATATACATTTTTATCGTGCTTTTATTGAGCCTTAATTGTTTTATTTTTGTGAGTCCAATTTTATTATAGCATTGTTACAAAGTGAGTGTGTAGTTGAATTCTCTGAAGCTTGCATTGCTCTGTAACCATGGTTGAGCCTACGACGGTTGAACCTATTCCTAAGGAAATTATTGAATTAGTACCATTATTTAATGGCGATAAAAGACAGTTAAGCCTATACTTGCGTAAATGCCAATATGTAATTGACCGTTATAAAGGTAGCGCAGAGCAAAATCTTTACGTTTTTAATGTGTTAACTAGCAGGCTAAAAGAGAATGCAGCTGCGCTCTTATCGGAACGAGAGGATATTATTACATGGTCGGGATTGAAAGACTTGCTTATCAAACATTTCGGAGACCCACGTAGTGAAGCTTGTATTAACATTGAATTAGAATCTCTTAAAATAAAATCAGGTGAAAGTTATTTAGATTTTTGCAATCGTATCCAAAGTGTAAGGTCCTTGTTAATGTCGAAGATGAATTTAATTGAAGATAGCGAATTAAAGAACGCTAAGTTAATAATATACAATAATACAGCTCTGAATGTGTTTTTATACAATCTTCCTGAAAATATGGTGCGTATTGTTAGACTTAAGGCTCCGGCGACTTTAGAAGCAGCGCTTGGTGTTGTTCTTGAGGAAGTCAATTTTCTAGAACAATATAACACACGAAATCGTATTCACGGTAGTCACCAAATTACAGGTTCAAGGTCTTTTCAACCACATTCTAGTAATACTCAAAATAAATTTAATTTTGGCATTCCATCTAATGCACAAATTAATATTCCTCAATTGCAAGGCCAAGGTCAATCGCAAAGATTAGGTGCTGCGTTTGGATATAGGCCACCACAACCGTTTGGCTATATGCCACCACAACCGTTTGGCTATATGTCACCACAACCGTTTGGTAATAGGCCACAACAACCGTTTGGCAATAGGCCACAACAACCGTTTGGCAATAGGCCGCAACAGCCGTTTGGCTATATGCCACCACAACCATTGGGCTATAGGCCACCACAACCATTTGGCAATACACAATCATTTGGTCATAGACCACCACAACCGGTTGGCTATAGGCAACAATTTGGTTATAAGCCACCTCAACAGCCTGCCTCGAAGCCGTCACAGGAACATGGTTCTTTGCAAAAGCCTCAAGTTCAAGATAGTGACGTATCTATGAGAACAGCTCTGCAAAAATCACATGTACCTCAACAAGCTTTTAAATTAAATGAATTATCCACGAACAGTTATGAATACGACCCACGTTACGACGAAAGCTATTATTTTGACCCTAATTATTATAATTATTATGACATTAACTACTACTGTACGGACGAAAATTATACGGAATATACTAACTTACCTTTTGAAGAAGATCAACAGACTGGCGAATCTGAAAAAACGGATTTTCGCGATGCGGCCTCAACGGACAAGAAATCTTAGAAATAAATTGCGATCCAAATCTAAAACTTCCATACATTTACTTAGAAGAAATAGATGCAAAAATGATGATAGATACTGGTAGCATGCGTTCATTCATTAGCCCAAAAAGGCTTATGAATATTTTAGTGACTTTGTTCGAAAAGAACCATTCCAAGTCGTGAGTACACACGCGTCAAGTAAACACGACGAAGTTATCGAAATTCCACTTTTACCCACTTTCGTAAGTAACGATTGGCATAAGTTTTATTTATATGATGTAGACGTTCGCTACGATGGACTTATCGGCAACGATCTTTTGCAACAATTAGGTGCCATAATAGATCTAAAAACGCAAACCTTGAAAACAAATACCACGTGTATTCCAATTATAAACAATAATTTAAATTATACTATTACTATACCACCACGATCAGAACAGCGCGTTAAGTTACCAATTAACCATCAGGTGAAGCCATCCTTGGTTTTCAGGAATTTGAAAATGGATTACGAATGCCTAGTGCATTAGTAAATTGCATAAACGGTTATGCAAGTACAGTTATCCAAAATACTTTAGATCAGCCTAGACATTTGACTATTAAGCAACCATTTAACGTAACTAGTTTTGAAACTGTTGAGAACAACTTTAACGCCGATACTATTATTAATGACAAAGAAACAGACAAATTATTAGAAGACAACTTATCCAAACTTAGACTTGACCATACTAACGACGAGGAACGTGAAAGAATTCACAAACTCTGTAATGATTATAAAGACATATTTTACTGTGACCAGATTCCATTAACGTTCACAAATCAAATTAAACATGAAATACGAACAAAAAACGAAGATCCGATTTACATTAAACCTTACAGACAAGCACCTTTCCTACAAGACGAAATTAATAGACAAGTAGATAAATTACTAAGAGATAATGTTATTCAAGAGTCGCATTCTCCTTGGAGCGCACCTGTTCACCTTGTGCCCAAGAAAATGGATGCCTCCGGTGAAGTAAAATATAGAATGGTTATTGACTATAGACGTTTAAATGATATCACGATAGATGACAGATACCCCTTGCCCAACATAACTGATCTATTTGACAAATTAGGTAAAAGTGTCTACTTTAGTACAATTGACTTAGCAAGCGGGTACCATCAAATTGAAGTAGAAGAAAGAGACAGACAGAAGACAGCGTTTTCTACACAAAATGGTCATTTTGAATTCCTCAGAATGCCGTTTGGACTAAAGACTGCCCCCGCAACATTTCAAAGAACAATGGACAATGTACTCCGCGGATTGCAAGGTATACACTGCATGGTATATCTTGATGACATAATTATCTATTCAAATAGTTTAACAGACCATATACAAAAATTACAGATTATTTTCGACAGATTAAGAAAAACTAACATGAAGATTCAATTAGACAAATCAGAGTTTCTTCGAAAAGAAGTGCTTTACCTTGGACATACTATTACTAAAGACGGACTAAGACCAAATAATGACAAAATTGACGCTATTCTAAAATACCCCATTCCAAAAACAACCACGGAAATCAAAAGCTTTTTGGGACTCGTGGGATATTACCGCAGATTCATTAAGGATTTCGCGAAAATAACTCAACCGTTAACATCTTGCTTAAAGAAACGTAATAAAATAATAATAGACCAAAATTACATTGATGCTTTTAATAAATGCAAAGAACTTTTGACACATGCCCCGTTATTACAGTACCCCGATTATAATAAACCATTTATTCTCACAACAGACGCCTCGGATGTTGCATTAGGTGCTGTTCTGTCACAAGGACTTATAGGCAGTGACAAACCTGTGGCGTATGCTAGTCGTACCCTCAGTGACACTGAAGCTCGTTACAGTACTATAGAACGTGAATTGCTTGCAATTATTTGGGCCATTAAACATTTTAGACCGTATTTATATGGTCGAAAATTCTTAATATATACCGACCATCGTCCTTTAATTTGGCTTAAAAATTTAAAAGATCCTAGTAGTAAGCTCACTCGATGGAGATTACGTTTACAAGACTATGATTTTGAACTCTTGTATAAACAGGGTAAACAAAATACGAACGCAGATGCATTGTCGCGTATAAAAATCAATGCCTTAAGTTTAGATGAAGATGATAATTCAATGAAAGTTAATGTCGATGAAAAAGACAAGAACCTCAAAACATATTTAGATGAAGTAGTTACAGATATAGAAAAATTAACATGTAAAAAGAAAACAACTCGTAATGATTCATCCACTATAACAATTTCAGATTCAAGTAGAACAGCGTCAGCTAGCCCCTTTGAAATTCTTGATTCACCTTCACGTTATGAACAAGAAAACGATTATCCTATGCGATCGGTGTCTAGTAGGTCTGATACGATTCATTCAGCTGTAGACTTAGAGTCAACCGGGATACCTATTTTACGTGAGGCAATAGATACGAAGCCTAACCAAATTTTAGTTTATTCTTGGTTACGAAATAAAATACAAGTAATGAATCTCTCTCGCGATAAACAAAAGGTGTTAGAAGTATTTTTGCCCACTGATAATGTAGAACTAGTCAAAGAATTTTTAAAAGAATACATTAAACCGAAAATAAAATATTTCATCTATTTTGAAGAACAGGAACATCGGAAACTATTTGGCAAAGTAGTCATTGAACTTTTTAAAAAAGGATCAGTTAACTTTTATGAGTGTACGGAAAGAGTAATTTATATTGAAGATGAATATGAGCAAAAAGCGTTGATAGTTAAACATCATGAAGGAAAGTCATGCCACCGTGGCATTAAAGAAACGTTAGTTAGACTTCGTCGAAATTATTATTGGGACAGAATGCAAGAGACGGTAACAGCAGTAATAAATAGTTGTGAGCCTTGCCAGAAGATGAAATATGATAGAAAGCCCATCAAACCGGTGTTACAGCTAACACAAACTCAGGATGCCCCGTTCCAAGAAATATTTATAGATCTTTTTAGCATTGAAGGAAAAACCTACCTAACTTTAATTGATGCTTTTAGTAAATTAGGCCAAGCTATTGAAATACAAAATAAATCTACACCAGAAGTAATTAGAGCACTAATGAAATATTTTTCTTTTTATGGTATACCGAAAAAGATAAGCTCAGATCCGGGTACCGAATTCAATAACGATTTAATTAAAGAATTTCTAAGTCTTCATAAGGTAGACCTTCATATTGACACGCCCAATAATCCTAATTCCATGGGACTTATTGAACGCTTTCACTCCACTATAATCGAAATTTATAGACTGGCTAAATACGAAAAGCAAATTACTGACGCAGCGTCGGTTATGATGTATTCGGTTATGTCTTACAACCACGCTATACATTCTGTTACTGAACTCACTCCATTTGAAGTTGTATTCGGTCATACCAACTCCAGTAGTCCGTATGCAATAGAATTAGAAAAGCGTTATTTTCAAAAACTTGTTAAAGATCATGCAAAGCGAATTAAAACCTTGTATGAACATTTAGCTGATAAGATGGTAGCGATTAAGCAAAAGAATAGAGAAAAGAAGGGTGGTGAATCTGATATAGAATTTCCCATAGAAAAAACTATTTATGCTAAAGATGTTAATAAGCGAAAGAGTAAAGATAAGCCACGATATGTTAAAGCCAAAGTTACTGGCGAACCTAATAGAAACGTTTTACCTATACAAGTAGGTGAAAGGGTCACAAAGATTCCTATTAAAAATATTAAACGCCCTCCGCAGGTGGTGCAACCTACTACTAGTAGTGATGCAGACGCAGGCCCTCCATCTGCAAAGCCTTAAAGGAAATCCTGGTATATTGCCGGTAAAGGAAGGTCAAGCATATATTCAAACAAATTATTGGACTATAGTTAAGGTTATTAATTTAGAGAATATATACAACGATTTAAATTATATTTCTACAACTTATCAATTAATGAGCAAATTAATAGATTGGAATACATCATATTCACAAGAATTCACCAGTATTAAAACACATACAGTCCATTCCAAATCTAATTTCGGACAATGTAAACAATCCTCCATATTGCCATTGTCTATGGTTTCATGAATTTACTAGTGATGGGGAAAAGGATGATAAAAATGAAATTAATGTCATCATACATAATTAAATAATAATTTCTCATTCTTTTTTTCTAACATTTTTAAATAATATTACGTTTACTAATACTCTATTTGCGTAATCGATTAATTCTATTTGATTTGTTATTTTTATTACTCCAAATACTTGTATTTATGTTAAATATGGTATTGTATTTTATTGTAACCGTTGACTTATAAACTATAAGATAATAAGACAAACAATTTACCTAATGTATAAATAAATGTAATTTAAATTAAGCATTGACCTCTAATTACAACTATTTGACCACGGAGTGAAATGGAATACTCGGATACTTTTGAATATTTGCCCGCCTGATAAAAAATTGTGAAATATTGATTATATGGAATTTGTATGTTACGATTTTATTATACTATATTACAATAAAACAAATGAACTCAGACTTGCGAGGGCAAATGACAAAATATTATGTACCTATGATATGTATTGGTTAAACTTATTTCTTCTGATAAATTACAACATTGGTTTTCAAAGACAATATAGAGTACAGAAAAAATAAAACTGTCAATCATTTTGACGTCTTAATTCGACCGCAAAAAGTAATTCGTAATTTTATTAAATAAACTAGATTTGATTATTAATCATTAGTAGAAATAGTTGCAAAATGAAGTGTATAGTGAACAGAATGTGTATAAACCCATGTGTCATCATTTATGGAGTTTTTGATAGAAAAATATTCAAAAAACTGTTTGTTTACATTGTCCGAAAATGGATTTGGTCGATACTGTACAGAATTTATCCGTGATATAACTATAGAAAAATATCGACAACTGATTCCACTACAGCGTTCTAAAAGAGGTATCATAAATCCTCTAGGTTCCCTTATAAAAATCGTTACTGGAAACCTTGACCAAGATGACGCGATTAAATACGATAACCTTATTTCTAAATTAAGTCATGATCAAGCTATTATTTCAAATAAGATAACTTTGGTCTCTAAAATGTTTGATAGTTTTATAAATATAAGTCAGACAATTAATGAAAACTCTGTTAATTTTCATAACCGTCTTACAAAGATTGAGATTGTATTAAAAGACTTATCTATTAAGGAAAACAATTGGATTTTCTTAACTTACATTACGGGACTATTTAACGTTTTTATTAGTAGTTTCCGTACTGTATTTATTCGACTCGGTGAAATTGAAACTGCTATTTCCCTAAGTAGAGTCTCAATATTACATGCATCTATTCTGAACTCCACAGAACTTTTATATCATTTAAAATTAATTTCTGGTTCAGAAAGTTTAGTCTACACACCAGATGAAACTAATTTACTAAAAATAGAAGAAACAATTTGTGTAAAATCATTCATTAAAAATCATAAAGTTACTTTCATATTGGAAGTTCCATTAACTGACAATTGTACTTATAACTATTTTAAATTCTATTCCTTACCAATATTCCATGAACCTGAAAATAAAACCTTATCTATTTTTCCTGAATACCCTTACCTGTTGGCGAAAGGAATGAAATACTTACCGATTGTAAAACCATGCCGCCCGCTCTCTACTGGGGACCACTTCTTATGTACTGCAGACAACCGAGCTCTATACTATGAGCTTACCTGTATGGAGCAGCTCATGAAATTTGACAGTGACACCTCTCACTGTAAGCAGCAGGAAGTTGAAGTCGAAGAAGTAAAAATTCAGCAGATTAACGTAGACAACTGGATTATTTACACCCAGCTGAAAACTACACTAACTAAGCATTGTAGTAACGATATTAGTATACAACCTTTATTTGGAACTTACCTTATTACTCTCAACGAACCCTGCGATTTAGAAATAAAGGGAATTCGAATTCATCACCGTGTCTTCATGGAAATGGATACTGTAGAGCCGATACCAATTATCACCTTGCCACAACTACCTATGAACGTCAACCTATCCAGTGCACGTGTACTTAATATGAAAGGAATCGACTTGGACGAAGTGAAATATATGTCGTATTCGTTAAAGCATAGTGCGGTGATCGAAAGTGTTTTAAATGAAAGGCAAGCCTTTGGTATCTGTGAAATTTTAGGTTATTTTTCTGTAATCTTGATAGTTTTATGTATTCTTATGTGTTTAGTTTTTAAATTTCGGCTCAAATTGCTGAAAATGTTAACATTTACGCAAAATTATCGGATTAAATCTCAAATCGATGCATCCGATAATTTTCCTCTTAGGGACGGAGGAGTTATGGATACACCTCACCCCTCAGCCTTAGACTAAACATAGAATATAGGTTTTGTATGCATTTGCACTTTAGTTCTTAGTATTAAAAATGCGAACTCAGCCGTCTGTTGCACCAGACGAGCCTCGCCTGATGTTTGGGATCATTCATTATTAAATCACCTCCAAATCGGTGAACATGTATTTTTATTTTCTCTAATTTTAATTCATAGTTTTAAATTATAGTTTTTAAAAACCTTTACATACGCTCCGACATCAAAAGTATGTTTTAATTGATTTTTATTTTTATTTATTATTGTACTTTCTTTGACATTGTTTAATATATACGATTAATTTAGTTTGTTACAATTAATATTTTCTGTTATTCATCATATCTATATTATTTGTTATTTTTATTTATAAATTATGTTACTTGCAAATTTTCAACACAATGTAATATTGTTTTTATGAAATAAATGAATTGAATAGAATTTTCCGATGAAAATCCGACTGGTAGTTCCAGAGATTAGCGCGTTCAAACAAACAAACAAACAAACTCTTCCGCTGTATATAATAGGTATATACTTAAACGAAAAACGGAACATTTATTGAAATTGAAAACAGAATATGCCATAACTTCATGATTTTTATAAATATCTCTACTCTCAAGTTACTCAAAGCGGTGCGTGGTCAACTCGCAGTTTCTGTACTTACGAGGCAGTTATCACCGAGTTTCCGTCTTGGACCGTTCCCAAACCTACATCTCGTCAGAATGCTGGAGTGATGCCTGATACACTCCAGTGATGGGTTTGCCTTCTGTTGAAGCCTGGTTTATAGATGATAAGCGAGATTGATTAAATATACTACCAGAATCGTTTAAATAATTCTACAGAGCCGAATCAGTGCATTTATTCCGTTTTCTTTTAGCTAGTTTTCTTATTATAATCATCGTCATCATATCATCCGAAATACGTCCACTGTTGGACATAGGCTTCCCCAATTTTTCGCCGCTTTGGTCGGTCGTGTGCCGTCATACCTCGCCACTCTTTATCAGGTCGTCGATTATCGTTAGGTATATTATTTTTAACTGACTGTGACTGTACTTTTTTATGACGGTAAGTATTACTTACTTACCAAACTGTCTCTCTCTGGGGGTAAGTAGTAGAGTCCACGAGCGGTGGGCAATATTTAAATCCAAACAACAATAAAAATAATTTTAATTAAATAGGTATGTAATTCCAATTAGAGCTTTAAGCACTCGGGTATAAATAATGATATTCTATTTAAGAATATCATTGGGTTTAAAATACAATGTAACCTGCCTACCTACATCTACTAAGGTGTATATATTAATTTCTTATCAGACTTTATCAGTAACACTTTAACACAATTCCGGCTTATCAGATAAAATCAAACGCTGAAGTTATAGAATGTAAGTAGGTACCTAACAACTTGTTCTACCCATGTGCCTCGAAAGCATAAAAAATTACTGAAGGAATAAAATAAAATTGGCGGGAAAATGGTACAAACATTCGTTCTGAAACTATAAATTGCAATAGGCTATTTATATTTCCAGATATTTTTAGATTGGTGCTTGATAATTAAGTCTGGAAACTGGAACATATAGCCGGTTGTTAATATACGTATGTTTATTATGAAAAACTATTATTTATGACAAAATAATATAACAAGGTGATAAATAGACTATTTTTGGGTAAATAGTACATTGTTAATTATTTACTATAGCCGCCAATAAATAAATAATAGCTTACCTTCGTCTAGGAATAACACTTTTTACTTTTATAACCGTATTGTTCCCATTTGTGTTAGAATCGCTCTTTTTATTTTTGTCACCACTACTTTTTTTTTTAACACTATCAATAATCGTCCTTTGGTTACTGTTATCATTTTTCATTTTACTATCGGAACTGCTCGCGATTGCAGCTGACATTTTTACAATGGGCGACGATTATGGATTTGTGATGGATACCATTTGGAACGATTTTTATAAATCGCGCAGACTGCCGCGCATCTGATGACATTGCAGTCGGTAAAACAGTTTGTATATTGTACGATACGCCATCTAGTGTATAATTGCAGAACTAACAACTAACGAAATTTTGTCGTAGGTTATTAGTATGAGAAAAATTGTTAGGTGGCACTAGTAGAGCCGTTTTTTTCAGAAATGCAAGGCTTCCATTACTTTCTTTTACTCGTAGCTGTATTATGACAATACATCTTGATTAATTAATCAATTTCATGATTTCACCACTATTTTAACTACTTTTATAATTAAGAGATTTGATAATTTTACAAAACTTAATATTATTTATTTCGTGCGATAATATATATTTTCAACTAGCGCCGATAGACAGACAGGACAGAATGCAAGAGACGGTAACAGCAGTAATAAATAGTTGTGAGCCTTGCCAGAAGATGAAATATGATAGAAAGCCCATCAAACCGGTGTTACAGCTAACACAAACTCAGGATGCCCCGTTCCAAGAAATATTTATAGATCTTTTTAGCATTGAAGGAAAAACCTACCTAACTTTAATTGATGCTTTTAGTAAATTAGGCCAAGCTATTGAAATACAAAATAAATCTACACCAGAAGTAATTAGAGCACTAATGAAATATTTTTCTTTTTATGGTATACCGAAAAAGATAAGCTCAGATCCGGGTACCGAATTCAATAACGATTTAATTAAAGAATTTCTAAGTCTTCATAAGGTAGACCTTCATATTGACACGCCCAATAATCCTAATTCCATGGGACTTATTGAACGCTTTCACTCCACTATAATCGAAATTTATAGACTGGCTAAATACGAAAAGCAAATTACTGACGCAGCGTCGGTTATGATGTATTCGGTTATGTCTTACAACCACGCTATACATTCTGTTACTGAACTCACTCCATTTGAAGTTGTATTCGGTCATACCAACTCCAGTAGTCCGTATGCAATAGAATTAGAAAAGCGTTATTTTCAAAAACTTGTTAAAGATCATGCAAAGCGAATTAAAACCTTGTATGAACATTTAGCTGATAAGATGGTAGCGATTAAGCAAAAGAATAGAGAAAAGAAGGGTGGTGAATCTGATATAGAATTTCCCATAGAAAAAACTATTTATGCTAAAGATGTTAATAAGCGAAAGAGTAAAGATAAGCCACGATATGTTAAAGCCAAAGTTACTGGCGAACCTAATAGAAACGTTTTACCTATACAAGTAGGTGAAAGGGTCACAAAGATTCCTATTAAAAATATTAAACGCCCTCCGCAGGTGGTGCAACCTACTACTAGTAGTGATGCAGACGCAGGCCCTCCATCTGCAAAGCCTAGGAAATCCTGGTATATTGCCGGTAAAGGAAGGTCAAGCATATATTCAAACAAATTATTGGACTATAGTTAAGGTTATTAATTTAGAGAATATATACAACGATTTAAATTATATTTCTACAACTTATCAATTAATGAGCAAATTAATAGATTGGAATACATCATATTCACAAGAATTCACCAGTATTAAAACACATACAGTCCATTCCAAATCTAATTTCGGACAATGTAAACAATCCTCCATATTGCCATTGTCTATGGTTTCATGAATTTACTAGTGATGGGGAAAAGGATGATAAAAATGAAATTAATGTCATCATACATAATTAAATAATAATTTCTCATTCTTTTTTTCTAACATTTTTAAATAATATTACGTTTACTAATACTCTATTTGCGTAATCGATTAATTCTATTTGATTTGTTATTTTTATTACTCCAAATACTTGTATTTATGTTAAATATGGTATTGTATTTTATTGTAACCGTTGACTTATAAACTATAAGATAATAAGACAAACAATTTACCTAATGTATAAATAAATGTAATTTAAATTAAGCATTGACCTCTAATTACAACTATTTGACCACGGAGTGAAATGGAATACTCGGATACTTTTGAATATTTGCCCGCCTGATAAAAAATTGTGAAATATTGATTATATGGAATTTGTATGTTACGATTTTATTATACTATATTACAATAAAACAAATGAACTCAGACTTGCGAGGGCAAATGACAAAATATTATGTACCTATGATATGTATTGGTTAAACTTATTTCTTCTGATAAATTACAACATTGGTTTTCAAAGACAATATAGAGTACAGAAAAAATAAAACTGTCAATCATTTTGACGTCTTAATTCGACCGCAAAAAGTAATTCGTAATTTTATTAAATAAACTAGATTTGATTATTAATCATTAGTAGAAATAGTTGCAAAATGAAGTGTATAGTGAACAGAATGTGTATAAACCCATGTGTCATCATATATGGAGTTTTTGATAGAAAAATATTCAAAAAACTGTTTGTTTACATTGTCCGAAAATGGATTTGGTCGATACTGTACAGAATTTATCCGTGATATAACTATAGAAAAATATCGACAACTGATTCCACTACAGCGTTTTATAAGAGGTATCATAAATCCTCTAGGTTCCCTTATAAAAATCGTTACTGGAAACCTTGACCAAGATGACGCGATTAAATACGATAACCTTATTTCTAAATTAAGTCATGATCAAGCTATTATTTCAAATAAGATAACTTTGGTCTCTAAAATGTTTGATAGTTTTATAAATATAAGTCAGACAATTAATGAAAACTCTGTTAATTTTCATAACCGTCTTACAAAGATTGAGATTGTATTAAAAGACTTATCTATTAAGGAAAACAATTGGATTTTCTTAACTTACATTACGGGACTATTTAACGTTTTTATTAGTAGTTTCCGTACTGTATTTATTCGACTCGGTGAAATTGAAACTGCTATTTCCCTAAGTAGAGTCTCAATATTACATGCATCTATTCTGAACTCCACAGAACTTTTATATCATTTAAAATTAATTTCTGGTTCAGAAAGTTTAGTCTACACACCAGATGAAACTAATTTACTAAAAATAGAAGAAACAATTTGTGTAAAATCATTCATTAAAAATCATAAAGTTACTTTCATATTGGAAGTTCCATTAACTGACAATTGTACTTATAACTATTTTAAATTCTATTCCTTACCAATATTCCATGAACCTGAAAATAAAACCTTATCTATTTTTCCTGAATACCCTTACCTGTTGGCGAAAGGAATGAAATACTTACCGATTGTAAAACCATGCCGCCCGCTCTCTACTGGGGACCACTTCTTATGTACTGCAGACAACCGAGCTCTATACTATGAGCTTACCTGTATGGAGCAGCTCATGAAATTTGACAGTGACACCTCTCACTGTAAGCAGCAGGAAGTTGAAGTCGAAGAAGTAAAAATTCAGCAGATTAACGTAGACAACTGGATTATTTACACCCAGCTGAAAACTACACTAACTAAGCATTGTAGTAACGATATTAGTATACAACCTTTATTTGGAACTTACCTTATTACTCTCAACGAACCCTGCGATTTAGAAATAAAGGGAATTCGAATTCATCACCGTGTCTTCATGGAAATGGATACTGTAGAGCCGATACCAATTATCACCTTGCCACAACTACCTATGAACGTCAACCTATCCAGTGCACGTGTACTTAATATGAAAGGAATCGACTTGGACGAAGTGAAATATATGTCGTATTCGTTAAAGCATAGTGCGGTGATCGAAAGTGTTTTAAATGAAAGGCAAGCCTTTGGTATCTGTGAAATTTTAGGTTATTTTTCTGTAATCTTGATAGTTTTATGTATTCTTATGTGTTTAGTTTTTAAATTTCGGCTCAAATTGCTGAAAATGTTAACATTTACGCAAAATTATCGGATTAAATCTCAAATCGATCCATCCGATAATTTTCCTCTTAGGGACGGAGGAGTTATGGATACACCTCACCCCTCAGCCTTAGACTAAACATAGAATATAGGTTTTGTATGCATTTGCACTTTAGTTCTTAGTATTAAAAATGCGAACTCAGCCGTCTGTTGCACCAGACGAGCCTCGCCTGATGTTTGGGATCATTCATTATTAAATCACCTCCAAATCGGTGAACATGTATTTTTATTTTCTCTAATTTTAATTCATAGTTTTAAATTATAGTTTTTAAAAACCTTTACATACGCTCCGACATCAAAAGTATGTTTTAATTGATTTTTATTTTTATTTATTATTGTACTTTCTTTGACATTGTTTAATATATACGATTAATTTAGTTTGTTACAATTAATATTTTCTGTTATTCATCATATCTATATTATTTGTTATTTTTATTTATAAATTATGTTACTTGCAAATTTTCAACACAATGTAATATTGTTTTTATGAAATAAATGAATTGAATAGAATTTTCCGATGAAAATCCGACTGGTAGTTCCAGAGATTAGCGCGTTCAAACAAACAAACAAACAAACTCTTCCGCTGTATATAATAGGTATATACTTAAACGAAAAACGGAACATTTATTGAAATTGAAAACAGAATATGCCATAACTTCATGATTTTTATAAATATCTCTACTCTCAAGTTACTCAAAGCGGTGCGTGGTCAACTCGCAGTTTCTGTACTTACGAGGCAGTTATCACCGAGTTTCCGTCTTGGACCGTTCCCAAACCTACATCTCGTCAGAATGCTGGAGTGATGCCTGATACACTCCAGTGATGGGTTTGCCTTCTGTTGAAGCCTGGTTTATAGATGATAAGCGAGATTGATTAAATATACTACCAGAATCGTTTAAATAATTCTACAGAGCCGAATCAGTGCATTTATTCCGTTTTCTTTTAGCTAGTTTTCTTATTATAATCATCGTCATCATATCATCCGAAATACGTCCACTGTTGGACATAGGCTTCCCCAATTTTTCGCCGCTTTGGTCGGTCGTGTGCCGTCATACCTCGCCACTCTTTATCAGGTCGTCGATTATCGTTAGGTATATTATTTTTAACTGACTGTGACTGTACTCTTTATGACGGTAAGTATTACTTACTTACCAAACTGTCTCTCTCTGGGGGTAAGTAGTAGAGTCCACGAGCGGTGGGCAATATTTAAATCCAAACAACAATAAAAATAATTTTAATTAAATAGGTATGTAATTCCAATTAGAGCTTTAAGCACTCGGGTATAAATAATGATATTCTATTTAAGAATATCATTGGGTTTAAAATACAATGTAACCTGCCTACCTACATCTACTAAGGTGTATATATTAATTTCTTATCAGACTTTATCAGTAACACTTTAACACAATTCCGGCTTATCAGATAAAATCAAACGCTGAAGTTATAGAATGTAAGTAGGTACCTAACAACTTGTTCTACCCATGTGCCTCGAAAGCATAAAAAATTACTGAAGGAATAAAATAAAATTGGCGGGAAAATGGTACAAACATTCGTTCTGAAACTATAAATTGCAATAGGCTATTTATATTTCCAGATATTTTTAGATTGGTGCTTGATAATTAAGTCTGGAAACTGGAACATATAGCCGGTTGTTAATATACGTATGTTTATTATGAAAAACTATTATTTATGACAAAATAATATAACAAGGTGATAAATAGACTATTTTTGGGTAAATAGTACATTGTTAATTATTTACTATAGCCGCCAATAAATAAATAATAGCTTACCTTCGTCTAGGAATAACACTTTTTACTTTTATAACCGTATTGTTCCCATTTGTGTTAGAATCGCTCTTTTTATTTTTGTCACCACTACTTTTTTTTTTAACACTATCAATAATCGTCCTTTGGTTACTGTTATCATTTTTCATTTTACTATCGGAACTGCTCGCGATTGCAGCTGACATTTTTACAATGGGCGACGATTATGGATTTGTGATGGATACCATTTGGAACGATTTTTATAAATCGCGCAGACTGCCGCGCATCTGATGACATTGCAGTCGGTAAAACAGTTTGTATATTGTACGATACGCCATCTAGTGTATAATTGCAGAACTAACAACTAACGAAATTTTGTCGTAGGTTATTAGTATGAGAAAAATTGTTAGGTGGCACTAGTAGAGCCGTTTTTTTCAGAAATGCAAGGCTTCCATTACTTTCTTTTACTCGTAGCTGTATTATGACAATACATCTTGATTAATTAATCAATTTCATGATTTCACCACTATTTTAACTACTTTTATAATTAAGAGATTTGATAATTTTACAAAACTTAATATTATTTATTTCGTGCGATAATATATATTTTCAACTAGCGCCGATAGCGGTAACATACATAAAAATAATTTTTGGTGTCACAGTAATCTCGTGCCAAAATTTTGCTTCGCCGGGTGCATTATAATACTGTGACCGCGTCGCGCTCGCAGCGAATTAAAAATTTAGGTATTGTACCATTGGTCAGTACCATTGATGGTACCATTGGCACTTGGTCATCAGTATTTGGAATTAAGTTTGATAGGTAGTATCTGTTTACAGAGATAATAATCTTCAGTAAACTTGAATGCGGAGATAAGGGGGATGCACCTATAGTTTTTGCCCTTTAGTCGCTGAGTACCTTCTACCATAGTGTTCTATTTATTTATTTTATTCTTTATTGTACACACATAGGACATATTACATAATTGGTAAGAAATATCATGTAAATAAATAAATATCATTTTTCATGGAATGACCTAGTTATATACCTACTGTAGCATTTTCGCATAGGAGTCCTCTTTTGGTACTACGAGAATAACAAGGAATTAAATAAATGGTTCCAAATAATATAGTAAAATATTTATTGTTCTAATTTACATTAGGTTTTAGGTATGTTGTACAAAATAATTAGGTACACTTAAGTCTATAACAACTTACTTTATACGTTTAAAGCAGTGGTTTCGCCTTGGCCTAATTACATGATTATTATTTTTATATATTCTAATAATATATATATTTTGCCGTTGCTACAATACAAAATACAATATATAATTCGATGTACAAAAAGGCGAATATTTGTTTCTGCAGGTCATCAATAGATGGCGTATTCAGCAAAAAAAATATTAACTGTATGCTGCCAGAATGATTCCGTTATTAAAAATACTTGTGGATAAAATACAATGACTGTTTTAAATAGCTAGCTGTCGTTTATCTCATGAAAACTTATAGATTATTTTATTTCTCGCAATCATTATGCTTTTTCCTGTACTATATAAGATACCACTAACTCAATATAAAAATCTTATCCTTATATCATGGTTAATGAAATTTTGTCACTTTTGGCATATTTTCAACTGATTGTCTAAGTTTCCGCTAGAGGCGCTAGTTAAAAATGTAAGACCCTTTTACGTTTTGACTAAAATTAGACTATTTAAAGCTGCTTTATTTGCTTCTCACAAAGTATTTAACTGAAAACCAAACCCTGAAAACCTAGAACCTAACAGGTTTTTGGCTTTATCATTTTTTTTTTCGCAGTCGCTTATGAGATAATTAATTGTTTTTATACTAAAACACTTTTGGGTCATATCATTTTGTTTAAATTGCTCTAGTCATTGTATTTTATAAAAGGGTTAGTTAAGTAGCTCAGCCATTTAAAGAGGTTACACAATCCTCCAAACCTTAATATGTGTCTGTTTAGAAAATACAATTTAAAAACTGAAGTATTGTTCTTATTTTATCGCTGTATAATAAATGCAATAACGTACTCGTACATCTATATAATAATTTAAATTCGTTACGCAGTCTTACTATAACATCTAATTAAGACCATTTATTGGCGAGCACGTTGGCCTACTAAGTTGGCTGACATGTTGGCCAATCAATGGTCACAGAAAGCACCTATCGATTACACCTATTATAAAAATGCGAAAGCAGTTATATACAATGCAGATTAGTAAGATTATACCTACATAGATATAATAAGATGATTGATAAACAGCATCGAATTTTCTTTTATACACATTTTTGACAGAATAGATATAAAAAAAGAATAAAATAAATAATTATTAAATAACCATCAATTTTTAAGTACTTTGTAAACAATTTTAAAAATAAATAAATCTTTAGAATTAAACCTAATGTAAACAATATAAATCAATTTTTCCGAAAAGCTTCATGAGTGTAAAAATGGGTTAAAGCTTACTTTAGACCCGCTATTACATTTCGTATCTTTAATGATTTAGTGACAGAAATCAAAAAGTACAGCCTACCTTGGTAATTATAAACAGAGATAATACCTACGGGTATAGGTAATCAAATCCAAAAATATAATAATACAAAATAAATGTTCTCTTGTAAGCTTATGTATCTACTTTTCAATTTTATTTTGAACCTTACTGACATGCTGTGATTGAAAATATTGTTAAATAACATCATACGAATCAAAGTCCTCACAGAATTTAGGTAAGGTATATAATGATGACTAAAGATCTGACTAAACTTGTTTACATTAGATACAATTATTTATCTTCTAAAATGACAATGATGTTGACTCAAAGGTTGGGAAAATAGACATTTATTGCAAATTCGGACATCAATTACAGCAAGTATTATTATAATACAATGCAGTGTCATATTAAGCTTTGTCATTTTATGAACATAAGCTGATTGATTACTCCAATCAAGATGTTCAGTGACTGAGAGTTAATGAAATGTTAGATTAGGATTAGGCACTGGGATTTTGATTGGACTGGCAACTTAAAGCGCATTTTGTATTTTTTTATGTTTTATACGAAAATACACTGTTTCGATATTTCAATAAAGTACTACATGTTGCAGTGTGTTCGACCCTTTAATTTTCAAAATTGCGAACATTGTATTTTTTTATATTTCATCTTGCAATAATTGTTAATTTGCTTTAAATAATAAAGTGAAATCATTTATACGTATAAAGTATTTGTAAATGCATCAAAAACAGCAGACTTAAACAAACTTATGTCTGTTAAACGATTACTAATAAATGCATAGATAATAATCAAAAATAAATTAAATAAAACCTTTGTTCTATCGATTCGCGTTTCAGACTCATTAAAATTGTTCATCCCTAAACATATCCAATCAAAAATAAAAATTAAGGCAACAGTTTATGATACTGCGCGGACTTCTTGTTTTTCTCAATAATGTAGAAAGATTTAGGCCTTCCATTACCGGAGAAATACTTTCTAAAGGAAGTCTTCTTCGCAGGCACGTAGTACGCTAAAGCATCGATTAAGTTTGGATGACTGTTAGCTTTAGTCCAAGTTGGTGTGCTTTCTACATCGACGATGTCGTCATCGAAGCGAGCTTGCGGGCGATTCTTGGCGAATTTTTGAAGTACTGGAATGTTCCAATGATAGACGCGGGCTGGTTTTCCGTTGCTAGTCATTTGTAGGGGTAAAGTTCTGGCTGCGGCTGGCGCAGGGTCTGCGTGGCTGTAGTAGCTTGTGTTAGGCGGGAGTTTGATGACGTACATTCTTGAGTCGCCAGTAGCGTGCCTTCTGCCCTGTTCTGCTAGCCGTTTTCTATGGTGAGCGACAGGTATCCTCAGTTTCTTGAGGCCGAGGGAGCTGAGCAGTTCGTGTGTGGTTGGCTCTTTCTTGTCCAAGTCATTGTTAGAGTTTATTGAGGATGCTGACGACGGCGCCGCAAACGTACTCGCGATGGAAACGAGAAGTATCGATAAACTGAAACAAGAAAAGTTTGATGTTAATTTTGGTAGTTAAAATGTATGTTTATCTTTTTTTCGCTTAATTACAATTACATACACAATTCTTAAAGCTACGACGCCACTTATCCTAAGACAAAAATAAATTTTAAGCAATATAACGTTCCACTAGGTTGAATATTATTTAATTTTGTCCGCTGAATGTTTATGTTAATATCATCATTTCTTTGCAAGAACATAAATCAAACTACCAAATTCTGATCTCTATAATCCAGGCTATAACTATACATTTTTATTAGGTACTTATGTTAATGATTGTAATGTGTTCTGCATCCAAATAAATAAATAGACATCGTTCTGACATAAATTCTTAAACATCATTATTTACGTGTTTTATGAAAAGAAATAGCTGTCCGTTTTCCATTTATAAGTATTTCCAACATTCCACGACTTCTTGCGACGAAACCGTGCATTGCCTTTAAATTGTTTACCGTCTTCCAAGATGGAACTTGAGAAGACAAATAAAAGCAAAGGCATGAAGCCGTACAGCTTCGTCTGACATTTCAAAAGCAATTAGCATACGTAGTTAGTTATTTACGTAGAAAGCTTTCAACGAATAAGCTCTCTTTGTTCAGCTATATTTTGTGTCTGGAACACTCGGCGTATTATTTCGCTGTGGTTTTATGATTCGCGGGAGATTGTGAAATGAAGATTCAGTACTTTATCTACAGAAATATTTCTCCTACAATGTTTTAAACAAAGTTTTCTTAGTTTATAACCGTTATGTATTGATGGAGGTAATACTACTAATAAACAGAGGAATGTAATAGATATTCGCAACAAAATTTTCCTGTGAGGTATGCTTGTTATGTAATAAACCTAGGTTTACAAGAGGTCATATTCGTGGAATGAAGCTTTTGACTATGCGGCATAAAGTTGGAACCAGTTTAAAATAGCTATTAAACCTTATTTTGAGAACAAGGAATAAAAACTTTAGTTAGGTGTACAGTTAGAATAAAACGTCCGTTCGTGCTATAACATAATAAAGCTATCTATAATTTTCATTTTAATAATTTTGACTTCGACTTTCACGTCGAAAACGTTATCAACGTTTGTCTTAAGAACAGAAAACTTATCCAAGCTGACATATTCCTAACTCGAAGTTTTGTATAATTATCGTTTCAGTCGAAAGGCATTTATTGTTGGACATAGGCCTCCCTGAAGTTTCTGTAACTTGACCAGTCGTGAGCGTCTTTCGAAACTTCTACTTGTAATCATATTATTAACTTAGTCCTTTTAATTTAACAGTTATTATCGACGAAGTCAAAAATGGGCATTCTAAAACTTATAATAAGAAGACTACAGGCACATTCTTATTACAGACGTATATAGGTATACATACTGGCAGTCACAGGTATCATACCTGTGACTGCCATTACTAGTACCTAACTAGCACTAGTTTACAGATCTCAAACGTCGAATTAAATTCAAAATATTCGTACATTTGACGTCGAATTGCGTAGTCAAACTTTTTTGTTACGTTCGAACCTTACATAATTCGATTAAACTACGTATTATGTAGGTGATATAAATCGCTTGATTAGGAATGCACCAGCGAATGAAGGATTGCCAAGTAGCGACTACTGGCTGGCCTACTACTCCATTTGGCACAGTATCTGATCGATGGGCCACTTACAGACGTGATCTGTAAATCTGTATGCGGCTACAATAGCGGCGTATTAAATAAAATCTTTCAATATAATAAATAACGTGTTGTTGTTTTTCTTGAAAGATTTTATGTATTTAATCATCATCATGTCGTCCAAACCGTGTATGTTGACGGCGACTAATTTAATATTTATCTTGGGTCGTAGTTGTGGTTGGCTCTAATGTGGCTGGCAAAGCCGAACTTTGATTTAAAGGTTCGGTTACAAGGTATAAAATAAAGCTGGTCAGTCGAGTTGAGTGTATAGTTGTAGGAGAGCTTCGGTCTTCCCTATTGGGCGCTTTGCATGAAGGTCCTCTAAACGCTTGTTTTCATATGTGTCCACCCTTTTTGAACAGTGTTGCGCCATTCTGGTCTAATTCGATGACTTTTCTGAGGCCGCTATAAGATTATCATAGAAATATGATCAAAGATGTGTAAGTCGTTTTTAAATGAAGAACATAATATGACGGTATAATAACTACATGTGATTATCTATGATCATAGTTCGAGGGTCGTCAAACTATGATCATAGAATTTGACAGATATGAAATCACATATTTATGATAATGTAATACCGGCCTTATAACTAACTGTTGGAATGTCACAGGCTACATTTAAGCACGTCTTTGTAATGCAGATATTGCCCACCCTGTATTTGTTGTCCGCTATAAAGCTAAGAATAAAAAACTGCTTTCGACAATTCGCTGTCATTCATTTGCAAGACGTGTGAGCTGATGCTTAATGATGATCGCTTCTATCCCTAATACACGACGTAAAATTTCCGTATTTGGAACGCGGTTTTGTTTATACGAGTAATAGATTATGTATCATGTGGCACCAGCACGACATAAGATGATGTTGTTTTACAATAGACTGCCTCTCTGTGAGGCAGTAGGAGCGCTAGCGACTGCTGTGCACGAGTATAAGGGTCCGAATCCCACACGTGACAAAACTTTGTGTGATCCATGAAAATGTTTTGAATATGCTTGTCTTTTAACTGTTTCTTAATAAATAATGTGTAGCGCTGAAAATGCAAAGCTTTTTTATGTATTACAAATAAAACTAAAAAAGACATGTAAGTATAAATTATAAATTAATGTAGCGTCTAATACTTAATAGTACGAACGCACAACAATGTAGTGCAATATGTGAAGTGTAGTTTATAAGATAATATTATAATTATGTATGCTAGTCTATAAGGTATTTATCTATGGGTCTATGCAACCTGAGATTAAATTGATTTATTATTATTATTATAATTATTATTAATCCTCTACCTACGGCTAATGTCAGAAAGTCATAACTCACAATGAAACTTGCCAGGACTTTCATGCTTAAATGAAAGTTGAGATGTATAAATGTTATGATAGGTGTCAATGACAAGAATGAGTTGGAAATTATTCCCGACATGCTCCTAGCCACAATAATGATGTTCTGAGAATATATGCTCGCGTGGAACGTCAAATTAGAATTAAGCGAATTAAATAATTGCTGCAAAACTACCGAGAAATATTCTGTGTCACTTCGTTTAAAATAATTAAATTAATTAGTTTGAGTAAATTGAATGTCGATGTAAAAGATTGCGAGGACACGCAGTTGCTATGCGATGTAGGAGTTATGAGCATAGTATTATAAATATATAATACGAGCTTTTGCCCACGGCTTCGCTCGCGTGGATTTTCTCGTTTTTTTCGTTTTTCTCATAGACATTTTATATCTATATATATAAAAGAAAGTCGTGTTAGTTACTTCACTTATAACTCAAGAACGGCTGAACCGATTTAGCTGAAAATTGGCAGGGAGGTAGTTTAGAGCCAGGAGAAGGACATAGGATACTTTTTATCTTTACTTTTTTTTTTTTTTTTTTTTTACGTATAATGACAGCTATGTAATGACGTGTGGATGACAATTTGATATTTGTAAGAAATCAATAATAAAACTATTTCTATTAAATAAATAATTAACATTATTGCCCAATTGCCCATTCGTATAAACAGTGAAGTGAACTATAAAACTCGGTATGGTTGAAAATTTAAGTTTTTAGGTGAAGTGAAGTTTAATTAATAATGCCGCGACCAAGACGATCGAATCTTTCCCGACAAAGCCGTGATGCAAGAAGAATACGAAATACTGCAAATGAAAGGACTGAAGAAGAACAAGAAATTGCACGTGAACAGCGCCGCGATAGTATGGCTCGACTTCGTGCTTCTCAATCACGAGAGCAAAGTGAAGCAGCCGGTGAAACAGCTCGGTTGGCAATGCAGAATCGTCGAGCGAACAACAGAGGTCAACAAATAGATAATTTGCGACGCAGAACAAGATATTTATCAAGTGCTGATTTGAATCGAGCAGCGTTTCAATACGATTGCAGCAATGATTACAGCTTGCATCCTAGCGTTTGCATTGGGCAAATGGACGTAGTTTGCGAGTATTGTGGTGCATTAAAGTTTTCAGGAGAAACGCCTGGATTATGCTGCCTTAATGGTAAAGTGAAATTGCCATTGTTGACTCCGCCACCTGAGCCATTGTATTCATTGCTTTGTGGCGAAACACAAGAATCACGACACTTTCTTGCAAATACTCAAAAATACAATACACGAAAGGACATTTAATGCTCCAACAGTAGACGAAGTTGCAATCCTGATTGTTGGTGAACAATTGGAAAAACGAGATATTGTGCTTACACGTCGCGATACTGGGCAACTGCAACGAATATCTGAAACTCATCGATCATATGACACATTGCAATACCCGCTGATGTTTTGGCAAGGAGAAGATGGATATTATTTTAATATTAAAATGAAAAATCCATTGAATGGTGAGTATCAATATCATAATTTATTTCATTTATTTGTGAAAGACACTGATTTAAAATAATGCTCATTAAAAAAATGGTTAATGTCTGTATTGTTTGCCTTTAAAATTTGCCTTTGAAATGGTTAATTATCAAATTTTTAATTTCAGGTGAAGAAACTAGAAAGAAAGTTAGCTCAATGAATTATTACGCATATCGTTTGATGATTCGTAAAAATGCTGACAACTATTTGCTGCTGTTTCGTCGATTGTTTCAGCAGTATTGCGTTGACATGTATGTAAAAATAGAAACGGAACGTTTAACATTCATTAGGTTGAACCAAGCCAAACTGCGTTCTGAGGAGTACATCCATTTACGTGATGCAGTTAGTACTGAAGGAAATGCAGCTAATATTGGTCGATTAACTATTCTGCCGGCGACATACATTGTTTGAGTCACTACGAACTGTTAATGGTGTAATATTCCCAACATATCGTGCTGCATGTGAAGAATTGAAGTTATTAGAAAACGATAGTCATTGGGATACGACAATCGCTGAAGCCATTATCTCTGCATCTCCAAGTCAGATACGCACATTATTCGCTATCATAATTTCGACATGTTTTCCATCAAACCCATGTAACCTGTGGCACAAATACAAGGATAATATGTCAGAAGATATTTTACATCAAATTCGTGTCAGTTCCAGAAATCACGATATTGAGATGAATGAGGAGATACATAATCGTGCTTTACTCTTGATCGAAGATATGTGTTACCTCATGTGCGGTAATTTATTAATCAGGTTAGGAATGCCAGCACCATATCGTGAAATGAATGACGCATTTAATCGAGAATTGGAACGGGAACGTGAATATGATCACCAGGAATTAGATTTAGTAGTTCAAACGAATGTACCCCTGTTGAATTACCAACAAAAGGAAGTTTATGATACTTTAATGAAGGCAATCGATGATGAAAATGGTGGTTTATATTTCCTAGATGCCCCTGGTGGAACTGGCAAGACATTCCTCATGTCATTAGTTTTAGCAACTGTTCGGGCGAGATCTAACATAGCGGTTGCAGTTGCTTCTTCTGGAATAGCAGCCACATTGTTAGAAGGATGCCGTACGGCTCATTCAGCATTCAAATTACCGTTAAATCTTCAAACTATTGAAGAACCAACGTGTAATATTGCAAAACACTCAGCAATGGCCAAAGTTTTAGCGGTATCGAAAATCATCATCTGGGACGAATGCACAATGGCGCATAAACGTGCATTAGAAGCACTTAACCGAACATTAAAAGATTTACGCAATGACTCGAGATGTTTTGGAGGAGCAATGATTTTACTTTCTGGCGATTTCCGCCAAATACTGCCAGTAATTCCAAGATCTACGGCTGCCGACGAAATAAACGCTTGCCTCAAATCGTCAAATCTATGGCGCTATGTGAAGAAACTGCAACTGACAACAAACATGAGAGTTACATTGCTTAATGATACATCTGCTGAAGATTTCTCGGAGCAATTGCTGACTATCGGTAATGGTCAAGTACCTGTCGATGAATCGAGTGGATTAATATCATTTCCAAATAATTTCTGTAATTTTGTCTCATCAAAAGACGAACTTATCAACAATGTATAGAGAAATTATTTCTAACTACAAAAATTATGAATGGATGAGTGAGCGAGCAATTTTAGCGGCTAAGAATAAAGATGTAGATGACCTAAACTACATAATTCAAAATAAGATCATTGGAACAATGCATTCATTCAAATCTATTGACTGCGTCACAAATGAAGATGAAGCCACCAACTATCCAATTGAATTTTTAAACTCTTTGGACGTGCCTGGCTGTATGATAGATGTATCATTTTAATTATTTATTTAATAGAAATAGTTTTATTATTGATTTCTTACAAATATCAAATTGTCATCCACACGTCATTACATAGCTGTCATTATACGTCAATTTTGTTATTCCGTACTAAAATAAAGAAATAATTATGAATGATTGATGTAGAAATTTATTTTTTTTTGTATTTTTTCCAATAAAAAAAAAATATGATTATTTATTGACATTAAGGCGGAACAAAGTTCGCCGGGTCAGCTAGTTATTTATATATTTAACTGACGGCCAGGACATAGCTTTTCAAATAATTCATTTCTTTGTAAACGATATTTTTTATGTTTCTATCCGGGGCAGCTAAAATAATTGAAATGGTCACTCAGTCCTATAGCCACCCCTATCAAAAATACTAAAAACAACATTTTTAAGTATCCTAGAACTAATTTGCACAACGATAACTTTAAAAACAAAAATTTTCCCTTTCAACGTTTCATCCCTAATTTCACCCTTCCAAGAACTGTGATTAGAGTATTTTTTATTTTGATACTTACGCGGAAACAAATTTTCAGAACTCCAAATTTAAAAACAAAGTAGTTGCATACAATCGTTTTTATCCCTTTTCATACACTTAGAGGATGAAAATTTATAAACCCTCTCTTAGTACTCCTCCCATTAAAGCAAACACACATTTCAAGTCGCTACAACCAGCCGTTTAGGCCGTGCGTTGTTTACTGTCAGCCAGTCAGTCAGTCAGGACAAAGCCTTATATAATATGTATGAATATCTATGATTATGTCTAGCCGCCATCTTTATGCGATATTTTAGCTGTCTATAAAAGCTGGTATGTAGCCATGATGTATTAATTTAACTTATCCCAGTAGTTAAACAGACGGTAAGTAAATACCTATCTGGTATAAATTGTAGAACGATGGCTAGTAAATATCAATACCCTGGAGCCTGGAGGTAATTTGCGCTTACGACCAGATGACACGGCAAAACTGAGCCTGCATCTGTATAATCAATGATCTATATCTACGAATTGCAGAGGTGTAATGTAAACATGTATTTCGTAGCATATCTTTAAAATAACAAGTTACGTATTGTATCTGTAGCATTTATGTCTATACATAAATGCTAGTAATACATAAATAATAGTAATCTGTGCGATATAGCAAATTATATATTAGGTATATATTTATAGTTGATGATGAAAATGACGTTTTTTATGTAACTTAATTAAAAAAACCTGTGACACTCGGGGTCTGCCGCGGTCAAGCTATTGCATAGCATTTTTTATCAACATATGCAATTATAATTATTTATTTATTTTTTATTTATGCAGAATTTTTTTCTTTGATATTAATTCAAGTTTTTCTTTGATACTAATTCAAGTTACACTATTTGAGCGTGGTGACCGATAAGAAAACCATTTTTTTTTTCTGTTATTGAATAAATAAGAAGTTAATATCGTTTAAAATATTTTTATTATCTTACAATACATGTAGGTTATTTACGAATTTTTATCATCCTACTAAGTATTTTTACTCCGAAAAATAATAAAACTGGGACATTACATTACATTGATGCTTTATTACACTTTATTAAAATCTTAGTTTCATTTCTATAGTTCAACCAGATAAAATTTATCGCAAATGTGACAAAATATTTGGTTTATGTGTGGTAATTAATTTTAATTTATGTTGGTTTATCCTGAGAAATAAATTTATTTTCGTTACGGCATTTCTTGATTCGATCGCCGCGCTTAAAGCCCGCGATAAAAGCTATGCAATAGCTTTCAGAAGTTTTCATGAAAGAGGTTGCCTAGAATATGCAATGGCCTTCTTATTTTTTATACAGAAAATTGCTTGAGTTTGACTATTAATCACATAAAAAAATTTGGCTTATATCAGCACTCGATCTGCCTTACTAGTTTTCACTATTAACTTGTACCTAGTTAACGTTAGAAGCGTCTATATTTCATTGTATTCTCCAGCATAGACTGCCTAAAAAATAATAACTATATTTCATTGTTACTAAGAAGAAATTTCGATGAAAATAACCGATGAAATAATCATAGGCAATCTGTGAATAGAACCTCAACTCAAAAGCAGTTATGTACAACCTCAACTCAAAGGCAATTATAAATAACTAACATACTTACATCTAAAGCCCGTTCAAGGCATTTATTAAATACGTATAACACTTCAATTGTTAAGGCTTATGAACGTACTCTTGTGCAATGGTTTATGTTCAGAGCCTTAGGCATAACGGAGGGGTTATTGAATAAAACACTGCCGCAGACATTTCTGAAAGATTTTGCTGTTAGGGGTGACTGGCACTTATTGTAACGAGATATAGTAACAATATAGTGTATGACTGTATTGTCTTTAAATCCGACTCACGGAATAGGGGATGAGGAAGGAAAAGGGAAAAGATCAGGACCGAGGGTTATTTGGGCTGTCTTGTCATTTAAGATTTAAAAAAGCGTTCTGATCCGACAGACATTGACTATCATTTTGTTAGTAAACTTCACACGGCATGGTCGGTGACAAATTTATTGGCAACAAATTGCAACTTGTGGAGAGCATCTGTCAATAACTATGAATTGGTACAATTTAGTAGCTGAGGCCATGCGATTTGTTAATACCACTGAATCAATCCAATTTAGCAGTGCTGATTTATATTGTCAACTTTCTGTCAAAATCACCGTAAATGCATTCACGATAATCAAGATAAAATAGGGTCCATCTTTTGTTTTCACAGAAGATGGTTGTCATTAATTTATTATTGTATTGTATTATACCATTAAAATCATCAACGAGTTTAATATTTTACACTTGACGCTGGCAGAAATAGCTGACACAATCGTCTGTTCAGTTGCCATATTAAAGGGAGAAGAAAAAGAAGATCTAAAAAGATATAAAGTCTATTTTGACTTTATTTCTATTAAATTATTGTTCGTTTTGTTCATTTAACACTTATACAAGATTCTTAAGAATTAAGACAAGGCACACAGGAACAACAGACAGAACATGTCTTTTACGAGACTTCTTGTGCAAATGGAAGAACCCGGTTGGGACTGCTCAACGTAGACCACTGACATAACTTCAGTTTCTGTGATAGCTACAGGCCTGTTTATTCCGCTATGCAACACCATTATGTTTGATAGAGGTCTGAAATTCCCCAAACAGCCCGATTTACTCAATTGCCAATTGAATTTGACGTCGTGAAAGTCAACGGATATCACACAATGCAGAATTCCATGAAATCCTATAGTGTAGCCTTTTTATGAGCGATTGTCACTGTCATAAATCAGTATTGTCTGGAAATGCACAGCAACTCAGTGAATTTAATGAGGGTATTTAGGAAAATTTTCGCCAACAGTTGGCGCCACTTTTGTAAAAGGTCTTCCATTTTGACAGCGCTATCAAAACAAATATTTTTCAGTGTTCATTTCGGAAATAAAGCTTTTCTAAAATGGCGCCCATGAGGTGGCAGCACCGATGCCTCAGGTCTAGCAGCTGTCAAGTGCTTTTAGAAAGGTAAACCATGATTGGGTCAATGTGAAAGTGAGCGTGGTGCCAACACTGCCAACTGGTGGCGAAAATTTATCTAAACACCCTCATTAAACAATGTAATATTCATATTTTTATAAAAGGTTTAAATAGTGATTATAGATTATGACATGTTTAAGAATAAGCAAGGCTGTAAAATATATTGAAAGCTCAAGATTCATCGCCATACACTCGCACATGTGTTTAAAATGGCAATATTATGTTCATTGCGTGTCGCGTAATTAAATGTTAATTTATTATTGTGATCTATAGATGGCTCATCCTATCAAACACCTTTAATTTTATTAGGTAATTATAATCGCATAATACTAATATTTATAATCTATGAACAAAAGTTATTAGTCTTAAATAGAAAATGATAATTGTCTGGTTAAAATTATTTTAGACTTGGTCGCATTGTTACAAAATAGATTAGTTTACAATATTTTTAACTTTAATATTAATTATTTTGTTTTTTACATTATTAAATACATAGTATTAAATATGGCCGTCCCAGGTAAACATAATCAGATCGATTAAAAACACATACTTTTAATGTTGGTAGTCTGCACTATGGCTTTGTGTCATGCTTTTTCACGCCCCGCTTTGTACCCGGGGAACAAAGCGGGGCGTTTTGTAAAAAATTAAAATTGAAAGGAAAAACATGTGCTGGTAAAGAGTTCTAGGTTTTAATTGAGCGATGTAAGTATAAAGTACTTAACCGTTTAGATCCATTAATATTCTATTAGGTTTATCAGTGATTATGATTACGAATTATTTTATTTAATCGATATTTTTCTTAATGCTATAGTGATCTCGTTAAGGGCTAATTAGACTTTACCCCAGTAGCAATTTCGATAGCGATTAGTTGCGATTTGCTGCACTAGTAGTAGATCTTCTGAAGATTACAGTTAGTCTTAACATGCATATAACGGGTTTTATATTAATTCTTGTAGGTAAGTACTTAGTTATTTCTCAGCTATTAAAGTTAATTGAATTGTCACTTTGATCTGGTGACCATCAGCACGAGATACTATCTCTATTTTGAAGTAAAGTAGATATGCAATATCACAGATAAGATAATACTATACTAGGCATTATTTTAAACAATTTACATTCCATAACATAACAAAGCAGCACTGTTTTTCCTTAAAGGGGTCGACAGAGGTGTACAGCTAACACCCACGGCATTAAAACACTTAACGATGTTACCGCTGCTTTCTGTAGGGTAGTACTTCCGCAGCCGTATCATTCATAGCTCAAACAAGTTCAATTATAAACCATCCTCATACTACAGAAATAGAGAAATTATATTCCTGTTTTTAAACCACAAAATTTCTGGTAGATAATGCCTTTGGCAGTAAGTCGGCCTATATTTGTTTATTTTGTACATAAAGTGTTAATATATAAATAAATAAAATTTTAAATCTCAAACCCCGTTAAAGTCCCGTTCACAATAATTCCCACCGTAATCAGACGGTATCAAGCCCGCCGTTTAGCCGGCAGCTATCGGCAGCGAAGTGTAGGCGTGCCCTAACACCGCTGACCGCTTGACCTCGACTCCTGGGTCAAGCCTCGGTCAACGCACCGTCCGCACTGTATGCACGCGCAACGTATTGTCGCCTGCACTTTCGTAAGCTTCACGGAATGCTTTATTGAAATTTTCAGGTTTTAGAATGTAGTTATGTTGTTTGTCTACTGTGTCAAATGAGAATTGTAACTGTAAATGAATTAGAATGTTTACTAAAAGGTTGCACTATTGTTATCTATACCTACCTATTATTATGTAGAGCGCAAGAGTTTTTATGTTTGTTTATTTGTTTGAACGCTCTATTATCTGTAACTACCGGTCGAATTATATAATTATTTTTGCGTATGATAGCCCAGTTATAAATAAGCTTTTAAGCTAAGTAACATCACGCTACTGACGACAGGCGCAGAGCAGTAACTAAAGACGTGGGTATAACCGCGCTGCGGGTAGCGTTATATTTTTGTTGCTTCCAAAATTATGTTTGTTCATACCTACAAGTTTAGAAACTAGAACTTATGTGTGTCCAATAGTCCAATGTCCATTATATCGTCTGAACATTAAAATATAAAAGCATTTTTTTTATAAAAAAGCTCCTATATTTATATTCGTTATAATATAAGTTAACAAGTAGTAACTTTACAACATAAATGCGAGCATTTATTGATGTATCTGGGGTATGTTAATAAATAAAACAATTCAATTATTGAAATGGTTGGTTCGCAAGGAATTATTATAATTATGCACAACTTTATCCGCCATTTTTACTCTACAGGTACGAAGGAAGGCTATTTTTATCAACACAAAAATAAACTATGTCATTGTAATGGTTATTTAATTGGGGAACGATATGTTGTCAGTATTAAGTTTGCATAATCGGTAATTACAATTTCTATAGCAAATTATGCTTGTAAGTTACGCGAGATTTATATTTAGAATAAATTGAGCAGAAAACTACAATAATAGTAATGATTGCTAAATAATAATATGTAATACCTTAATCTAAAAAAAAGAAAACGCTCTACATTATCGACCAAGGCACAATCTCAGTTGTCGTGACTAGAAGAAGGTTCTTGTCGGTGTAATTCTTTCTTCTTTTCGCACGCAAGTTTCTGAACTTCCTTAAACGTCACAATCCCAACCTTCTTCCTAATCGTGCAACGGTCGTCCTCTTTTCCCCTAGTCTTTTATTTTTCTTTTACTATACTACTTCTATATTTTACCCATTCTGTGGATTGTTGATTATCACAAACAAAGCCTTGAGGTTATAAAACATTACCGCTAAATAACTTTATAGTATAATTTTATTATTAAATACATTTATACTCTAACCGCATCACGACGGTCAATGTCTTGCGGCGACCACAACTTCACAATATAATGTTTTTGTTTTTCATATTATCATTAAACATAACTATGTACATGTATACAAGGTAGCTATTGATTGCAATCCTACCTACTATTAAAGTCGTAAGTGCAAACAATCTATAGGAAAAACAATTCTAACATGTCTTCATTAAGATTTACTTTTCAAAAACGTGTGATCACAAAATAAGAGGTCACTAATCAAATCATCGTAACTATCACAAGTTTAATGCAAAAAGTCTTTAATTATGTTCTGAGTGAAAAAGTTGGGCTCGTAGCTGCGCAACAGCCGCAGATTGCGAGATATTAGATGTTAAGAAAAATTACGAAAGGTACAAGGAAACTGAGGATGATGCTAGCAATTATAATATTTAATTTCCTGTGTGTTCAGTTATAGTCTCTGTAGTAAGTGATAAATGTTTTACTGACTTAACGAAGCGTTTTATAAGTCTGTTTCTAAAATAGAAACAGACTTATAAAACGCTTAAAATTAAAGTACTAGTTTATTTACTTCTAATCAACATAAAGTTGGATACTTCTAATAAGTATAATCGTAAGCTAATAAACTACGCGTATTATCATTAGAAAATAAACATTTATGTTGACCCACGCTTTTACTGCACAATAACGGTTTATTCCAAAATTATTCATAAACTAGTATCTATTACCTTTTATCTATTAATAACAGATATTAAAAATATTGATTAACTTAGCATTAGACTAGCATCCAAGTTATTTAACCTACGATGAGTGTTTCTACTCTGACGGTAGGAGAATTAGGTTCTCGGAGTAAATACCATGCGCTGTTCTTTTTTAAACAATTTAAATGAGGTTTAAATTAAGCTAGTCTTCAATAAGACACCTTTGAGGCAAACTAAAGGCACAGGCAACAGTGGTAGGGTATCTTTTGTGGGAACACAGATTTATGCAAAGATACAGATAATTTATCAAGTGATAACTAAAGAACTAGCAGCGAAGGGAAGGACTGATTCCTGATAGTATAATCGATGTTCAAGGTCTTTAAATAGTTAAAGTGGACATCTTCAAGCTTATAAGGATAATGCACCTAGTAAGCCAAATCACATCCATCTGTATCAAACGATACAATCTATTTTTGGACTGTCGTCATCTCAATTCATAAACCTGCAATATAACTGTTTAAATATTACCGAAATAAAATGTAAACAAAAAATATAAAAGAATATTACAATGATGAATTATAAATTATAAACTAAGTTAAATTATAATCTATTTTCACGTTATAATTGATAACGTGAAAATAGATTTAATAATCGTCAGCATGCGGCATTTCTCCGCGTTCGCCACTGCATGCGTTTAAAGCACGCGAAATTTATTCACCGAGAATGTTTAGGCCGGTTAGTGCCAGTTGCATGCAGTAATTGTCGTATACGCGTGTGTGACTGATAATTAGACAATTAGCACTATATTTAGAGCATAGTAAATAATAGGAAACTGATCAGGGTCATGAACAAATATACGTATATTTCACTGCGCAATTGTTCATTCAGACAGAATTTAAGTCGTATAACGAAAAAGAAAATAAATGCTATTGGATATGAAAATTGTTAATAAAAGAAAGAAAGAAGGGAAGAGACACTGCTAGTTGAAAATCGTCACCCACGGTAAAAGATGGGATGGTGTACAATACACTGGATATCACAAGGCTAATATTTACTATTTATTATTTATCATGACCATTATTATCAGTTTTGTTATGAGTACCTACTTACAAAACAATTGGCAATCTCATAATCATTTATTTTGATCGCATCCAACTTCTGTTAAAAACAAGCAACCAGACATAATATGATTTTATGATCATAATAATATAGGTGATAAACACTTTTTTAGCTATTTATAATATTATTATATGCTTACTTTGGGTCTAGATGGCGTTGTGTGTAGTTGTTGTGATATTATATTAATATTAAATTGGTAATTTTCACAGCATTAATTACTAAGTGGTTATAATTAAATTTATACGAACAGTTTACAACCTAACAACGCATCCTGTGACTTACATAAACACCAAGAAAATAAATTATCATAATATTAGTATGCATATTTCATATAAACATATTTAAATAAATTTGTCAATTAAAAATGATTAAAATAAATTGTTATAAAACTGTTAAAATTTGTAAGCCCAATGAACAACGGTATTAAATAAAAATTAACATTAATATCATTTTAAATACATTAATATGCATTAAGTAAAACATTAATAATTTTAAGTTAAACTTTCTAAATTAATTTATGTTTGAAATTCAATATGTCAAAAGCAATTAGTAATAACAATGTTGAAAAAACGGGCTTTTAGCTCTTATCTTGAGAAGCCTTCTAATGTTTGGCGTACGCATAAGTTACAGTACGAGAACACCTCAATACATTATAATACAAAATATCCTGTCTTCTCATACGCACACTAAACCAAAAATAAGTAGATATGTATTTTACTTACTAACATAAAATCATCCACACTAATAAAGTTCAGAAGAAAAAGATTGACATTTATCAAAAAGGAAGGCGCGAAGGCTTCCCCTAGTTTAAAGCTGTACAGCTGGTGGGAGGTTAGTAACAGCTTATGTTGATCACTGTTGGATCAAACGGAATAAAGGTAGCGTCGCGCTAGATCTTTACAGGACTAATTACAGTAGCGGCACGTGCCAGGTTGCTAGAAATAATCACACTTATCCACCGTTTATCGTGCATTTATAGGCAATTTATCTCAAAGAAACACTTATAAGATTAAATTATCATAAATTTAATGATAATAAAATTATTTTTAGAAAAAAAAATGAAAACCGACTTCAAACAACACCTACATGTTCAATCCTTAACTAAAAAGTAGAAAATAATATTTTAATTACTTCATAGCAAAGAACATTAAAGGGGACTCAACGCAATCCTTGATACCTATAATACTTTACTATTTATAGTTTTTAATCAGTTATTTTGGAGGCGGTGCCAGCCTCCTTACCTACCTCCTCCTTTTTGAAGTCGGTTAACAATTATAAAACCGAAATGCACTTAAATCGTTTTGTTACGTACTCTAAAACCTTGTAAGCAATGGCTACAACATAATGTACTCTGTGTGCTATAAGGCGTAATAGACACATAAACTGTGTCTAAAAGCGGTCCTGTAAATGTTTATAGTATTCAAAAGTACTTAGACAACCACATTTGCACTTGAGTATACTGTTTTAGCCCCTGTGGTTGGTATGCAAGAATTAATTTACCTAAACTCTGTCTCTGCATAAAGCGACTAAGAATTTTATATTGAGAAATATACTCCAATCTTTTAGAATTATGCGCAATATGGCAACAAAATCGTTTTCTGTAGAATGTTACTGACTATAATCACGAAGTAACTTATTATCTGTGTTATAGCTGAATGCCTAAATACAGCATGAATGCTGTTTATGCTTTTATGTGGCAATTGGGTATTAGATGAACTTATATTTAATTGCGGCATTTAGCATTTATTGAAGCTAAGTTCGCATAGTACATAGATACGTAATTAGTATATATCAACAATAAAGTCTCACCCATAGCGCGTGTTCAAAACTTGTAGATGCCAGTAATTTGAACTTCTTCGGTGACATTAAAACGGATTTTAATTTTAACTTCAACTGTAAAATTCTATCAAAGCTATGAAACTCATTTATTTTATCAATGTAAATGAAGTCGGCAGAACAGAAGTTGAATCGACTAAATTGAATCTTTAGACCATTTCTAATAGAATGGTCGTGATCGATCATCGCCGGGGATAATGCGTAGTTAATAAGACTACAGTACCTAGGTATTCATTAATTCAGAACTTTAAGAATTTTTGCATTGTCGCTGCTGACCAGCTATTCAATAGCTATTAGGGGACGCTCTGGCAGTTCAGTACATAAGTATACGACTGCATTTACAAGTAAAATTCTTAATTAGCACGTTTCCTTCTAATGTATGTATCAGGTCTTATAAGCGGAACGTGAAGTGCGGAATACCATGACAGTAGTTTTGACACGATGACTTTTGAGATAGTGTTCATTTTTGAAGTAGTTGTACTTATTATCGAGACTGAAGGATGTGTACTAGTAGCTATCAAAATAATTACATTTTGTAGTTAATCAAGTTATAAGCCTTACATTTATTTATATGTTATAAATATGTTAATACGTTGTGAATTAGATTAACAGTTACAAATTACAGTTATCATGTGATCGTGTTTATATAATGATGTATGCAGTAGTACTAGCAGTAAATTGGCTAACACTATAAAAGGTAATTCATATTTTGAAAAATAGAATCACGACCGATTAAAGTGACGACACTCAGGGAAGGTCCAGAAGAGAACGCCTTTTAGCCGATATGATGATGAAGCGTAGAAAATATATAGCTCAGAGATACTTTTTAGTACCTAATTAAAATTATGCTTACATACTGTAGACAGGTAATTCATATTATTAATATTCTCGTTTTCCTATTTAAATCATATAGGTTCTTCATATTGCTGAAAATGAATTTAAATGAAACTAAACCCGCTTTTTTTAATCCTCAGATCCGAGTTCCAATTTAAAGCAACATAGAAAGGGATGCAACCTAATACCTTAGCATTTTAAAACAACCTAAAACCTTTTGGTTAATATTTATTCACGACAATGGCAGCCCACGTGCATCTAGATAATTCTTCGAGCTCAACAAGGTAGATACGTGTACAGGAGTCATGTATTTGACCACCGCGTTGTTTGGCGCCGGCGCTCATTACCCATTTATCTTTGTAGCACTTCGCGCCTTTTGCACGACGACAAAAAACGCAACATTCATTACTTCAACTTTTATTTTCCATTTTAAGTGATAATACTTGGGATACTTTTCCTTTTTTGTTACAATTTTTGTATTCTAGACGTTATTTAAATGCTATTAAGTAATTATTTTGCAGTTGTCTTACCAAGGCGTATATAACAGACATCTACAAATGTGCATAAAAAGCGTAAGTGAATATTAATTGTAGATGTGTCTCGACAGTTTTGTTTGAAAAATGTGGTCATTTTACAAGGCTTTAAAATATATTGTAGGCATTTTTCTTAGATATTTAAATTATATTATTATGTGATGCATAAATATTGGCTCGTTGGTTAAGTGATCCCGCTCGGACTAATCCTGGGGGGTTTATTTGACCGATTGATCCCGCATTATAAAGTTTATAATTTGCATAGACACAGAGAAAAGTGTTAGACAGTCGGATTCTGCATGTACCGATTAATTGTGTGTGTTTATAAAGTTGAATAAGACTTTCGGAAGTTGCATCTGCTTTTGCATCCACAACCTTTTGCTGAAAATGCGGATGTCTCTATCCTTGTTTTTGATAGTAGAAAAAAAAACACAAAGTGAAATTAAACTATTACTACTAGGTGGTGGTAGGTAGGCCCTCCTGGACTTAATATTTATTATTTTAATAAACTTATAAAGCATAAGCATTTTATGTTTAAACTTCTTAACAATAACGTCTAACCCTACGTCTACATTACAATTCTATTATTTAAAGTTCTCAGGACAAGTTGTCTCATTTGCGTTTGGAAGCCATCATTTCTGCAAATTAAATTCCATACTTGGGTTTGTCGTGTGTTTCTCACGATGTTTGTTTGGGAATCTATCAATTCCACAGACTGAGGTTCGTTGTTACAATGTCTTGTTTAGAGGTAGGAAATGTTAGAGTAGGTAGACAATTACGAGTAGCTACCTAAATATAATAAGAAGAAAGATGTAAGTGCAAAGATATTAGTATAGATCGGTAGTTCTTATTATAATTTCACGAATTTAAAAGGAATCTGTTTATTTTGGTAGGCTAATCAAAGTTCTCATGAGTTCGATATATAAAGATCTGCCCGCTGCCCATGTTGCGTAAGTTTTTAAAGTAGATAATTTTTAATTTTTTAGGTTTTACCAGTTCTAAATTTACCAGTAGTAGTAGTGATTGACAGTAACTTTCGCTATTTATACTCATATTAGGTATGCCGTGTTTCACACTATCAACGTCTTTTTGTTGACATAAAAACACTTACGTTTTATTTCATTAATCTTCTTCACGTTGTTATCTTAACATGTATCTATTCAGTGTAGTAATCGTCTAATTGCTTTAATTTGACAGTTGATTGTCGGTTAATGTATTATTGAGTTATTAAACTTATAATTAAGTACAAAAAATGACGCGCTGTGATCTGATTATTGAAACTTGTTTAAGCTGTTTTGTTTGACATTTTGCTTTGAGTAATTACAAAATGTATTTATAAACTAAATTGTAAGTTGCAAATTGTAAGTTTATGTTATTATTAACTATTATTATATTATTCTGTAACTACTATACTCTGTAACTAATATATTCACCAGATTTCGTTTTTTATAAGATATTTAATTTTTTTTAAATAAATACTTGGCAAAATGTGTCTACTTCTTAGCGTTTCGATGGCTTAACACTTTGTCAGACCAAAACTTAGCAACAAATATGGCAATAGGTACACTTTGACAGACCAGAGGACTACCACAACCTCTTACAGCAATCTTATCCTACCTTGCTTTGTCTCTATTATTGTTTTTAACAATCTTTACAAAAGAAAAGACAAAACACAATTTAACATAAAATAATATTACTGTAGGCGGTGGTCATAGGCCCCTGAGCTCTTACAAAATTTTATAGATAAAGAAGGAGTAGCTACTAATTGTGAATGTAAGCAAACTGCCCTAGTTCATGTTCTACCATAAAAAGAGTGTACCTAAGCACAAAGTCGTATCTGTATAGAGTAGCCGCAACCTGCGTACTGTCAGATACACTTATCTATAGTTTGTTATTTATTACCGGTCAGTGCGATTTGCATAAAAATGCAATTGACTAGAACCTCTTTGGCTGATATTGATCTATAGATAGTGGGACGCGCAATTAGCACTCAATCTTTACACCCACGCGGGTAATGGGGATGAAAATAGACAGCAGCCGAATAAATCTAAAATTTAATTAAATCTTATTTCTTTATGCAAAATAGATTATCACATCGCATCAGTATTAGCCTCAAGGCGTTTACTATAGGAGACTGGCCTCTCCCAAAAGAAGTTAAATTCATACTACTTAATATTATAAATGCAAAAGTAATTTTACAAATAAGTTTACTTAGCAGAAAGTAATTCGTATTTTAATTTAGTTAATCAGAAATTATTACATAAGTATTTTATAATTTTAAAGTTGGTGCCGTGGTGGTGAAGTGGTTGAAATAGGGGATGAAAGTTCGTAGAAAATGCGATCACCGAAACTCACGCGGACGTAGCTGCGGGCGACCGCTAGTATTAAATATTATTAGGTATACAGTGTTTATGTAATCTGCATAACTTAGAATAGTTTTAGCCGTTCAATTATTAAAATAATGGAATGTCAATTACGAATTCGGTTTTATCAAGACATCTCTCGATACATCAAAAGGCAATCGTCTTAGTACCTCGCCATGGCAAAAATGATGGAAATGATGCTCGTAATCCAATATTGCCAATTAAAATTAATATGCATGGCTTTTTAAAGACATTTATTTCTACTGCATTTTATTGAGGCGCCTCGCATATGCACTGCTACATTTACGGCCAGTACCTGGATATTATTTTAAAAATAAAACACGTGAACAAATATTATGAGTTATGAGTTATGACCCATAATAGTCACATTGGCGTCAAAAAGCTTAATTAAATTGGTATATAATTTTATATTAGGTATTAAAAAGGAAAAGCGATAGCCGGAAATTATATATATATACTTTTATATTAAGAAAAAAAAAGGTACAAATATTTTCTTGATTAACTTGCTGCGGCAAGTTCTCTTTAGTTTTGTTTGATCATCCTTTTTAATCTAAATTTCAGACTTACATAGTCCAAATAACCGACGACCTACCGACTCACGACCGGCCACGGTGGCGATGATTGGGGGAGGCCTATGTCCAGCAGTGGACGTCATAAGGCTGATATGATATTGATGATAATTCAGATTTCGTGGTGGCTTTTTTACCTTCTTGAACTTCAAGAGAGTCTAAGACTAGACTGTGCTTTAACCTTTACTTTACGTACGACTTCTTGTTTGCCAGTGCCAAATGCTAGTGATATAATTTAAAAAAACGTTAATGAATTTTATTTTCATAATTTAGAATAAATAGTTACAGCCTTATTGGATAAATTTTGTGATGATGAAATGGAATGTGTCGAATATGTCTTTAATTGTATATCACGACGATTAATCTGCCTTGTTCTTTATTATAGATACATTCCTTATTCAACGAATTCCCGGTTGGACCTCTTATTACTTCTCGTGTCCAACACAATTTAATCCTAAAGTATTTTATCAAGAATGCTAAAGAGTCATGTAGGTAGGCGTAATCGAGTTTACTTTATGATATAAAATGATATATTTATATACGATTATAAAAATATCTGCGCTATGGTTAACGAGAACGTCATTAAATGCCTCATGCAAATTATATGAATACCATATATTTCATACGTGTTCAGCCGATCTTCCGAGACATTATTAATATAGCGCATATTAAACTTGTATCCTCCTTTATAAATGTGTATAAAAGTTTTATTAAACTGGCTGGATAAGACAGTTTTAGTAACGTATAAACATTAAGAATCGCGAAAACATCACTTTCTTTATCGATAAGACTTAATTATATTTAATTGAAGTAAAGACTGCAGTTTTCTCGAACTGCTGAATGATTCATAGAATCGATACGATCGATGTTACGATTCGTTTAATTCGGGGCTGACGATGTGTCGGTATTCTAACAGTACGTGCCAATGTTGGGAGCCTCGCACACGTTTGGTCGTTTACTTACCTCTATTTGTTAATGCTCAATTTGAGCTTTATTCACTTGGAAGGTTGCAACTGAGGAAAATTGCTTTTTGATTTTAGTTTTATCTGTTTTAGCAGAATTTTTCATGTTTTGCAAGACTTTTGAAAAATTGTTTTTTAAAAAGCCTAAAAAATGGTTTAAGAAAAGAAATTTATAAGTAACTAGCTTCCCTTTGCGCGGTTTCATCCGCGTCTTTGCTTACTGCTCTGCTCCTGTCGCCAGTAGCGTGATGTTACATAGGAATATAGAAAAATGTAATTTTTTTTTTTCAGGCAATTTTATATTTTCTCTCCGTAAGAACCATCCTCGTACTTTTTTTTTTATATATATATTAGCCTACCAAAGTGACTCCACCCCGCCTGATGGTAAGCAGTCAGTGGAATCCAGATGTGGTGTGCCACCATACCAAAAGCTATCGTCTTAAACTGCTGGTATGGTGGCCTCCACTATGGAGGCTGGGAATGGGGTTAGAGGAAGGGAATGAGGGAGGTGAGGAAAGAGAAAAGGGGGGAAATTGAGCCTCCGGCACTCTCATTCACCGAACGAAACGCAGTAGTAAGGATACTACTACTCTTACGTCAATCTTCTATGAGAGTGTAATACTTCCCCGGACGATCGGGCCTATTCATGCTGAAACCAGCGTGGATCTACTACCGTCATAACTTCAAGAAATATTATAAAAAAAGAATTAGCGAAATCGGTTCAGCTACTCTCAAGATTTGCGCTTTGCAACACATTCAGCGATTCATTTTTATATTATAGAAGACTAGCGACCTACCATCGGCTTTGCACGAGTATATTACTATGATATGTGTAATATAATATATTATGTTGTTGTCATTATAAGTACAGAACCTTCTAAACAAAATTCTCTCAATTCGTTGAAGAAGCTAGTAGATAAACAGGCTTAAGAGAACAGCGTCTTACCTATGAGAGATTAAGAAATATACCGCATAAATTTTGCAAATCCAGATGTACTATGAACCTACATAATTTTAAAGTTTTCACGCGGTACCATAAAGTTAAGAAAAATGTGTGTTTTTATGTCATCATGACATTGAAAATCTGGGTACCTGGTACCTGTCGTATGGCACAAAAACGTGCGTGATGACTATACCAAACAGCTTATTACCAGTGTGATTACAATAAAATTGAATGAGCCCGTCAAGGTTTCCTCGAGAAATTTTAAATCGTTCTTTAATTTAACAATTCACAGTCAACACCGTGTTCCAACTTTAAAATCTGTAACTTAAGGACGTCAACGAACTAATCTCTATAAATCTTTTGGTCTTTTACAGGTAGTGGATCCGTGCCGGTTGTAGTATTTAAAGTATTAGTTTTCATATTAAAAACTCATTTCGTTCGGTAAGAGGAAGCGTCAGAGATCCAATCACTACCCTGGTCCTCTTCCTTTTCTTCGGTCATTCTCTCATCTCTGCTTGGTCGGTTATGGAGTCTAAGCATAATTTTTCAATGCAGAGAACATAGCTATGATCATAGGTTACCGTTGGACCGCATACTTGTTTTCCACAGAAGTAATAAAAAAAGTAATCTTTTTACTATAACGGGATCGACAAAATAGTCTTCCTCCGGATATATTCTGACAGAAACCATTAAGATTAGAAACAATTAATCTCTTGTTGCATAAACAGTAATGGCGGCTTTAGCGATTCACTTCGCTTCGTTTAAAGACCTTGCGACCAGTTTCAGATTTGACAATTTTTTAATTAAGCTGAACAGGTTTTGTACCGGTTAGAATATAGGTTACTGCTTGTAACGGGACAAACAAACAAACTAATACTAATATGCACGTTCAAAATAAACTGTATTTTTTGTAAACACTAATTCGATAGATACGATTAGATTTTTAGACTGGCAATTATGATATGTGTTTAAAGTAAGACTATGGCGGTATATTTTTTTCTATAAACTAATTTAAAAATTGAAACTAATTTAAAAAAATTCTGTCTCTTTTTATGAGTGCTGAAATGTATTTTTTTATTGTGAGCGAAGCAAAATACTTTAAGTTTACACTACATTCATTGTTAATATGTGACTGATAGTAGATCATAATAATAACTTGATTTAATTAAGTACTTCGGAAATCCCTAGATCTCCGTGTTCTTAAAGAAAATTTACAACTTTGTTGTATTTTAGGCAAATCGTGCTGTAAACTTAACGCAACTCTATGTCATAGAAAAAGTAGAAGTTTATTTTTTTATTAATTAGAATTCCTTGTTTTATTTCGTGCCTGTAACATTTGTCAGCTATTACAAATTAAAAATAATATAATTAATTTTTAAGATTTAAAATGGCAGCGATGCGTAATAATTTGTAGCATAACGACTCTTATTATTATAATTAGAGATGCAGAACGTGTAAAAAAGTAATTTAAATTCGCATTCCTAATTATACCTACTACGAATGTGCGGTGGTCAATGAACCTTTTTTTTTGTTTTGCACGAATATAATTACTGTCATTAGGATGTAATGTTATTCATATTAACCGGGGTAAACGTTCCTATTTAGTGTGTTCACATACGGTAAAGGAAAATCATGAACTTAAAACCAAACATAAGTCTTAAATTATATCAATCCGTTAAGTCTCTATTTCCTAAGCAAAATAAGGGTGTTATAAATTTGATTTGTTTATCTGTGTGTTTGTCTATGGCATCGTTACTCGCAGACAGACTAGCCGATTCAGCAGATTTTTGTTTGTTAAGCGACTTAGTTTAATCGAAAGTGTTGCTATGATTCAAGAAAATCTGTTTGAAGATGACCAGCTCTTTTCTAGGTACTGAATTCATGTGAGCAATTTTCATGAGAGTCAATTTCAAATTTTGGTATAAATAAATGTTACTTTATTGATATTGCAAGTACATTATTATCTTGACCTGTAATCTGCAATTATACTATTAATATTATCAACATTAAAATATAATTTGAGATTTATTATTTGTTTTGATATAATTCATTGTTTGCGTGGTGAGTTTTCGGCGAGGACGTGACGACGGTAACTTACTTTCACGAATCCACTCTATTTGCAGCAAATATACGGCGTTAACACGATATGAGAATACCTCACGAGATCATTAATATGTAATACGAATAATAGCTAAACTTAAACATTATTTGGAATTTTCAGATTATTGATTCACGCTGCCTTGAATATTATAACTAAGCTATATATTTTATCCTATAAGATTTTTTTAGCAATTCTATAATATTTTAAATGCAAAAGTTTGTGTGTGAATCTTTGTTATCACTCAGCGCCTAAACGGCAGAACCAATTTCGACGAAAATTGATGTCTAGATAGATTCGGTGCCGAAGACGGACATAGGCTACTTTTTATTCCTATAATGGGCCTGGTTCCCGAGGGAGACAAACACATTTTAGCGCCGGCAGAACCGTGGGGCGCAGCTAATTTAAATAAATTTACACCTGCAGGGTGCTATTTGATTTGTATCAAAACAACTATGTAGGTACAATAGGCTTTTACATAATTAAATAGTTTTGAAAAACGTGAATGTGTTACAAAATTATAGACCTAAACTAACCTAACCTATGACGTAAAGGCAGTTTAAAACCAAAGCAGTTCATACAGCAGTGTAAAAGTCTAACTGACTAAACTGGATAGGTGCTGTGAAGTGTAATGCCCGATAGACGAAAGAAAACAATGCAATTTGACAATCAATTATCTATTAGTATAGTGGATATCCATCAGGCAAGCGCTACAGAGGCAGACCGTACATTTGATGGAATGATGACATAAAAAATCGCGGGTCCAAAATGGATCCAAATAGCTCAGGATAAAGAAAGATGGCAAGCCTTAAGAGGATGCCTTTACCGGAGAAGGGTTCCTGATACATACTGGTACAGTAAATAATAGCATTACAAACACATAAAGAAAATAGATATAATTATGATTAGTTAAAGTGTATAAGGAATAAGTCGAAATGTATATAGTTTATATAAATGTAACAGGAAATAAACAAGGCTTAAAATAAAATAAAATAGTGATTTCTGACCCTACAAAACCTGTGTATATTACGACAAAAGTAAGTACATTCCATACAAGTTTGTACATTCGTAAGCTTGACCCAGCGATACCTAGGTGTCAACTCACCTGATATAACACCACTACTATATCGTAAACATTCCTTACAAGCCTCCGACATTTGTATAAAGTTTAAAAAGCCAGTGGTATAATCTATTTTTTTTTACATTGTGTACTAGCGCCTTGCGATGAATTCGCCCGATTATACAATGTAAGAACTTTCTAGAAATTGTCTGAAAGATAGTGAAACCGTAATACAATCTGTTGCGTGATTGAGTAGTTAACGAAAACGGACAAAAGAAAACAGCGACTTTCCTTAATACTATTTAAAGAAGACACAGATAAATATTATCGCAGTAATAGAAAAATAATATATGTATGAAAAGAATAATGTTGAATCTCTTTCTTACAAAAATAAGTTAGACTTTGTTCAGTTCTGAACTTATTGTTTTCCGAACTTATCAGAACTCCATAAATTTTGTTAACAAATATTTATTGTTTTCGATATCATGGTGATTTATGGACAAACCACCGGGGTCAATGACCGTGGGTAGCGGGAACCAGACCAAACAGGCACACGACAGAACCATAGTTTAAGGAAACAAGAGCGCGGACTCTCTTGGCGCAACACAAGACAACACTTTCAAAGGCCGATAGCAATTTTACACAAACAGTTAGAGGAAGAAGAAATAATAATTCTATTAGCAATATTTGTCCAAATTTACTCAAAACCTCAGCACTTAAATGTGATAAATTTTGTTGATATTTTTACAGGTTCTTTACAGGTTTTTAGAAACACAGACAATGGGAGATCCTTTTCATTTAATTTGGCCTACTTTAAATAAAAAAGGCACTTGTTATATAGGTAATTAATTTGTATATAAAGAATGCGTAACGATAACAAGTACCGACTTATCTATTTGTAATAGTCGTCAACGAATAATAAAATATGGCAAAACGAAGACCTTTACTGAGACTACTATTTGTTTAGCTAACTGAGTCTGATACAGCTGTATATATCTAAGCTGTGACAGCAGCCATTTAGCGCGTGCTAAACTATACGCATACGACACAAAATAGTAGGCATTTTGTGTGACTGACTTAATTGTCACAAATGTAGGTCTTGCTAAACGGAAAGTACAGCTGCTTTGAATAACCTCAGCTTATGAATAGTCAACTGTATTATGAAGATCTTGTGTCAAACATGGAGAATTTTCGTACGTTTTAGCATTTCTAACATACACATAAAACATAGCTTACTTACATAAATCCTACAACATTTTAGCCCGTTGTGCCTATGTTTCGTCGTCATAGACTATTGTTTTGAAAGTCGTCAACGCGATTCTTTTTATGAAAGATAGACTACATCTAGTTTCGTTTAGACTGGAGTAGATACAAAAACAGAGGCCCTAGACAAGTGTCAAAGATTTCTATTCTATTCATATAATAGATTAAAAAATGTACAGAGGCCCTAGACAAGTGTCAAACATTTCTATTCTATTCATAGAATAGATTAAAAAATGTATTGGATTGACATAAGCGCTGGCGTTAGCTTATGTCAATCCAATACATTTTTAATCTATTCTATGAATAGAATAGAAATCTTTGACACTTGTCTAGGGCCTCTGGATTGACATAAGCTAGCGCCAACGCTTATGTCAATCTCATACATTTTTTTATCTATTCTATGAATAGAATAGAAATCTTTGACACTTGTCTAGGGCCTCAGATATTTCATAAATATGAAAAAGTTGTACTGTTTAACGAAAGAATAATAGTGCTCTTATACTTAGATAGTTAAAGCCATAAAACCTTCGATAAAAGCTAAAATATGCTTCTAAAAGTTTTTAATTTGCATATGTAGTTCCTATTACAATATCTGATGCTCCAGACTTGATTCTTCACGCTGAGTCTGAGACCAGGCTCGAGAGAACTTTATATTAGCATTTTACCAGATGATTCATCATAATTATCCAACATGAGAATGGGTAAGGTAAGGAATGGCGCATGTATTGAACATTTTTATTACTTAGTCATGGTATTAATATGGGGCTTACGAGTTATGGTAAATTTTGCAACTACAAATTTGCGATATGGTCACAAATTACGTAGTAGTTTATTATAATTACGACCTGCCTATCTTTTGGAGAAATTATGACTAAACTTCATTGGTATGTAATTATGAGAGTTTACGCGTCATGAGTGGTAACGTTACAATTTAGTGTAATATTTCGAGGTTTAAATTTTTATCATTTAATAATAATAATAATAATAATATGTCTATATATATAATAATAATAATAATATGTATATACTATCAGTCTATCACACACTGTCGTCTAGTCCCAAGCTAAGCAGAGCTTGTGTTATGGGTACTAGATAACTGAAATATAATACATATACATACTTTTTTTTTCATCACACAAATATTTGCCTTCCGCGGGAATCGAACCCACGACACCCGGCGTCGCAGTCAATTACACTAACCACTAGACCATGCAGTCATAATTTTATCGGTGCTATATTTTAAAAATATGTTAATATGGATAGAACTGTAAACTCAATGATTTCTTACTTTTAATACCTACAGCTTTATATTTTTTTTAAACTATAGCTTCGTTTTAAGGAAAAAATTGAAAATAAGACACTAAATATAATAAATAAAACGCGTAAACACTCTTATATATGTTTTGTTATAAAAGTAAGATATATGATGAGCCGGTATTCTAGCGGTTGATATTTATTTTCAAGGCAGAATGTTAAGAGTTTAGTTTTTATACAAGAGTCGAGTCATTCACAATTATTCGTTTTGGGAGACTAGCCGTATTTTGTGTCTCTACGTTTATTCTATTCGTAACATTTACCACGAAAAAATTTTTTGCTGCTCACGAAGAAAGTTATAATGTGCTTGAAATAAAGCTAGGTACAGCAAAAATGCTTTTAGAGCACCTAACATTAGATGCTTTTTTCCAAATATTGTGTTTACTGTTACAGCATTATTAAATGACAATTCAGTGGACCGTATGCAAATTTGCCGCCAGTTGTGAAAAATTAAAAAAAAATCGTTAAAGAAGCCGTTAGGTTAAGTCTGATGACTCTATAATAAATTATCGGCGACCTGAACATCTCCTGACACTAGGTCGATCACTAATCACTCGATAAGCAGAAAAAGAATGAAGGAAACAATTACCCATCAGTGATAGTTTTTATTCTCAGTTTTATGAATGTATCGTGGCTGTAGGTCCTTAATGGTGGGGCATTGTTGAGCGTTGTCGTGCACGCTCACGCGCATACCAATTGCATTTAATCACGCGCAACTTGCAGCAGCGTGCTGTACGGTGTGGATGTGAATTCGGGATGCAAAGTGATTTAAAATGGGATAGGAATATATACCTTATGCAAATAATGTTAAGATAAAAATAAATCCCACGCTGATAGCTTACCATCAGGTAAGATGAAGACACTTTGGTAGAATAATCTAAAAAAAATAGCACTTGGTTTTTTTAATTAAGTAAGGTAGCCTGCGATATAACGTCTTAACATTTTTATCATCTGAAGCTCTAAGTGATTAATATAGCCTGCCAGAGGCTAATGCGAGTGCGTGTTAAGCCTGAGACACTCATGATTGATATACATGTAGTTTTAGCTTATATTACTTCTAAATAAAACAACATCTCTACTTGTTGACTTTTAACCAGTACAAATCCTACTATCCTACTAATTATAAATGCGAAAGTTTGTGCGTGTGTTTGTTACCACTCAGCGCATAAACGGCTAATTAGATTTCAATAAAAATTGGTATGCAGATAGATTCGGTGCCGAAGACGGACATAGGATACTGTTTATACCAAAAAATCCGTCTGGTTCCCGAGAGCGGTAAAACTCATTTTACGCGCAGGCAAAGCTGCGTGGCGCAGCTTGTAGGTATAATAGGTATCGAAGCGAAGAGTTTGTTTGAACGCCCTAATCGCTAAAACTGCTAATGCGTTTGTATTTGACAGCTTAGTTCTTCAGGTAGGTCAAAGACACCGTGGTAATGAACCATCCATACAGCCCACTTGATAGTAAAAAGTTAGGTAACTATAGCATTGCCGGCAAGGTTTATATAAAACATATTAAGCCGAGAAGTGCGACTACTGCGATTAGTAAGCGTATCGCAGAAAACATTAGTGAGAAAAATAAAGAAACAGAATACACCATTATAATAGCTTAAAAAAACTTTATAGTTAACGAACTTGAACCGCCATATTTTTAATACTTGTAGTGATTTCTACAGGTCTAATAAATTAAACCAGTTTATACAAGTACTAGCTGTCTGTAGCACGGTTTCACTCGCGTTAATATACGAGTACGTCTTTCTTTGCTTCACTCCCGTGGCGTCTAGCTTGATAACCTATAACCTTCCTAATTAATTGAGTTATCAAATACAAAAATATTTTTCAAATCCGATTTTGACACTACCTTTTAGAGATTAGCGCGCACAAACAAACAAACTCTTCAGTTTTATATAGGTACTAGCTTTCCGCAGCGCCGTTTTACCCGGGTTTTTGCTTACTGCTCTGCTTCCGTCGCCAGTAGTGTGATGTTATATAGCCTGTAACCTTCATCAAGAGCTGGGCTATCTTAAGCAAAAAGAATTTTTCAAACCTGTTGGGAAGTTTCAGAGATTAGCGCGTTCATACAAACAAACAAATAAACTCTTCCGCTTTATCTAATAGTATAGATAGTTTAGATTTTATTTTGTTGTTGTTTATCAGGGCTGTATCCCGTGGTTTCTCGTTCAAGTTATAATCCGACATTTAGGGCTTGGTCTCGTTAACATGATATTAGAAAACTAGATATGATAGTACACGATATCGGAAAACTAAATCTTTTAGAATTGACAGTGGTTAATGTATAGAAATCACTGATCCGTCCTGTGTTTGCGTGGCGTACCAATCAATATAAATCATGACATCAATTGGTACCTACACCACGCAAGACCCCAAACGGGACTGCTTAGTAATTTCTTCTACAATAATGCCCTGCCTGTACTAACTCCTGTACGCAGGAGGACTTGATGGCTGCTTTTACAATATAGTCAATGTGGTCGCATTCTGAGCTGACACTACATAAAAAATTGATAGAACAAACCGCTGAGAAGAGTTGTTAAGTTCTTATTTCTTGTCTTTATTTCATATTTCGATCGATATTTGAAAATCGAGCTTTACAAACATTATATTTATGTTAAAGTTCTTAGCTCTAGCGTAAGTTAATGTGTTTGATTTAGAGTATAATATTTGTGAGCATATCTCTCAAATACCGTAAAGATACTCAATTCTAAGTGTCCCTTTGAATCTGATGCTATCTTTGTCACATATCATCAATTTGAGACAAAAGTTTGACGTTTGGGTATGGATGTAAATTTAGTTCTCAGGAACGCTGTTATTTACATGTTTGCAAATTTTACACGTTCTGTTAGGCTCGAGCTATTGTAATGTAACCTCACAATCTTTTCTCCACAATATCACAAATATTCAAGATAAACTTGGTATTTTTTTTTCAAATCCTCAGGTGCAACTAAATTATATTAAATTTGTTGGCTGGTGTTAAACCTACTGATGAGTAACTTTTAATTTATATTAGAATACAAAGTAATATTGATTCTCTCACCGCATCAGATATTTTTCGTTTTACTTTTGACCTGTTCAAGCTGCGTTTTCATCTATATTAAAAATATATTAACAACAACATACCATAACTAAAAGTTACTTTCCTTTTCACCTTTTATACGATTTGCAGCTTATGTACCTATCTACGTGCAATTAGATGCAAAGATAGCGGCTATACATTAAAAGTAACTTTGTTATAACTCTGATCTGCATGCCAGATAACGCTATTGTTTCGTGTTTTATGTGTCTGCTGTCATATTTGTTGTTTTATACATATAGTTAATGACCCTAAGTAATTGCTTAGAATTAGAGTACAAAGTAATCAGAATAATGTTTTTGTAGAGAGATTGTGTTAGTTTCTAAAACTGGCTAGACAATTAAGGAAATGGTTATTGATATTTTTGCATTTAATTCGTAACTTCTAGCCGAAGGGCATTCAAAGTCCTTGATAGTTTATATAGATAATTTAATACGTTTTTACTGTACAGAACACACTTCTTTTTTCTATACTTATATGTATTTATTATCTTATTGATTTAACTACTGATAACCAGCGCTGCCAGGTGACGAGCAGTCGGAGTCGCCGTTGCTGGCACCGCAGCATTCGGCTGAGTGGAGTCCAATTTCTGCATAGATGGGACGTGCAAACAAGCGTTTTAATCGTGTTTTATAAAAACATAATTATATTTGTTAAAATTTAGTCTTTAGTTTTAAATTTATGTTATTTTTTGTATATTTTCTGTTTTTCCCTTGTTTTTTTTATGTCGCCTCTGGGCAGAATAAATACTTTTTTCTTTCTTTCTAAAAGATTTTATGAATATTTGCTTGAAATATTAACGGCTATACTTTTATACCGAGTATTTAAATACATTTTGGAATTAATTTATTATGTACACTATATATACTATAATTATGTCGTAAGCAGGTAATGGCAAAATTACTAGAGTATTTAATATTATCGGAGTTTACCAATCATTGGGTAAAGCTTGGTGATTATCGTTAACTCCTCCCTCGGAGCTTATGTCCGTCTTCACGATGATTGAGTCATTATTTACGTCCATATACGTTTGCAAAATTTAAATAAAGCTCTACTATAAGTTAATGTGAGCTTGTCACACCAGTGTCTGTAAAATAAGCAAAAAAGTTTGTTAACTAGAAATCATTCGAGCCATGATTGGAAAAATATGTAGGTTTATATCTTTACTATTGGACATACGATCTTTTAGAAGAGACCAGAAAACGCTGGATAGCTTCTAACCGGTTAAATGCCCATCACGACAGCAATGAGTATCAACGCGATCTCCATAATTACTCAACACGAAAGCTTTTACTACTCTAATTTAGCACTCAGACTAGTAACCACGACTACTTACATATCTGCCTGTCTCCATTTAATAATTAGATAGACTTAATAATATCTTATAAGTCATAAATAACAGTTTTATTTCGAAAACAGCGCTTAATATATAACATTCAAGTCAATGGGAAAGTTAAACACAAGCTATATAGTACAAAAATAGTAATCGCGATTAAATTACTGCATTATTTGTGTTTATCGTTCAGAGACAAGACCGGTCTGGATACAATTAAACGTAATCGTTCGTAAACACGTTCGGTAGCCAGATACATAGCTTTCGCTGCGCAAGCGCAACGGTTATGTCCGATCTAATTGTTATCAATTAATCGATTTGTATTTGAATGACTGGAATAATACGATCAAGTGTTTCCGTTTAATGTCAATCACTAATTGGACATTCAATTGCCAGTGTTTTAACGTATGCTACTTGTAATCACTGCATTTCACATCGAGATTACTCGTTCAAATTAGAGCAGCTCACCCATGAAGGTCTGTCCACTCCTCAAAGAAATGCATCGCAACATTGATCAAAATCTGTTGTTTTCAGCCGGTAAATAGTGGTTCCCTGTACACCAAAGGATAGCAACTATTGTATTAGCAGATAAAGGGGTTGCGGTTTTAGATACAAATACAATATTTTCCTATTTATTTTATACATAGGCAGCGACATCTCTGTGCGTCCTTTCTGAGGTCCAATAGTTATAGTTATCATTAGCTAAGAATAGTCTAGTGGTCCTTAAAAAACAGAACCATTTTGCCCAGCAGAGTGCTTTAAAGTAATTGATTGATATATTATCATTTATAACAATTTTTTTGACAGTCTAACCCTATGTCAGCCTATTGGTATGCATCGGACTTATTACCCTTTAATTAACTGGACGAGCGGTTAGACAGGCAACCGATACCAATATAGTTGTGTAGGCACGAATATGATATGGTGGTTCAGTGCCGTTATCAAACGGTTGGTTTATGATCCTCAACTTTATATGCCTATCATCTGGTCTACATCTAACGTAAAATAAGACAGAGAATTGACGTTACGTTTATTACAGAGAAAGTGATCGGCTAATTAATGGTAGAACTGGGAGAGACGTATATTAAGAATACCAATCCGTTACTGCTCTACTGCAGGGTAAAGGCACTCAGACAGAGAAGGCATTGATCGCCAAGGTTGTTCTAGCGTGTTCTAGGCAAATTGGTAATTTCATTTTGTTTTCAGAACCAGGTTTCCTCGCGATGTTTTCCCCATAAGCCAGCAGCCTAAGGTAAACTAAGAAAGTACATGTGACTTAAAAATGCCACATGAGTACGACAAGTACTCATGTGGCATTTTTAAGTCACATGTACTTTCTTAGTTCAACCACTGGGACATCACGATTGTGAGAGATTATGATATATAGTTTGGGTATTTTATTTATTTTGGATATATACCTAGTACCTATATATTAAATATTTTGGGTGAAGTTCTGATTGTTTATCTAAAAAGTGCTCCTAGTTTACAATCTTTGTTATCTTAATGATAACAAAGCATTATTGGCTTATGTATTTGACAGAAGAAAATTTTAAAAAGAATAGCTCGGTTCGGGCATTGCATTACCTACTTATAACATCGTTTTAGCTGAAAGATGTCTACTGTTAGACGAAGGTCTCTTCCAAGCATCTTCTTCATCTTCTTTAATCGTTTCTAAGCCTAACAAAAATTAAAATTGTTTAAAATTGAAGCGAAGCTAGTCTGTGAGAAAGTGAAAATCAAATAAAGTTAACTCCGGAAAAAGTTCAAACGTGAGAATCGACTTACCTAATCGGTTTTCTTCACTCTATACAGCCTTGGCATAAAAAGTATTGCAATAGCTACATACCTGTGCGTAGTATTTAAATAAGTTACTAAGCTATTAATTAGTTTCGTGACAGAGTCGAATTTGGATGATCTACTCTGAGTCCTGATGTATAGGTTACTCGTCAGCGGCCTTCTTTTTGTCGGAAGTTCTATTATTTATTAGCAATATGTCTAGCAATTGGACTGTGTAATTTTTTAATAATTGTAAGAGTTTGTAAACCATTCTAAAATAAAATAAATACAAAACAATTTTTAATAATAAGAGCACTTTGTACCTCACACTATATTGAATTGAAAGACTGGATTTAAATAAAATTGCAAACATTGAAAACTCGATGATTTTTCTCTAAGGTCAAATTTTAATATTCTCAACAAATAAATATACTCATTCCTACTTATAATCTTTTTTTTGGTCCATCACTGGATCCATGTCCATTACTCGTTCAAGTACTTTATGATGTAATTATTCAGTTTTTATTTTAGTAGGCTTTAATATTATATCCCAAAATACGCATTTATTATATTAACAAGTACCTACTTAAGATATATTATTAAATCCATTTTATAGAAAGGAAAGGGAGGTGGAATTGCCTATTACGGACACACAGCGAGGATGAAGTCGCAAGCAGTAGGTATACTACTCGTACTTAGTAATATATATATTCTTATTATCTATTTAAGAATTTATGTTATTGCTCATTTTGTTCTCTGATATCAAAAACATATTTATGTAACACATATTATTTACTACTACAAATGAGCTTTTTCACGATATATCGTCCGTATGGAATTGCCTGTGTTTTCCGTTGGAATATCGGAAGAACCTTTCTTATGTAGTGGTACTGGTAGAACCGGTCTCTAATTTCATGCCATGGCTAACACCAACCAAGCCAAAATAACGAATTTATTGTATATAAATAATAATAAGTAGGTAAACTAAAAGATCTTCTTTCTAAATTTATTTATTCTAGCGAAAGTGTATATTTATGTAAGTGGGTGAAATTTGAAAGAGGATCCATTGTTTGTTATTGACGTTATATTCCTTAAACGGACATGGTTATCAGTTATATTGCCAATAAATAAAATACTAAAACAAACTTTATACAAAATATAATGTTTACAGCAATGAAAGGAGACGGCCATTTCCGTGTATCTATTTATTAAGCAATAAAAATAATATATGATGGATTTAATTTTATTACTATTAATATGTTTTAAATTGTCATTAATTTTATAAAAGTAATAAAAACCTAGTGATTAACTCTTATCTCGCAATTTTTTCTGCTATCACATTTCGAAGCACGTTTTAATTAATACAGAAAATTCAAATAGACAACTAATGCAGAGTTATTCACACAACTTGCAATCTTAATTAATTAGTAGTCTGTGGTGCTCCCACAACGGTTTGTCGACCTCAATGACAAGGAGTATCCGTTCGAAGTTAGAATTGCATTTAAACCTTTTTAGTAGGAAAAGTAAAACATATGTACTTACTGAAGTTATTTGAACTGTGTCCGGGTGGTCGTTTGTGATTTATGTTTACGGTGCCTTGAGGCAAATGGAATTTATGGAAGGAATATATATTCTATCAATTCTATGTATTCTCAGTACTGCTAAGTGCAAATTATATGCTACTGACTGTAAATACAAGATCCATCTGCCAATTAAAAATACATAAAGTTCGCGGTATTATGTTCTACATTCACACGCCTAATAAGAAATTTAAATACGGAATCGAATTACAAAAAGCTTGTAATGTCGAGAATTAAAACTATACGATTAATTTTTTTTTTGTACACCAATTCAAATTTGTTTCTATGAATTGATTTTGTGTTTTTCAAACTGACAATTAATTGTAAGTATTTTTTGATAAATTGGAGTTATTAAAAACAGATTAAAAAATCTTTAAGTTTCAAAAGTTTTTATTTTGTGTCAAAAACATTTGCTATGTTTTAAGTAAAGTGTTTTCCTTGTTAGATTGATGATAGTAAAGTTTATACGAGGTAAACGGTATTGATGGCCGGGGTCATCCTGCAGTAGCACCCACGCGGCCCTCCTCGTGTGGTCACTCAACTTTGTTTTTCTACTTAGACTATGCACAGACAACACTCTATTCTGCCTCGTTGAGTTTCTTAAGGGGTTCAATTTACAGACAAGTTTGAGAAAACTTCAATAAGGACTCTTTTGTGGTGCCCACACACAGAATGGTTTTGACCAAGAATAAGTTTTAGCGAGTCTTGGTAAGTGAGTAGTAGCGTGCAATGACAACACCTGTTTAAAAAGCTTTAAAATTTATACAAACGTAAAATAATAATATATGTTACAGTACTAGATTTTTGATTGAGTTTTTAATCAAAAATAAATAAATGTAATTTATTTCGACAGCTTATATGCCACAATGCGTAGGCTTATGTTATAAGAGAAAATTAAATGTTGACTACATCAGGTATCTAGTCAATTTTAATAATGTAGTTTAATAAAATATAATGATTATTTTGTAATTAACTATTTATATAAATGTACTTAAACTGTAATAAATAGTACCTAATATTGTCTTAGGTTAGGTTACGTACTTTAAGTTTGTGACAACCTTACTCCGAGCTAGATAGGTACAGGACATAAGTAATATGTTATTGCAATTCTTTATGAGACAAAATATTGCACTCATTCTGTTTTATAAAATATCCATTTCAATAAATCAATAAATCAATAAAATTTTGTATCTCACTAAGTTTGTTACTTTTATTTTTATTTATTACAATGTATTGTTGATATGTTCTGTAAGCTAACTTGTTGAGAACAAATAAATGTTTTTCTTTCTTTTCTTTTTCTTTATATATGTACAAGGTGTGTAAAATTTCTTGCACGAAGTATGCACGAATTTTACTAGTTTTTGTGTGAATCGTCACGGTATGTAGTGGCGTGCCCGCGTGTGTTTAATAGCGAACCGAACAGGTCTTAAAATTATGAGAACAAATAGTTTAATTTACATTTACGTATTGTCAGCTCGAGGAGATTTATAATACATTCTTCTTCATCTGAAAACGCGTGCTCTACACTGTGATAAACCGAGGAAATTCGTCTTTCAAAAAACCTACTAATTTAATCAAAAAACAAAAGACAAATTTTAACCGCACGTGCACCGGCTAAAGCTAGTATAGCAACTTTGACATAATAATAATAATAATAATAATAATATGTGGACACTATCACACACTGTCGTCTAGTCCCAAGCTAAGCAGTGCTTGTGTTATGGGTACTAGATAACTGAAATATAATACATATACATACTTTTTTTTTGTAAATACATACTTATAATACATAGGAAACACCCAGACTAAAGACAAATACAAATGTTCATCACACAAATATTTGCCTTCCGCGGGAATCGAACCCACGACACCCGGCGTCGCAGTCAGTTACACTAACCACTACCTATTATTACATAATAAATAATAACAGTACCTCGCTACTGATAATATTATGTTGAGTGTCGTAAATCGCATTCCCAAGGTATCCAATTGGTTTAACGCACAAATATTTTTTTCGAAAGTCTGGCTGTACGTAATTGCACTAGGCTTCACTATAGCCGGTTATCCTTTAAAAAAAACAATTGGTAATATTTAATAAGTAGGATTTACCCAAGCTTGTATAATTTTTGAAGAAAATAAAAAACTTTACGTTCTGCGCTGGGCTTGAAATTAACTTTAAAAAGGATGGGACCGTTTAGCCAGTCCCAGTTACACTATTATTAGCGTCTTAGAAAGATGCGTTGTCTATACAATTAATCGGTTGCCCATAATACGGAAGCTGCTTACTTTATAAATGCACGTACTGGACGAATAAAACAGCATTGACTGTTTTAAATAAGAATATAACCAATAAATAAATTAATACGGTCGGTTTATTGGCAAATCACGATGAGACTTTGATAAATTTCACTCTAAAAGATTTTCATTACTTATTTTATTTGTATGTATTGTGTTTTCAAAATCATGTATGTATATCGTGGGTTACATATTGGTGAGTATAAAAGTGACAAAATGTCACTATTTTTTTCGGACAGCTCACAATAATGTCTAAAATATCAGTAACTAGGCTGATAAAGAGACGCCGTGCGGCAGATTTCTATGCAACACCAAGCAAAATGATAAGTACCAACTTCTTGAAACCATAGGTAGTATTTAAAAAAAACTGTTTGTCATTAAAAAAGTTAAGGAAATGATCATGTTCCTACACGAACAAAACACCGTCTAAAGTACCTATGCTCTGTCATGAAAATTTCTAAGAATGTGTTATTTACACCTCACACCTATTCCGTTACGGCCAGTCTGACACAAAAAAGATATTGACACTTTCTTTAATAATTTAAAAGAGAAACAAAGAGCCGGGTGTCATTCGTTACCCGTTGTCATCATAGTAAACTCACGGAAAATAAGCATGTTCTACATTGACTCTCACAAAATTAATAACATCTTAAAGAAGCCGATTTATTTGGACAGGTGATAGAGAAAACATTCTTGTAACAACTTTGTGTTTTTATTTATGTATAAAAATATCAGAGAAATTGTAATTAAACAATTCTATATGTCTATTATTTAAAAACGTAAACTTTAAAATTTAACCGCTACGGTAGCATATTATTATTTTGAAATTAGATTCTCATTCTAATAGCCAATATCTATTTGAAATCAGAATCTAGCTCTTCGTTGCATAAAAATAATTAGTTATTCGTTCGTTATAAAATCCCCTTCATAATTTTGTGCATGTGGTTTAAAAGTCCTGTAAGTAATTCAAAAAAGAGAGTATAAACAACCTTATAAACAAAACTAGTTTCTAGTTACTACTACCTATGCAAATCCAATAAAAAAGTCAATGTACTTAATGTAAAAAAAAAATATTCATCAATCATCAAATCTTTTAAATTACAAAAGATGGTTAACATTTAATCTGAATCGCATTAGAATATTAGTTTACACTCGATGCTGTCGAAAATAGCTGACACAATCGTCAGTTCAATTGTTATAATAAAAGGATGCCCAATCAAATATTATATTTCTTTGATTTGGTTGTTTAACCTGCTCGGGCGATACGACCGATAGGTAATTTTAAAATAATATCTTTCTCTGTCTATGTAACACTTGATGTAGAAGACAAAATAGGCACTAAAGTTCTTATGGACAGCACAAAACATTCTTCAATTTCAAAGAATGCTATTGAATAACCGCGCAGTCTATGCGGCTCCTCTATAAATCCAAAACATACTGAACTATGTGCGAATTGGTTTTAAAAGGGACATTAGGATTCATAGGATGGCCGCGAGTCAATGTCCTAACATACCAATGAGTTATTCACAAGGAATTTAATTCTAGTATTCTACAATTGATATTATCTTTGGAAACTTTTATATTTTTTATGTACACGAGGGTGCTGATTTACGTTTATGGGTGATTTTGGTGCTTTGCATGTTAAGAATGTCTATGAAAACGTCAGACGGTAAAAATATATTGTCGAAGATAGTGACAATTTTGAATACTTTTGAATTTCAGACCACTTGAATTAATTGAACAAATTGGATGGATAATTAAAACCAGTTAATAACGTGAGACTTAAGAATACTTACTTGAAGTCAGGAACGCGTGTATGTGATATTACGTGTTGGATGCATTCACAACGTAATTTCTTATCATCAAGCAATCAAAGCGTTTGTCATCCATAAAATATCGAATACCTAAACATAATCAGCAATAGATTATCTCTAAGGCGGAAAAATACAATTTTATTCTTAAATTGTATTTAAGTTCTTAATATCCGCAAATTAAATTGGCTTTCAATGATGGGACAAATAACAAGGTGGCAATGACAAAAGATGTGCCGGACGGGCGGTAATCGAACCCAACACGTATGTGTTGTGTAGATCTGTGAACGATCCGCTGTCGTCCTACACCTATAGGTTCCGGATACAGCACTGATCTTCGAAGACGTCGCGTAGGGCTTCACTATAGGGGCATACTGAAGTAAAACAAACGATCTTGGTTCAACGCTTGAGGTGTTCTGCTTAGGCCATTAGGTGTTGAGGCTTGAAGAGTCTTCTATGGGTTACTGATTAACAGTGAACGTTCTGTGTCCGCGCGCGCGCGCTTATATACCATTCGCCTCGGTTAGTGCCGTGTGCAAAACACCTCGTACAAACTTTATTTTCATTATCAATACATTACATTTCTGGTTATAACTACGTCATTTTTAACAATACAACAATCATCTAGGTACCGTTAGATAGGTATCGATGTTACCTAACATGAAATATCTATACTATGATTCTAAACTTTACGATTACCTAGATATCGTAGTATAAACCTAGAATTTTAGTGCCTCCTAGACGTACTTTGAACTTTATCTGCTTATATTTTCTAAACTATTGAATCTATTTTAATAAGATTTCACGTACATCTAGGGGACACCATTCTCTAAAATAAAACACCAAAGTAACTATTTTTTATTGATTGAAACCTAAGTTACAGACCAAATTATGACCTAAACATAAAAATAACTTTGTTTCTGCTATAACTTATAAACTATTTGTTTTATCTAAAAAGCAAATACATATTCGTGAATAGAACACTAAGGAGCACAATAAAAAGTGATTCTAAACATTATAAATCTAGATTTTAGATTAACACTAAATGGTTTCACCATAAGGTAAACAAAAAATAGTTCGCTATTAACTTTTACTAATGGCGGTAGACGAACGACGTTTTCGTTCTCGCTCTCATATATAAACGTGTGGCACTCAAAATCACTGTTCATTAAATGTTATGCTAGCACACGCGTGCGATGATTTTTAGTTTTTTGGTCTATCTAGGTTCTGTCTATCACTGTATGCACTATTTTAACACTATTTAACACTGTTTTCACAGGTGTCGCGAACATTTCTCCCGCCGTGCAGCAACGCGTGGACACGTCGTGTTGGAGCGGTGCTGCAGTCCATCCGGTGAGCGACGTTACTTCGGCAGAGGCACCAGTTTCTTGGTGGGCCTCTTGAGCACTCCAGCTGATGTGCGCACCTCCGCTGTCCTGATCTGCCCGTCGGCGCCTGGGTAGACGGCCACGATCCTGCCTCGCGGCCAAGTGTTGCGAGGTAGTTGGCCGTCGGCTATGAGGACGGGGTCGCCGACTTCGAAGAGGGGGCCCTTCCCATGAGGCTCCCGCCGGTTTTGTAGCTCGGGCAGATACTCGCGCACCCAGCGACGCCAAAATTCGTCAGCTAGGTACTGCGCGCGTCTCCAGTGCTTCTTGCTGATGCTGTCGGTCTCGCTGAACTCACCCAGAGAAGGCAAGCGGGCGGAGCCCCCAAACAGTATGTGGTTTGGGGTGATCGCCTCGGTGTCACCTACGTCTACAGAGACGTGGGTGAGGGGTCGACTGTTGACTGTGTACTCGACCTCGTACAGTAGCGTGGCAAGTACTTCTTCGTGCGGATACTTGTCGTGGAGAACGGTGTAAAGAGTGGTCTTTACACACCTGACTAGGCGCTCCCAGGCGCCCCCCATGAAAGGCGCCGAGGGCGTGATGAAACGCCAGGCGATGCCACGGCGCCCTGCTTCGTGTTGCACTGCTTCCCGCATCTCTTTGTCGGCACCGTGCATGTTAGTGCCGTTGTCAGAGTATATTTCAGACGGGCAACCTCGCCGCGCGGCGAATCTGCGCAGCGCCAGGATCGCTGAGTCAGCGCTGAGATTAGCGGCGACCTCCAGGTGCACTGCCCTAGAGGTAAGGCAGGTAAACAGCGCCACATATCTTTTCTGATGTTGTCTTCCCACTGTCACGAAGAGTGGCCCGAAGTAATCAAGGCCGGTGAAAGTAAACGGTCTCTGGTGATGAGCGAGGCGTGCTTTAGGGTGGTCTCCGGTGCTCGGCTGCGGCGGTATCGCTTTACGAATCTTACACTGTAAACATTGATGCACTATTTTCTTAGTGGTCGGTCGTAAGCGCAATATCCAATAGTGTTGGCGTATTTCATTAATCACCAACTCTGTTCCACTGTGATGTAGGCTTCTATGAGTCCAATCTATATATAACTGTACTATACGATGATCACCGTCCAACACAGGCGGCCTCTTTGTTTTCTCTGTAATATCTCGTACGGCGGCTATACGACTGCGCAGTGTAATCACGCCGTTATTCAGTTCTATGGGCAGTACACTTAAGCGGCTTCCCCTGGCGCCACTCCCACCTCGCCGCAGCTCGCGGAGGTCGGCGCTGAAGGAGGCTTCTTGTACCGCCTTCACAAGGAGGTCCTCAGCGCCGCGGGTGTGTTCTGCTGTGAGAAGCACGTACTTTGTCGAGTCAGCGGCGAGGCGGGACGTGTCGCCAGGCGCTGACTTGTTTTTATGCTTTTGCTGTACGCGGCGCCAATCTGGATCCTCCAGAGTATTTTTCTGTGTTCTCTTGTACAAGACTTGCTTCTTAGTTTTCTTGCATAATTCTATAAACTGTAGAACTCTCGCTGTAGTTCGTAGAAGTCGTTCCCACTTAGAAAATCTGTTTACATCTGGTATGACTTCTGACACTTTCTGTGTCTCGCTATATGAATCTATAACTGTTGTGGTACGTTCCTCCCCTGTGTCTGTGCAAATATTAGTCTTCTCCGTGGGCCATAACGACGGATCTTCGTATAAAAACGCAGGTCCATGATACCATTCATCTAACTGTTTCGATAGCGCCTGCGAAAAAGTTAATAATATGCCGCGCGTAGCAATGTCCGCACTGTTGCACTTAGTAGGCACCCAGCGCCATTGTTCCACTTTACTGTGCTCTTCTATCTCAGCAAGGCGATGTGCGACGAATGGTTTATATGTTCTTGAGCCTTTCCTTATCCACGATAATACTGTTCTGCTGTCCGTCCAGTATATAACGGACTCTGGTTTGATACGATGTTCTCTTAAGACGTTTGAAACAACGCGAGTTCCTAACACAGCGGCTTGAAGTTCAAGACGTGGAATAGACACTATTTTCAGCGGTGCTACTCTCGCCTTTGCTGAGACGAGTGTCACATATACTCGGCCATCCGGTGTGGTAGTTCTCCAATACACAGCTGTAGCGTAGGCTGTCTCACTGGCGTCTGTAAATACGTGTACTTGTATTGAAGCTGCGTCGCTGTAGCCGGGATAGCACCGCGGTATGCTGACTGTTTTCAACTGTTGTAATTGTTGCTTCCACGATGTCCACTGTTGGGATAAGTCTTCATTTAGCTTCTCATCCCAGTCTGTACCAAGTCGCCACGCTTCTTGTAGTATCTGTTTGGCTCTAATCGTGATAGGTGAGGCGAGTCCAAGAGGGTCATAAAGAGACATAACGATGCGTAACGCTTCTCGTTTGGTAGGCGTTTCCTTTTCTAATAAATTGCAGGGGAGTCGAGCGAGCTTTAGGTTAAAACTCAGCTCGTCAGTACTCGGATTCCACATTAAGCCGAGTATCTTCTCTTCTGATCTATCGCTGGCGAGACTGACTGTTTCTATAGGGCTTGAACTTGGCTGTAACTTGTCTATAACTTGCACTGAGTTTGACACCCATCTTCGTAATTCAAAACAAGCTTTTCTATGTATATCGCGGACTTCTGTTGCTATGCGCGCCGCTTCGTACTCATCCCTGAAGCTGTCCAAGTAGTCATCCATGTAATGGTTTTCTATTATCGCTTCTGCCACCTCAGGATGTAGGCACGCGTGTTTACGCGCGTTCCAATTCTTTGCGAATATCGCTGTACACGGTGAGCTTGCTGCGCCGAGTATTAGTGACTTCATACGGTATTCTGTTGGTGGGCCCTCCCGCCGGTCACCTCTCCACAGGTATCTAAGTGCATCTCTGTCTTCTGTCCTTACTTGCACTTGCATGAACATTTCTGCAATGTCGGCAGAGACGGCAACACGGTGGCGGCGAAACCTCATGAGCACACCAGGCAATGATTGCAGCAGGTCCGGTCCCGTAAGGAGGTAATCATTGAGCGATGCTCCCTTTGTTCGCGCGGCGGCGTCATGTACAATTCGTAGCTTCTCTGGCTTCGAGGGGTTGTATACGTCGAAGTGGGGTAAGTACCAAGTCCTCCCAGGAGTTCTATATGATGGGGCCTCTTCTGCATAGCCCTTTTCTATCAATAAATTCATCTGTTCTATATATTTCTTTTTCAGTTCAACGTTCCTGTCAAGTTTCTTCTCTATTGAAGTAAGTCTATTGATTGCTATTTCATAACTGTCAGGCATCTCGAACTCTTCTTTTCTCCACAGAAGAGCTGTTTCTATATGCCCATTTTCTATCTGTTTCGTGTGCTTTTCTAATATATCTTCTGCTTGCTTTTCAGGGTCGGATCGCGGACGACGTGGTGTGATCATCAGCGATTCAAGTGCAAAATGCTCCTTCAACTGTGCGTCTATGTTTTCATTAACAGATGACATCTGATTCACGAAGTGTACGGTGTGTCCCAGTGTTCTAGTGGACGTGCCGTGTAGTACCCATCCTAAGGGAGTCAGCGAGGCGACTGGCTGGTGACTGGGTCCCCTTCTGGTGGCGCTAGCAACGAGGAGATGCCAGTTATCTTGTCCGATAAGTATCTTCGGTACGCCCGTGTTGTATACTAGCTTCTCCTTTATGTCTTCTAAGTGTTTGCAGTCCAACAGGTCACGTTCACTGACTGTTTGTGGTAACAGGTGCAAGCTTGGGTATGTGCGTGCACACAGCGGCGTCTCTCTGTTTTCTATGCTCTTCAAAGTAATATTTATTCTTCTAGCACTTGATATAACCATTGCCGTATCGCCAATCGTTCGAATCGTGAGTGGATCAGATGTGCCTTCTGCACCTATTTCTTTCGCTATATCTTCGTCTATAAGTGACACGGTGGATCCATCGTCTAGCAGCGCGAACGTAGACGCTTCTCCCGCCGGTCCAACTACGTGCACGGGAACTATCTTCAAAAAGGCTTGCGTCTTCTCACAGACGCTTGAGCTGGCAACTGTCTCCTGTTTTGCTTCTACTTGCACGTTTCTCTTCTCGTAGTGCAGAAGATGATGATGGCGAGCGGTGCATTCTCCTATATTGCACTTCTTTGACTTGCATATGTGTCCCATGTAGCGCGGGCGAAGGCAGGCGAAACATAGGCGATGTGTCTTTGCTAGTTCCCACCTTCTGTTCACGTCGGCAGACTTGAAAGCGTTGCATTCTGATGCGTGGTGACCATCTTTTTCGCATACTCTGCACTTCTGCGAGGAGGCGCGATCAGACGTACGCTTCTCTGTCGCTGTATGCGTTCGCTGTACTGTTCGCCGCGTTGGTTGCTGTTCATTAATATTCTCCGCTGGGGCGAAAGCACTGCAGAACCTTGCGTATTCTGTCACAAATTCACTGAAGCGGCTGAGATCCGGCAGAGATTCGTACTTTTCTGTGTACGTCCGGTACCACGTCACACGCAGAGAGTTCGGCAGCTTTTCAGTAAGCACTCGCAGTAATTCAGGGTTCACTAAATAATGTTCTTTCTTGAGTGCTTGCAGTGTAATAACGCTACTTCTTATCTTGCTGGCGAAAGCGCAAATATCCTTAGGTGCTTCTGTGCAGCGTGGCAATGTCTTCAGCTTGTCTGTCTCTGCCTGCGCTATGGAGTCTGGCCTTCCAAATTGCAAATCTAGTTCCTTCATAATTTCGTCCGGTCTTGCATTTCCTATTAGCTCTGAGCTGACTGCTTCCAGAGCTCGACCCTTTAAGCTTCTTCTTAGTCTTGCTGTATTTTCTATATCGTTGAAGTATCTTCTTGTGGTGTCGTACAGCGCGCGAAACGATAGCCATTCTGTATGTGCGCCGCTGAACGTCGGTAAAGTCATAATGACTTTAGAAACCGCCGGATGTGGAGACACTATCGATGTATCCAGAGGCTTCCTGTCGGCGAGTGCCGCTATAGCGGAGGTAAGTCCCGTGATGAGTGGTGTCATCAGGTCCCCTCCCTGGTGATGAGTTTCCTTCTTCTGAGGAGCTTCATCTTCTGTACTGTTTTCTATTCTATTCTGTTGATGAATATCCTTCCTTGGAGGCGCTTCATCTTGTTCTATTCTGTTCTGTGGATGAATTCCCTTTCTCGTAGGTCCTTCATCATGTTCTATTCTGTTCTGTGGATGAATTCCCTTTCTCGTAGGTTCTTCATCATGTTCTATTCTGTTCTGTGGATGAATTCCCTTTCTCGTAGGTACTTCATCATGTTCTGTTCTGTTCTGTGGACGAATTCCCTTCCTGGTAGGTCCTTCATCATGTTCTATTCTGTTCTGTGGATGAATTCCCTTCCTTGTAGGTCCTTCATCATGTTCTATTCTGTTCTGTGGATGAATTTCCTTTCTTGTAGGTTCTTCATCATTTTCTATACTGTGTGCCATCCTAATTGACGGCTCTGGTGCCTCTTCAAGCCACGACTTGACATATTCTATTTTGGAGTGTCCCTCTTCTTCATAGTCAGAGTCGGAGTCCTCCTCTTCAGCCCTCTGAAGAGCTAACTGCGCTAACTGTAGTTTTATCTTCAACATTTCTTCCCGGGCCTTCAGCACCTTCCTTTTCGAGCGGCTGGTAATAGCGGAGCGTCTGTCTTGATCTTTCGCCGCACCACCCTCCTGGCTGGCTGTTCTCGATCGTGTCTGTTGCGATGGGCGTACTGTATCACTAGAGCCCTCTTCCGTAGCTGCGTGCATCGTAACAGGCGGTGTTTCCCCCCGCGCGGGACGCGGGGAGAGGGGCGGCGGCGGCGGCGGCGGCGGCGCGTTGTCGCTTGTAGACGGCGAGCGTGGCTGCGTCTGGTGTCGAAGTACAGGCGTACTTGTAGATGCACCCGCGTCAGTGTCCCGCTTCCAGGTTTCAGGAGCTCTTACCTTTGAACGTGTGACCGGCATCTTCAGTTCTTCAGTATTATGTCTTCAAATTTCAGCTCTGCAATCCGGCTCGAAGGACCAGCAAATGTGCCGGACGGGCGGTAATCGAACCCAACACGGGTGTGTTGTGTAGATCTATGAACGACCCGCTGTCGTCCTACACCTATAGGTTCCGGATACAGCGCTGATCTTCGAAGACGTCGAGTAGGGTTTCACTATAGGGGCATACTGAAGTAAAACAAACGATCTTGGTTCAATGCTTGAGGTGTTCTGCTTAGGCCATTAGGTGTTGAGGCTTGAAGAGTCTTCTATGGGTTACTGATTAACAGTGAACGTTCTGTGTCCGCGCGCGCGCGCTTATATACCATTCGCCTCGGTTAGTGCCGTGTGCAAAACACCTCGTACAAACTTTATTTTCATTATCAATACATTACATTTCTGGTTATAACTACGTCATTTTTAACAATACAACAATCATCTAGGTACCGTTAGATAGGTATCGATGTTACCTAACATGAAATATCTATACTATGATTCTAAACTTTACGATTACCTAGATATCGTAGTATAAACCTAGAATTTTAGTGCCTCCTAGACGTACTTTGAACTTTATCTGCTTATATTTTCTAAACTATTGAATCTATTTTAATAAGATTTCACGTACATCTAGGGGACACCATTCTCTAAAATAAAACACCAAAGTAACTATTTTTTATTGATTGAAACCTAAGTTACAGACCAAATTATGACCTAAACATAAAAATAACTTTGTTTCTGCTATAACTTATAAACTATTTGTTTTATCTAAAAAGCAAATACATATTCGTGAATAGAACACTAAGGAGCACAATAAAAAGTGATTCTAAACATTATAAATCTAGATTTTAGATTAACACTAAATGGTTTCACCATAAGGTAAACAAAAAATAGTTCGCTATTAACTTTTACTAATGGCGGTAGACGAACGACGTTTTCGTTCTCGCTCTCATATATAAACGTGTGGCACTCAAAATCACTGTTCATTAAATGTTATGCTAGCACACGCGTGCGATGATTTTTAGTTTTTTGGTCTATCTAGGTTCTGTCTATCACTGTATGCACTATTTTAACACTATTTAACACTGTTTTCACAGGTGTCGCGAACAAAAGATATAAAAACCACACAAAAGGAATACTGCGAATCACTTAAACAACTTCAAAGTAAAAAAAGAACAACGTGAGCATAAATACCTAGACACGGTATTATAGTAATCCAAAGATAAGGTCGTTACCTACGCCTGTGTATTTAGAATTCAATAAGGCTGAAGAGTAGAACTGAACGATTTAAGTATGCAGTTGTCGCATTGTAGAAGGTAAAAAAGGAATGTTAAATAAAGAAGACTTGTGCAGGCTGATGTCGAACTTTTCATTTAATTTTATTTTCTTGTCCTTCACAAACCGTATAAGTAGGTAACAAGGTGGCAGGTAAATCAATCCATCATGATGAGCATCAGTGTCCGTCCTGTGATAACATTTCTGCCACTGCGACCGCCAACCATTTATATCATTCATTGCCCAATGACATATATGGTCATCAAATCACAAATTTTAATAAAGTATTGTCGTTTTGATTTTTTTTTGTTATCTCTACAAATGATTGGGTTTAGGTTCCATATTTGTTTGATGTATTTTTCTGCAAAGGCTTTAGTATCAAGATTAGTTTAGTTATCTTTAAGATCAAGATAGTTCCTTTCCAGTTTAACTGTTCAATTTGAATGACAATATTATTGCTGCGCACTAATTCCCATACTCGCCAAGAGGATACACTATAAAGGAAACTACTCAACTTTGCAGTGAAATGAAGTATAAGTCCGTCCGGAATATCAAACTAGCCACTGATTCGGTCATTAACTTCTTGACATAGATATATCACTCAAAGCAATTTTCATTCGATGACAAAAAATAGATTTGAATACTGATCGACTCGACAAAGAAATAGTAAAAAAAATGTTATTCGTGTGTAAACACGTCAAATATGAGCGGTTAACTGAATAATTACGTACCTATCTATTTGTACAATAAATATCACAGACAGATATTTCACGTTCTATTTATTGTAAGTACGGTCAGTACGAATCGATTATCCATTTGAATCGGTTATGAACGTCCTACAAACCTCTGTAGTGTGCTTTTTATTCTGTATTAAATACAGCTGTTATGAGATTAAGTTTCATAAGTAGATAGCCACCTTCATTTACTTTTAGCAGTAGTTTAAATTGTTACAAATTTATCTTTATGCACTCCTTTATTATAAACTTTATCTGTGACAAAACCTGCACTCCTGAGTGCGAGTAATGTACTTAAAGGAATATAAACGTCCTAATAAAGTCTACAATATGCTACTTTAATATAAATTACCTATTTAATATTATACTTCTATGTTTTCTTTGGCTCCAAACTAAACTAGTTCCTATCTATATCTTCGGTTTATAGTCACTACACTATTAGTGTGATTTTTCAGTTTTGTGAACTTATTGTTTATCTTTAACTTTACTGACATACAATGATGAAAGCATGAAATCTGGATTATAACAAAAATTTGTGCTTAAAAATCCAAAGGTCAAAATGCTCTAATCAATTACGAAGCTTCCCAACCATTAAGAAATGACAAAAAGCTACCTACTATAAAATATATAACAAAAGCATTCCTAAATAATACATGCAAATAAAATATTATACAACTATGCTCTCAGTATCTCCAAGCTATTATTACTCGTCAAATAGTTATACGAACAACTTCGCGCCGCCGCTGCCGGCCGGCGCGGCGGCGTGAAATTTTGGAGGCGGTCTAAAATCACTCTGTTCATTCCAAAGTATAAACATTACGTGAACACGGCAATGGCCCTAAACTCAACGCCTTCTACAAAAGTACCAACTAATCGTTAGTGACAACGGAACATGTTGATCACTTAAAAACAACGGTGAACGTCTTAACGTTTTAGGCCCTGCAACGATCGAATCGTTTAGTTTGCATCATTTATCAGTGAGAAGATCATCTTAATGGACTGATTAGGCTAATAGCCAAACACCGGCATATAATCCGTAGCAAATTATAGTGTTGTGATCACTATATTATATATTTTTATATTATTCTTTCAATGGTAATTGCATTCTCTCGCGGATAAATATTCTCAATTATTGTTTTGACAATGATAAAAGCGGTTATTTATTATATTGCTAATTTGGTCAGTTATTATCCTAATGCAGGCAAAGGCCTCTCCTCTAGAGGATCATCATTCATCATACACTACGTTCTCTATTAGGTAAATTTATAATTGTTTAGATCGCTAAAACTTCAACAATGGTATGAGTTAGCAAAAGCTACTGATTTCATTAGGTCAGTTGCCATAATTATAGATTCTACAAAAGAAAAAAATAAGCATGCACTACCACGTATCTTACCAATACAAATGCAGTTTAATACCATAATAAATATATATCCATTCCTATTATACATCCGCATAAACTGTAAGTAGGTTACAAGTAGCCTGGTCGTGAAAAGGAAAGCAGACCGGGAAAGGCTCATAAATCTATAATATACATGATTGCCATGAAAGGACAATCGACTTTTTATCCCGTTACCGTTAGCTCGGATCGAATCCGACCGGGAAACATTTACATTGGTAACATAAGTTCCTGCATTTCAAGGTCGTGGAGTTTTTGTATTATGTAACGGCATCTAACTGGTTTGGAGTCGATAGTTATAAAGGATCATGTTGACGACCCAGTAAGTTAATTATGTTGATGTAGTTACACTCAAATACGTAGGAAGTAAGAATTGCTTCTCTGATGTGGCAATGGGCAGGACACATAGCTCGCAGAAATGACGGCCGCTGGGGCAGAAAGGTTCTAGAGTAGCGACCACGAACCGGAAGACGCAGCGTGGGCAGACCCCTCACAAGGTGGACCGACGACCTTATAAGGGTGGCGAGTAACCGATGGATGAGGGTGGCGAACGACCGGCCACGATGGCGGAAATTGGGGGAGGCATATGTCCAGCAGTGGACGTCTTTTGGCTAATATGATACGTACGAAGAATATATTTATATTGGCGTAGCAAAATGATTTGACTCTACGTGGTGGTAAGCAGTCAGACAATTCTAGAACTGGTGGACTCCATTTAAATTGTTATCATAGTAAACTGCAGAGCAAGGGGATGACATTGTGTTAAGAATGGTGTCCACTTCTCTTGGATCTCACTTATGATAAAATTTTAAGAAAATTGAGAATCTTTTTGAGACCTATAATATTACTGAACGTACTAATAAAAAATATAACATGGGAACTGTTATCAACAATCTAGTTTGTCATGAGTTAAGTTGTTCTCACCGGTGACAGTAAAATAATTGCATGAAAATTTAACAGTGCATTTACTCGAGAACAATTTTTTCTCATGCTGTGATTTACGCTGTCAACCGAGACAAACGCACGTGAACTCATAGTAGAGGTTTTTTTATATAACATCAGTAGTAGCAAGCATATGGTCCACCTGATGGTGAGTTATAAGTGATAACCGTAATCTCTAGACATGGTTACATTTAAGAATACTAAGAAAAACTATCATGCTTTTGTGGACATGAAGAAGCATAAGAGAAAAGGAAAACAACGAGACAAGACGACGTCTGTCTGTATAAAATCGCTAATGTCGAGAACCGCTGTTACTGTTAGTGTGGTTTTGTGTGGAAGGTTTTGGTATAAATAAACCATTTATGTACAGTAGCCAAGCAGCAACAATAAATAATAGTGAATCAAGCTGAAAAACTAGAAATGTTGATATCGATGCGAACGCGCTAGCATCTTTAAAGATAAAGCTCTTGAAATACTACTACCATACGACTATATTTCATTACAGTATGTACATTAATGAATAGCGAGGTGTCCATTTAACCCTTTGCACCTCACAGTCAGTCAATTAAATGAGGTTTGACCGATAACGGTACTGGTTTAACCAGATATCCTGTAGCGTCGTTAAAAGCCGATAACTGATTGGTTATTAAACTCAGAACATTTAATAGACAAGTAAACGCTGCTGCAAACATTTCGTGGAAACAAGTATCTATTTAGAACATTTAATTTACGTCATTTCATTACGTTGGTGTCTGTACAATGTAAGAATATTTTAGTGTTACGATGTTGTAATGGTCACGGTACTTAGTTTCCTTTTAATGTAGGTATAAGGTTGGACTTATCGGACTTTACAGCCATTCCAAATGTTGCCGCAATAATCTTGTTAAAAAATTGCAAAGGCAAATCGATGTTATATTTCCCTGAAGTTTGTATTTTCAGTTAATTTATTTTTGATAAACGGTCGATAATCGTGATGGAACTTGATGCAGTCTGCAATTTAGATTACTCGTAGAGTAGGGTGTTACTTCATTTCTGTGTAAGTGTCGTCGTAAGGGATGACTGAGATAAAACCAGGTGACGGACAGCAAACTTGCCTTTTAAATATCAGCTTAGCAGGAACCGACAAATAATTAACAAAAAAATATTAAAATACTCATTTTAATTTTAAGATCAAATTAAACTATTGGTTTTATCTCCAAGCCTCAACAAGCTTATATTCTTTGAACGTTCAAATTATTAGAACCATAATAATTTGCATAAATAATAAACTAATTATATTACGCAACTTCATTAAAACATACTAATAAACGTCAATATTTGCCGTCTATGAAAACTAAATAGAAGATGGCGCCCAGAAATTAGAAAAGCAATTAAACGGAGATTCCGTGTAGTTCCTTATTGAGATGTTGTCCGGACAAACGTGCGAGGGCTAAGTATATGAGAACATTCCGAACACTGGTTTAAAGAGTTTCTCTTTCAGCAGGTCAGAATGAATTGATGAATAAACCAGGAGCTTAGTATGAATAGTAATATGGTAATCCCCCTCATAAAATGATAATCTCTAATTCTGGGCCGAAATGGTCAAGCCAGGTGTAGAGGTTGTGAAGTTCTTGTAGAGTTAAGGCATGTAGAGGTTGGATCTTTGGCTCTATAAAAGGCATTTTTTTAACAACTGAGTCTCGGACTAATTACTTATTGTTTTGTCCCTTTTTTAAAGTTTAAAATTACTATTATACTTTTATTGGCGTCTTTCGCTTACCTTACGATCTTTTTATTTGGAATAACTTTTACTAAATATTCTAATTAAGTAGGTAGGTTTTTGGTAGTAGATCGACGCTGCTCTCAGCAAGAATGAGCCGGATCGTCCGGGAAGTACTACCCTTTCATAGAAGATCGAGTAGTAGTATCCGTACTACTGCGTTTCGTTCGGTGAGTGAGAGCGCCGGAGGCTCAATTTTCCCTTTCCTATTTCCACAGCTCCCTCACTCCCTTCCCCTAACCCCATTCCCAGCCGCCATAGTGAAGGCCACCATACCAGCAGTTTAAGACAATGGCTTTTGGTATAGTGGCCACCACTTCTGGATTCCACTGACTGTTTACCATCAGGTGGGTGGAGTCACTTTGGTAGACTAATATAAAAAAAGGTACTTACTTTTATTGAGGCTCTATATTACTCGACAAGATTAAAGTACGCCGCCATTGCGACAGCTGACATATTACGATTAATCGACTAAAAATTTAAATTAGATTGTATTCATGTGAGAAATACACCGCAGTTTGTGTCGCAACAAGTTTCAACCACATACCGCCAAAGTTAGAATATTCTAGGCAAAGATACGACTTCATTGCACAACTGATATATGCTGTGCTATGATCTATCAAATACAAACACGAATGAATGTACCATGGCTGTCTATTTTTATCGTAATATCTCATAAAAAAGCAACATGGGTTACTCTTTATTCATGATTCCTGTCCACTACGACTGTCAATGACACTTTAAAATATCAGCAAATTTTGCCTAGTCAGTTCGCTGACTAAAGTTTAAACCTTGAAAAGACCTAATATTTAAGTCAGGTCAGTTTTAATTGCCTTTCCACCCGTCATACCCCGTACGCTACGGCACGCTGGCTTGTCTAAGCTGATGTCCGCAAACATACCCAACAACAGATAACGATAAGTGGAAATGGCCTAACGAACTAACTAACGGTCTCGCCCAACACAGTAACGTAATTCGTTGATCAACATTTACGATTAGATATCTAGAATTTTCTTAAATCTATCAAAATTACAAAGAATGGTTTACAAATTATGTTTAAAGACAAATCTATATAGTATCCCGTCATTAATTATTAAGATATGCATAAATACAATATCGCCGAGATTTAGCATCGAAAAGCGAGTGATCAGTTCGGAAAATATCATCTTATATTTTTTTTGTTTTTTTTTTTATGTATATTAGCCTATTTATTTATTTATTTATTTAGGATCTTCAACAAACAATACACTTCTCAGGCATAATAGTAAATAATCATTAAACAAATAACTCAAGTGCTTCTTCAATTACAGAAGATCACAGCATGCAATAACATTATTAATAACATTATCAATTAAAACTTACACAAAATGTTAAAATAAAAATAAATAATATACAATTAATCAAATATACAAATGAAGATAAATTAAAAAAAGACAGAAATAAACGAAAAGATAAAAATCAAATTAACAACAGCCATTACAATTGAATTAAATTTAAGGTTACATGGAATAAAAAATAAAACATTAAATAGAAACTAACAACAGTAATTCGAAAATTAGCCCTAAAAATAATTGACACTAAAATAAAAAAAAATAGAAATAATTTATATAATTAGCTTAAATCAAATCCATCTATCAAAGTGACTCCACCCCGCCTGATGGTAAGCAGTCAGTGGAATCCAGAAGTGGTGGCCACCATACCAAAAGCTATCGTCTTAAACTGCTGGTATGGTGGCCTCCACTATGGCGGCTAGGAATGGGGTTAGAGGAAGGGAATGAGGGAGGTGAGGAAAGAGGAAAGGGGGGAAATTGGGCCTCCGGCGCTCTCACTCACCGAACGAAACGCAGTAGTACGGATACTACTACTCTTAAGTCGATCTTCTATGAGAGGGTAGTACTTTCCCGGACGATCCGGCCCATTCATGCTGAAACCAGCGTAGATCTACTACCGTCAAAAATCTATTATATTATATCTATTAGAGCAAGTATGAAAATAGTTTGTTTTTATTTATCGTCTAGTTCTCGACTGATAAATCACCGAGGGAACCCCATTGTGTCATGATAAGTGAGAGAATGTGCCAACAATACTCATACCTGTGTTTCCTAATGCACAACAATTTGCTTACCGTTAATTGTAACGATCCATGAGGTATGGGAACTGAAGCAATCTTTGAAAGCTGTCTCTTTGTGAACAGGAGATATTTGTATTGCTAATGAATTTAATGGATTAGAACGACACCGCTTTTTGATTTTAGCTTCGCTTAGATGTGAAATTATCTGCCAACATTGCTATGCACTTAAAAGATTTAAACCTGTACCAACTATCAACCCGTGCGAATAAATAATGGAATAATAACTAGTGCGGCATTAGTCAGTGTACAGTCTACAGTTTTCTCTGGTGTTAAAATTCTTAGCATTAGTAAACATCGCCCTGAACGAAATGACACGATAGTAGATAACTTTAAAAAAATATATTCTTACCTATTGCTGCTATGAACGTAATCAACTAATCATAATTAATTGTTGAATCTTTTCAACTTTTAGGACTTCTACATTCGACTGGTCTATATACAAGTACAACCTTTTGCAGTTCGAACCTTAGAATACCAGGAGTAACCACTATTTTCATTTTATTATCTGTGGTAATAGTAAACTTTTTCACATGAACTACTAATAAACAACGAAAACAGAAAACAAACAAAAAACTCAAACTTACGTATTGTAAATCTGTATTAAAACTTAAAATATTGAATATGAAACTCGCATACTAAATATGTAAATTTTACATGAAGAATGAACGAAAATTACACGAAACTATGTTGTTCTAGTGATATACAAGATCGCGTGGTGCTACCAACTTGACAGTCTCCAACCGCACGATATCGTTGTGAAAACTGTCCATAATGATTTACATGCACATGAATTGTAATAATAATGGCACAGTCAATAATATTGGCACAGTATGTACTGTTTAACACATCTTTTTTTATTTACTTGTATAATATCTGTGCGAGTTATTCAACCAATTTATTCGTGCAGTTGCTTGTGGCGCTACTATCTATATATTTATGATATTTATAGCTGGTGTATAATATTGATCTTTCAGTTCATATTGTCTCCACTACAAAGTTAAATTTGCCACAATTTATGCGGTAATTTTACACGTCATATTGCGCTATTCTTGACGGTTTAATTGTTGCGGGATTTGTTATTAAGAAAAAATATATAATTATATCTGTTATGGTTTTTACATCAATAATGTTAGAAAAAAATTACGTGTTAATCTCGATATACTGCACTTTCAACATAATTTATCTGTGTTATTAAGATAATTTTACTTGCAAATAACTATTGGAACTCGTCATGTAAAACTTTACTATGTATTTTTTCTCTTTCCGTTTTACACATAGAATTTGCAACATTCCTATGTGTTAATTATTCGACATGTTTGCAAACCTGTAGCGCTTAACCACTCACATGTTCCTTCTTAATGGATTGAAGTAACTACGGATAGGTACAAGTAGCGTAATTTAAGCACAGACTTTATACAGCTAAAGTAAGGTATTTAAAATGCGTCTAATAGGAACAATAATTATCAACTAAAAAGAGTAGAAGAACGAAGTCATCAACTACGAGCATGTCTTTCCTCCATGTTCAATCACATTATGTAGGTACAGGTACCACATTTACTGAAATAAAGATTTTTAGCGCAATCATTAGATCATAAAAAGTAACATAAAAATGGGAAGGAGTGCTACCAGCTCAACTACAAACCAATAATTATTACTAGTTTTAAACTGACTCCTTTGCAGTAAGAAGTTACTAATGCAAAGTATTCTAAACTCATCCACATACGTAAACATACTAACAGGAACAAAATTACCAAGCATTATTCGAAATTTACCGTACAGTTATTCGTTTGCAACATTTTACTTATTTATCCGAAAGTGCAATATTGTTGTAAATTATCAAACTATCTGGTACTGTAAAGTAATGTTACACACCTCTATTCAAACGTCGAGATAAGCACCCGCGGATTCCACAAGCCAGGTCGAAGATCCATCTCAGACTCAGACTAAGGCAAGGCATAACTCTTTCTACTAAAAAGGAAGATCTTCTGTTTAACCACCGATTGAAAGTAATCTCTGTTGACAGATCGGCTTCAATCACTAACGTTCAAGCTATATATTTCTTTGGCATCTACTTTTTACAAGTATCTAGGTAATGGGAAAATTGTGTGCGTTTAACTGTTTTGTAGTTTACTTTGTTATGGAATTTATTTAGACGATCTTGGTGATTTGAAGCCACGGTATTTGATGTACTGTTACCCATAATAATTAGCTTTTAATAAAATAAAGACATAATATAGTAATTTTACTTATGACCGTCATAAAAATTGCAGACCTAAAAATATGAAAGATAATATAGCACAAAGTGGATTGCATGTGACATTACATGTAAATTAAATTAAGAAAGTTAAAAATAAGGCATTAAACTTAACAAGGTTTTTAGTGATTCACAAATATTACTTAAATCACTCATGCATTTAAAATAGCCATTGATAAAAGAGAAGATATTCACTCGTAATGAAAATACTATTTTATATAGCCCATAAATTTAAATTTATTGAACAAAAGTTTTTAAATAAACTGCCTTGAGCCATCAAATAGCAGTCAATATGTCTCTGACAATATTAATTTTATACGGTATTAAATCCTGGCTGGTTTTAGCATGAACAGGCCGGATTATTTGTAGAGGATTCTATCTTTACATGGAGTACCAACGTAAAGTAATAGTATACGTGAGTTTGCGTTTCATGGCGTTTATTTACCTAAAGTGCGGAGGTTTAATTATTTAAGCATTTCTAAAATGTTACCATCAGGAAGAACCCAGTTGTATAAGAAAAGATGGAATTTGTGAAGTCTCTAGCGTGATTGTGCATCTAAGAGTTGTTCTGTATAAACCTTTCGTCCTACGGAGCATCTTAAGCCTTTAACTATGTCGGGGTAGATTGCTGCTTGGTGAAACAATGCTACGTGTTTAAAAGCCAAGTTCTCTTAAAGTCCATTAAAAAATTAATAACTTTGCAGTTTTATGTGACAGGGTAGGTACTTCATAATTTGTTTCCTAAGTATTGTCCTCTAGTTATTATCCTGAAACTCATTAACAATAATGTTACAAAGCCAATTACGTAATCCGCCTTTTTAGTTGAGACAATAAAAGAAGTGGTTTGCGTTTACCCCTTATACAACGAAAAATCCATAGTACTTAGAGAATCTAAATAATTTAAATTCTTTATTTAAAAGTCTGTATTTGTTTTATTTATATGCGCCGAACTGTAGTAACACTACTCTGCCTGGTGCCATCATTCTAAAAGCCATCGTCTCAAACTACTTGACTGAATAATCGTAATTATTTTGTATGGTGCTTTGGTTGCGTTGCATATTACCATAAATTGTAACTCACACCAATAATATTTAGTAATTAAAAGAGTGGTTTAAGTTTCTTGCTAGTTCCACTCACGTCTATCCCAAATTGGCTGACATCTCTTTGGTTATTGCGTTTAATAAAAAACCGTGCACTATGAAATTAATAAATAAAATGAGTTTGACAATGACTGATTAAGATGTCAATTCGCTATTATATGTTCCATTTCTTTACATTGCTTAACGTTATCTGTCGGGGAGTCCATCTTTTGTTTTCACGGATGATGGTTGTCATTTAATTTCATCAACAATTTTTCTATTTTTTATCATTGTATTATACCGTTAATATCATCAACAAGAATATTATTCTAAACTTGACGCTGGCAGAAATAGCTGACACAATCGTCGGCTCTGTTGCCAAAAAAAAAAGGAGAAGAAGAAGAAGAACGTTATCTGTCGTCAATTTTATCTTATTAATTTATTCAGATTTATCTTTTTTTCCTTTGATAATGAACAACATACTCAGCAGTCGATAGTTATTACTTCTGTGTGTAATATCCATGTTAAGTATTGTATACATATACCTAGACTTTAAAATTCAATATCAAAACAGATCAGGTACGGATATTAATATTTAGTAATTAATATTTATACAAATTACTTATAAATAATTCTTAACATTAAGCAAGTAGGAAATCAATATAGCCGTTATCATCGCACATCACATTTAAGAGACTGTTATAAGATAAAAAAATCTATACAATAATAATAAATATAGTATTTATATGTATAAAGCGGAAGAGTTTGTTTATTTGTTTGAACGGGCTTATCTCTATAACTACTAGTTGGATTTGAATAATTAATTTTTGCGTATGATAGCCAAGTTCTCGTGAAAGGTTAAAGGCTATCTAACATCACGCTACTGGCGACAGGACGGGAGCAGAACAGCAATTTGTTTATTTGTTTGAACGGGCTTATCCCTAAAACTACTAGTTGGATTTGAATAATTAATTTTTGCGTATGATAGCCAAGTTCTCGTGAAAGGTTAAAGGCTATCTAACATCACGCTACTGGCGAAAGGACGGGAGCAGAACAGTAACCAAAGACGCGGATGAACCCGCGCTGCAGAAAGCCAGTAATACAATAAAACTTTAACAAACAAGGCTCTCATTTGTCAGTTTCCGGCAAATAGCTGTTTAGTGTTAGCCCGTTTGAAAACAAAGTGCTTTATTTTCTAAGTAAATTAAAATATTACTTATAATATAATAGTACCTAAAGAAATTCATTCTTAAATTGATTACTCGACATATTATTAAAATTATTACTGACCCTAAATACTCGTATATTTTTTTTATATTATGTTACCAAAGTGGCTCCATTCTGTAAGATGCAGTCAGAGGGATCCAGAAGTGGTGGTCACCAATTCAAAAGCCGTCGTCTTAAACTTCTGGTATATCTTTTTGTATATTTATATTTTACGTATTCTTGACAAGCCATGTTTATTATTATCATTAGAAGAGTTAAAATTTCAAATTCTTATTAACTGCATAACGCATCATGTCGTTTCGCGTGCGATTAATGACGCGACAGTCACATGTGTCCCATTCCCGGCTCTCACGCTATCAATCCCGGACTTCGCAGAATGCCGAGCCCACACGCAACACTGGTCCGCACAAACAATTGTATTAACCAAAATTATGTAGACGATATTTTTTGTATTTGTCTTATGATGCGCGGTTACATCAAAGATTTATTTATTGATAGTTATTTATCAGGCTCACTGAAAATGACATTACACAACGTCATTTTTCAAACAAATTTTTAAGTGAGCGCAAGGAAGAGTATATAACTATTATTTTGATATTTGACATTTACTTAATTAAATTTCACGAGTGCTGCTATACGATTAACAGTGATATATTTCAGAATTTTCACAAGGTATTAAGTAAAGAATGTATTATATATGTAGTTACATAATTTTATCCACGGCTTTAAATTTATTTTGCCGTGTGTATGAATATTGGTACCTACAAAGTTAAAATTACTACAGACATGTAACATCCATTGCGTGTGTTCCCATTCTAAGTATAAAACAAATATAAGAACAACAGCCAGAACGTCAGCGTCAGTACATTACACCCGTAAAAGGATTTATATTTTGCATTGTGTTGTTATTTATTGAAATACGATAGTACCAGACACAGGCCTGTCATTCTTCATAACAGTTTACGAGAAATTCTATCTCCAAGTTGGATTTATTTTAAACTTTCTACTCTGTATGATATACATCTTGAATGAGTTCTGTTTCAGCTTAGACAAAGTAATGCTTTTATTTTTAATTGTTAATGTTAGTTACGGATTTTTTTTATGCTATGTATTATGTTCATTATGATCAGCTTAGTTAATGAACATGTTTTTTACAAATTATATTTTCTCACTTAAAATGTTTCGAAAAAGTAGAAGAGCACAGTGAATTTTCTTTATAAGGTTTTCAGTCAAATTGATGCAGCCTGACTGGTGAAGTACCTTCAATAGGTAAAAACCGCTGTAACGGCTGAAAAATTTTTTTTAAAAATAATCTGGATAGTGTCTGGGCAAATAGCAGGTTTTAACTTTCGTAAGTTATAGTCGATGGAGACTTTATAAGAAGTACCTTGTTCTATGCCGTCAAATTCGATTCAACAAAAAATGAAGACATATTTACCTATATTTACTTAAAAACGTAAAAGGTATTTATTTTTATTAATACCAACTTTAATTAAATAAATTATATACCTAGCAAAATGTTAGTCAATTTAGTCGATTTTTTTATACGCATAGACTACACTGCCTACAAATATATTATTATGCACATCACTCTCTCCAATTAACGTAATTATAATGTAAATAATACTACTAGACTAAAGACCTCCTTTCTTCATATAAACTTGGTCGCAGCATTCTTTTTTGAATTCTGAATCAGCGGACCGAATAACAAATTAATTACGTGTGACGCTAAGTACCCAATTTTTTTTATGCGTTTTCTTAACTTACTTTCTTAACTTTATTTTATTGGTTTAACTTAAAATGTTAAACGTTTTATACAAAGTTTTTCCTACAATACACTTTATTTGTATTACACAACTTTTTGCGTCGATATGTTTATAACGGAACATTATTTTTTGTGAGGCTTTTTTTCGTTTTATTTGCTGTTGTAATTGACATAATTACGATCCGGTAGTTTTTAAGTTGTATTTATATTTTTTTATCCGGTAGCAATCAGATATACCTAATATATCTCTCACGAAGGTAATTTGACTAAGCCATGGTCGATACCTGGCCGTGCCCAATAACGAGTAACCGAACGTCGTTGGGCGTACCGTATTAATCCAAAGAATTACAAGTGCCACAATGATGAGTGTGTGGATTATTTAAATTTTTATTTATATATATTTTATTTTACATTTACAAAAAGACGTTTGCATTGTCAAAACCACCACATCTTAAACATTAGTAAATCAAATTATACCGCAAGAGTATCAACATTACACTGCGCTTTTTTAAATTCTGAATCGCAGCGAGAACATAAGTGAACTAATCAAGCTTGGCAGCTATTTTTTGCGATTTAACAGAACAGTACCCAGAAAATGGTGTCCTTCAGAATTATATTGGCAGTTAGTAGTAGTTTTGTACTGCTCTAAGATTATAAGACTAGATACCAGAACTATAATAAACTAGCTGACCCGGCTAACTTCGTTTCGCCTAACAGGCAACATTTTTCAGGCAATTTTTAAATTTTCTCTCCGTAAGAACCATCCTCATATTTCAAGGAATATTATAAAAAAAGAATTTGCGAAATCGGTTCAGTTTCTCTCATATTATGTCATTTGCGCTTAGCAACACATTCAGCGATTCATTTTTATATTATAGATGACTTATTTATGGACCTCATCAGTGACTGAAGAACGCGCGGTAGTTCTCACATGATGTGGGATTATTTGACTACCAATTTGTACATGAGATTTCATTTGATTACTAACAATATCTATTTAAGTAGGTAAACTTTTTTATTGGTATTGTATTTTTTGTAATGTTTTGTGTAAGATGTAGGTAGTTCTTTTGTGGTAAAACAGGATGTCACGTCACTTTTTCTTAAATTTTACTTAGACCTTTTTAGTCAATGAATATCAGTTATAAAGGTTTACTATTTACTCATTAAGTACAGATGTTTACTATATACTGCTTAAGTAAATACTGATTTTAAGTTGGTGTGTAGCAATAATTATTAAATCTCATAATTACTTAACGTCTAAATCGTGAGAAACTCTAAATAGCTAGCATTCTGCTCCGACTAAAAATAAATAGCGGTAATACTCTTAAACATTTTACCTAGTCTTTTTTAAAAATATTTAGTTGTTTTTTACTGGAATCAAGTTAATAATTGCTGTAAAATATGGCTTATAAACTTGAGCGATGTAATAATTTTTTAAAGTACTGAAGGTTCACCAAAGTAATATCATAATTTTATTTAAAAGCGTGTGAAATTATTTCTAATTGCAGAGCGCGCGTGCGAGTTTTTAAATTAGTGTAGTACCAAAGGGTACCGGCGATAATATCTTTTAGTCGAGTAAGGTTAGGGGGCCGGCTCACTCGATATTAATATTTCATTATTCGCGATGATTACGGTCCAGCATGTATTACGGGGCCAGTTAGTAAATCAACTGGACGCGTAATTATTGCCAGTGCACTTTGATAAATGGAAATCCGACAGCGTTGGCGCCTTCGTAGAGAGTCTATGCACATTTTGTATAAATTAATTACTAAGCAATTTAACCGTTAACCATTACTTATTTAGTCAATCTTTAAATTGTTTGTTTATGTTAGACGACTTCACAATAAGTTAAGCTTCTTCGTATCATTATTAAGGATTTAGACATCAAAGCTGTAGTTACGATTGGCTTAGCTCACTTGCAGTCGATGCCTAAGACCCAGTGACTAACATGGGGCGAGGGGTTAATATTAGTCATACTGCGTTTATGTCCGTAAGACCGGTAATCCGTACGGTAAATGTTGTATATTTTTTTTGTATTAGCAAATTGTAGACGGCTGGAAAACCCCTAAGTAGAGTCATTTGTTTTGGTTATTGTGGCAATCTTGGTAAACTTATTTCAGTATTGAATACATTTAATTAAATTTGTTTATAAGTTTAATATTATATATTAACATTATTTAAAAAATAAAGGCAAAGTTAGGCTACGGTGCCTTAATTTAAATTCAAAAGGTTTATTTATCCTATACTTACTAAAGATTATAGACGTTTAGATATAAAACATATTTATTCTAATATGTAGAAACAAAACTTAAAGAAAATATTTAATAGGTCTGCCCCCTTTTTAATATAACCTTATTACCAACTTAAATAATTTGCCATTAATTTTTGAACATTTTAACAATAATACGTGTATATACTCGTAATATAGTAGGTAAAGGAATTATGTCCTCGTAAGCAAAGATGGAGTTTTCTTATGGAGGAATGTACCAGGAAGATTTTCACTTTCTTTATACCAACCCGTTTATCTTCCGTGCGTTAACCCGGTCTAGTCAAGGAACTATGTATGATCTTTTTATTTTATACTATGACTTTTTTTAATTAAACATAGGTAAGTACGTCTAAGATCTCTTTTTTATGTTTACTAAATTTCTTTTATTTATGTAGTCTTCTTCTTATCGAGTGGTTAGTGGTCAACCTAGTGTCGGGATTTGTTCAGGTCGCCCGTAATTTATAATACAGCCATCCGACTTGACCTAACGACTGTTATCAACCTGGTAACAACCGGGACCGACTTTTAACGTGCCCTCCGAAGCACGGAGACGCTCAGATCAAATTCCACTATGCGGTCACCCATGCATGGGCCAGCCGCACTCTTAGTTGCTTAACGCAGATCGATTACAGATCAGTGAGTGCAACGAGCTATGAGCGCCTCATTTATTTATGTAGTTTATCTATGTTATTATGATTAAGCAAATAAATGTCTTCTAAGAATTTGGAATCCGTTTGTTCCCGTGAGCGTGTAAGCAGCGCGATTTAGGGAATATTAAGTCAAAGGTTTTAGGTACCGAAGTACTAAATAAATATCATCTTACTGCAGTTATGAATTAGCTTATCATGCATGGTGATTACTGCAAGGCATACTAAACTTAGAAAGGACCAAAAGAAGATCCATACGGTCTACGTCTCAAAAATAACGCGACGAAAGGCGATGATGAAAATATGCTTTAAAAGTTAATAATTTTTAATTAAGCGAGGTACAAATTATTAACCTTGATTTCAATGACAATTTCTACAATTAAAGATTATATTATTATTCTCCATCGGTTTTTTTTATTTGTTGCTTGCCGCGGCGCGGTTTCACAATCGTCTTTTATTACTGCTCTGCTCCCGTCGCCAGTAGCGTGATGTTACATAAAAAATCACGTATTTTAAATCCAACTGGTAGTTCTAGAGTTCATTTGATCTTTAATTATATGGATTTGATTAATTAATAACATAAGTATTAATTTTATTTTATTTTAATTAATAAAAAATTACGGTCGGTCGGTCGGTAAAATTTTGTGTACGTGCTAAAGAAAGTAAAAACAAAAATAACCGAAATTCCTGACATTCTTTTTTTGATGTTATTTGCCTAGTAGTATTTAAATGTTTTTAAACGAAAATATAGATGTATTATTTTATCCCCCTTATGTATTGACATGCACGACTTTTTTAACATTCTAAAATACACTATTTTGGACCTTTTGACTAATAATGCGTGTCTTCAATTAATTTTAGTTTATTACCGCATAAAATAATATGTAGGTACCTATTATTCTATAATAAGTTCTTCACAATAGACTTATTAAGGCTTTTCATGGCGATAAAACATTTTGCTTAATAATAAACCATCATTTTACGAGTGTTTATTACGTGCTCCTCACAGGCATTTTTATCACCGTGTGAAATCATATGCATTCCATTGTTTTTGTACAGGGTGGCCAAACCAGCCAGTATTGTTTTACTTTGATAACTCCTTAAAAGCTAATTAAACGCCATTAAAAAACTTAATTACAGAAATGTTAAAAACTTTTCATTTTTAACATTCTAAATTTAAAATATTTTCTTTTTGAGTCACGACACATAAAATAAATAATTATGGTTAATTTGAGTCATCTTCCGTCATAAGCATAACATAATCGACTAATGCACTTCTTACAAGACGTCTGTTATCCTTTACAATTAACACATGCATAAATATTAATGCTTGCAGAGTTTATTTTTTAAACATCGATGAAGAAGTGCGATAGCCGAGAATAACCCTTTGAGGATACTACGATAAATCGACTAATAACAGGGTAACTTACCACACAAAGTTCCGCATCGTTGCTTCACGTGAATAAAAAAAAACACTTTATTTTTAAATTGGTTATAAACACTCGTATGCGTTACGCGATGCGCGCCTCTTCGCGAGCGACTGTCGTGCGTACCGTGCGAAAGCTGCGACGATTCTGGCTGGTGTTGAGTGGCGAGCCTGCTCTTGAACTTGCAACTTGACAGCAGGTTGCATCGCCTTGCACTTCACTGCATTTTCGACAATTCCCCGCTGGCGCTGTCACCTTCTACTTCATCCTTCTGACACTTGTCACTCAATACAGCTTCAGTGATAGAGTTTTTTATGGTTATTCCTAGAAAAGCGGGTCTATTTTCAGGCATGGTGATTTGTGATATTTTCATCATTTCATTCAGCATAAATATAAAAAATATATAGCTTTTACTGGATAGTTGTAGAATAAAATGTCTAATATAACGATAAATGGTAGTTTGTTTAGATGCTATTCAGTGGGGATAATTATGTACAACAAACATTTTAATGAGCAATTAATAGCATAGGTTAATTTAATTAAGATTTATTTGCCTTTGATAAACAGATACCGTTATTAGTTATTTACTTTTAAATTTCAGAAACTGGTTATATTATTCCCTGCGCCATCTGTTGTCTTTTAATGTTTAATAAACGTTTTGTCTTTGTTTATTATTTTCTTGTTGTTTTGTTTTAACACAAGTTAAATCATAAATTTACCGTAAGAATTTTAGTTAACATAAACATTTTAATGCCTCTGTGAATGAGTGAAATACTTAAAGCTAGTGGTGTTCTTATAAATCAACATCATCATTATCACGATGTTGATTCATTTCATTTGGTGATATCACTGTGCCTATGTCCATCGCTGGACATAGGCCTCTCCTAATTTTCGCGACCTTGGCCGGTCGTAAGCAGCGCCCGCTGAAATCAGATAGGATCTACTACCGTCAAATCGTATCTTCTTGAAAGAAAATGTTAAAAATAAGGTTGTTTGGGTTTGTTGCTGCCCACACTGGACAAAACAGAATATAGTATAGTATAGTAATACAGATAACATACCTACTTACTTAAAAGTTACTAAGTAACTGTCAAATGAATTATTATGTTAATACTAACAGGAAATATTTTATTTTTAAGAATTCTCATAAAAAGCGAACTAAACTCAGTGTCTCGTCTTACAGCAATTTATACGAGTTATATACGAAATTATAATCGCTCATAAACGTTAATAGCACTTTATACGAAACGTTAATATTTTATTATTATATATGCAATAACATAGATACATAATCTCGCCTATTTTAACATGGAAAGCGCACATACTTTTGTTTTTAAAACCACCTTCACTTTATATCAAGTAATGACCTGATTTAGTTAACATAACTATCGGTTACATTTAATAAAGGCGTAAGGTAATAAAATTGTTCAATTTTTATTTTTACAACTATGAGTGGTTACTATGAGAAACGGATATCATAAAACATTATGTTTGTCAATTAAAACCTGGAACTCTACCATATTTTATTCTAATTTTAAATCCAGATGTTTTGAACGAGGCTTGAAAAAAATATTAAAAAACTAACATAGGCTATCTATCATGGTTTTCGATTACTATGCGATTACCTATTCTTTTACTTATAGGATTAAACATTTCTTTATAAAAAAAAAATAATAATTTGGTCTCAATCAAAGTTCGCTTTACATCTTAATTTATTTCGAGCGTAGCCGAGTAATATCTTATGAAAATTCATGAAATTTTACAAAGATTACTTTGAGCAATTACTTAGTGTAAATGGGGAAATGATTGTTGTACGAGATATTAAGTGAAATTGAAATATACTTGTTACTTTTTTAAAACAAGATGTTGCTTAGCTATGTATACATACCCAAGTGATGTGCCAGACCAGTTCATTGATTTAAATTTAATAAAATACTAGGGCGAAGCCATGGGGCGCAGGCTTCGCCCGCATGTAAAATGAAACCGATTTTCGGGATAAAATGTATCTCCGTCTCCGGCATCGATTTTATCTACATACTTACCAAATTTTACCGAAATCGGTTCAGCCATTTAAGGTGGTTCCGACGAAATTTCGACGAAATCCGCGACTTTAATCTCGATAATTGAGTAGATTCTAATGCTATTTATTCTTTTTTTTTTTGCCAACAATATACTTTAATTCATGAACTTTAGAATAGTAGAAGAATTATTTACAATAATTGATTATATAACTTATACCAACGATATTAAAACAACGTGATTTCACTTATTTCGAAATATTACTTTTTAATTACTATAGTTATAAATATAAAAGTTATATTGAATCAACCGGAATAAACCAAATGTCAACTCTGTAGGTTTATTTCATTTATTAGGATAATGTTTCAATAGTTATTGATAATTTGGCTGAATCAGCGTCGCAGGGGCTCTGCGCGGGCGACGGGAGGCAGAACGGCAGAGCGGCGCAAGCCCTTCTGACGGACGGACGTATGCGGTTTTTTTTTAAATTATTTACGTAATTCAATAATTGCAAATAAATAATATCAAAAAAAAATATTGTGTGGATAGATTTAGTGTTGCAAATAAATTAGATTAGTTATTTAGATTTTTTTAGTGTATTAAATACGTAGGTATTTACCTACATTTATTATTATTTTTCATCAAAATGACTAAAATTTCACGACTGAAACAAATACAAATGCAAAAGATTCAACACAAGAATATCCTGTAAGTAGGTATATACCTATCTTCATATTTTTAGTAAAATACCTTCTTTGAGATACTGACCTAGGATATCCTTTAATTATGTTTAGTTCCACATAAACTAGGTAACAGGTGGTGAGCCTATTGTCGCTCGTGATAAGATCAAGGCAACACCAGGCCTCAAGAATCAGTAAATTCCTGCTGTTATATACCCTAGGGGTATGAATATGAGCTTGCTACAATATTGTCTATGTCTACTATCATTTCGAACTAGGTGTGTGGTAGGTGGGCACATGAGTAAAATATCTAACTTGGATATTTACTCATGTGGCAAGGGCGCTTTCCGATTCCGACCGACGACGACGGCGACGCCGGCGTAGGTACGAGGTGCTTCGGTCGGAACACGAACGTCGGCGTCGGTCGTACAACTAGCATAGAACTCAAATTACAATGATTATACGTGACATGCGTCGGTTTGCGACCTAGTTAGGTACCTACACAAAACAACCATACACGCTGCTGTTAGCTACCTAACTATCTACGTTATCTTGCACGAGCATAAATACCTATACATTCTATATATACATACGGTGTGTACTTGAATATTCTATCGGTAAGTAATACCGATAAAATAATTAAGTATTTACCTCGTTAGATTTTTTTTCATGAGCTGATAAAATCAGTGATATAAGATACTAGGCTAAAGTAAATACCTACCCTTCTACTTTCAATGCATCTTATTTTGATTTATTTATTTGATTGCAGGAAAGGAAGAAAAAGGCTTTACAAAACGTCTTAGTCTCTAACCAAACTAAAATATTTGAAGACTGTGAAATTATCACAATTAGGTAAATTAAAAATCCTACTCTCTGTTCCTTTATTATCGTACTATATGAATTTTTAATCCTAAAATTAAATAATATATTGTTGAGTGCCTACTGGACATAACAAAACTAATACCGTATTTTTCGAGTGATAGGTGTATGTAGAAAGTAATAGACCCGGCACGGTGGCACAGTATAAAGAATTCTACTCTTTTTTGTACAGTCTTTACCTAACTAGGTAAAGGCAAAAGAATTATGTTTTAGCACTCTATGTATGTATGTATGTATGTATCTTTATTATATTATATTATAAGTGTATGTACTGTAAAACTACCCCGTGACGTCATCCGCATGGATCCGTTACTTAGCGATAATATTACATTAGTTCTACTTTACCGATTTTGCATTATATTATACATTTACAATACTACAATATGTACGTACATACAAATATATGTATGTACACATATATTTGTATGTACATATTGAAGTAATCTATACTTATAATGAATCTCTAGCGAGGTAATTTTCACGGTACATCCAAATGACTCAAACAGTGGGTACTATGCGTCTACTTTGGCAATTGTTCGTGTTACTTATTTTTTTGTACCTTACGTACGGGCACTTACTAGAAGATAATCAACATTTATTTATTAATTTATTTATTGAAAAAGTATTTACAATATCATTACAGATAAAAACCCAATACGATATCATAAAAAACCTAAAATTAAAAACACTAATTACTAAATAAATATATCTACTTATCCAATACTATACATTTTTGTGCAACATCCTTGAATTTTGATAGGGTACATTGAAAAATATCAATTTCTATAGATATAATGATATACACATAGGAATGATGACGCTTTGTTTAAAGCATGTGTAACTGAAAATCCTTATCAGCTCCATCATTTGAATTCAGTTTTGCTGGTGAATGGTGCTGTTTCAAATTCAGTGCAGTGGTGGCCATACAGAGTAAAGATACTGTGGAAGAAAAAGGAAATAAAGAGGACCGAGAGGTAACTATGCCTTCGGACCACTGACTTTCAGACAAAACTTACACTTTACGTCGTTATGTACATCTCCAGACAAACCGTCCCGCTTATTCTAAAAGATCTACTTCCGTAAAATTTTTGCTGGCTATACAATATACAAAACGATTTACTGAAGTTATATTTGTGATATCCAGATGAACCGAAAATAAATAAGGAAAATGAAAATATGTTAATTCATATAGGTTAATTAAATTAACACTTATGAACGTCAAAGTTTACAAAATGTCAGCAAATTAACCTACAACCAGTTCGCTGACAAAGTAGAGCCATGAGAAGAACTGGCAAGAAACGCAGGCCACTCATTTTAATCGCCAGGTTATTACAATTTTTGTAAGTTACAGTTTCAAGTAGCATGCAAAGTGACACAGGCAATACACTTAACTCTATAGGTAATTAAATACTTACAGCTTTCTATGTTGCAAAGAAAAATAAAAAGTAAAATGCGTGCTTTTTACGAGGGATATCTTTAGGTAGGTGAAAGAGGGTTTGTATGAATGGGAGATTAAAAATACTATGGAAAACAGTATAAAAATGTCTATTGGAAAAATCAATATCCACGCGAATGAAGTCGCGGGCAACAGCTAGTCTATAATATGTATGTATTTACAAAAAAAAGAAGTATATAAGTAGTATATCAGTTGTTTAGTACCCATAACACAAGCAAATATAATTGCTTAATTTGGGGCTAAGATGGCTCTGTGTGAATGTGGTAGAATATTATTATTATATTATAGTTATAAGGTGCATTTTATGCTTTTTGTTTAATTATCTCAATTTTGGCATATGTGTGGATTGGTTCCTTTTTGCATAAGTAGGTCCAATTGTTTTTTTATGCTTATTAGTTTAAAGTGTAAGTTAAACTTACTTGTGATTTTTATTATTAGTATCTACATTTGTTTTTCTTATAAAGTGGTTTGTAAGTCAATTAAAATTTTATAAAAACCATGTTTTAAATTTATAATAATTGATGTGATACCTATAATCTTGTTTTAAGGAAAGTTTTGTGTTAGTTTTAAGTTTAAAAAATGAGTGAATTTTAATAACTTTTAACTTCAGTTTGATCGATAATGATCTAATACTTTATAATTCTGTTGCGTTAAAATGCCGTTAAACTATAAGGTTTTAAGTTTAACCGCGTTTAAGCGTAACAATGAATCAAGTTTTGTACTCTTATTTAAACACATTTATAGACTACCAGACTTAAAAGCAGTGAACGGACGTTAACCACACGAAAGTTTAACATAAGGTAGTTCCACAAGTATTAATGATAAGCTAAATTGACATTATGTGCTATACCGACATTTTAGTTACAATTAAGTTCTTTTGTTATTAGGTTTTTAACAAACAATATTTTTTATGAAATAGAGACACTAAAATGCCGTTACGCTAAGCGTAGTGGCATTTTAGCCGCTGATCTATTAGATTTTTGTAACACCAATGGTATACTAAAACGCAAAAAAACGTTTTATTATAAAATTTAATTATATTTACAAACTGACAGGAGAATAAATTGAAAGTATTTCATTTGATCTATATCTTGGAACCTTTAAATCTCAAATAATTGTTGTCATTTGTAAGTGACAACGGTTTCAATTTTTGCCGCGTTTTTTGAGTGTTTACTCAAAACTCGACTTTGGCAGTTAACGGCATTTTAGTTATACTACGGCAGAGCTGGGTTTTGAGTTTATTGGTTTAACCCACAGTAGTTATTTTTATTTCTACTACATATTTAACAAACGTCATGATTCTAAACACTCATCTTTGCTTTCGCTACTATATAAATAATAAATATATAAATAATATATACTAAAAAATATACATACTTACTAAACGAAATAATAAAAGATACTAAAAAAATAATTCATTATTTTCGCGTCTATCAGATTTTAGCTCTGCGGTTTCGGACAAGTAAGGTCATTGTCTTATAGTTGTGCTACTGCTACTTGCCGCTAGAGGGCGGACTCGCACGCAATGTTTTTTTCGGGTGAGGCGCGGGGTGGTGAGGAAGCGAAACGCTCAAGGTCATATGTGACGGGACGCCCTTAAGCGCTGAGTGGTAACAAACACACACACACAAACTTTCGCATTTATAATATTAGTAGGACTAGCTGCGTCCCACGGCATCGCCCGCGCCTAAAATATGTTTTGTCTCCCCCGGCAACCATACCGATTGTCGGGATAAAAAGTATCCTATGTCCGTCTCCGACACTGAATCTATCAACATACCAATTTTACATTACACTAAACAGATATTAAACATTATAATATTTTATTTGAGCCTTACCTGCTTGTTAAACGTCTCCTTCACTTCCTCACTGTCGGTCATCAGTCTGTCAAGCAACAACTATATTAAAATAACCTCTCCATATTGGACTTCTTCGACGACAAAGACGAAGTAATTATGATAATCCAAAGTTATCTATGTACCTATATAACTTTACAGATCACATTCCTAAACGCATATTTAGTCAAAACTAATCTTGTTTTTTTTTAATATATTAGCCTACCAAAGTGACTCTAATCTGCCTGGTAGTAAGCAGTCAGAGTTTTAATTCAGTTTTAAGTAAGTTTTCATTTACAGCATACAAGCAGCCTACACCGACTTTGTCAAAGATAGATTATACATAATAAAATAGCTTACTGCGCCTGCGATATACCAGCAAGTAATCGCCGCCCTTCCACAGAAAGGACTACGAGCGGCGATTACTCACTGGTGGCAGTCACCATTATCTGAAAAAGAGCGTATAAGTACATAAAATGTTATCAATATAATATGACATATCCTTTTGGCAGAACGATAATATAATACTGTTTTTATAACTGGCATTCTCTACTGCCTTAAGTAGCGGACTAATTTAAAATACAAAACGGCGACAAAAATACATATAATTGAGGTAATTACTTTATGATATATATTTATCTAATAGGTATCTAGTTATAAATAGATTAATATTATAACGGTGCATAATAAATCACTTTCAATTTCAATTAAATATACCCACCGATCAGCTTAAAAGCGCTCAAACACACGAACGGCATGTCGCTAACGTCAGAGGTAACTGCAGCCGTCGACACGAATCAGCGGCAGTCATCGACACTGGTCGACGGCAGTAGGCGACAGCCATAGACGCGTCGTCAGCAGTCGGCGGCGGCTGCCGACTAGAAAACTGACGACGCATAACAAGTGAAAAGTGAAAAGCAGTCAGAGAGTAAAATGTGAACAAAGTCATCAGTTTTATTTTTGACCAGGAATTTGTCTTATTTCGCCGGAATGTTGACGGCCGCCATCGAGTCGTCAACGGTTGTCGCCGACTGCCGTCGACCAATGTCGACGTCTGCCATCGACCCGTATCTACATCGGCGGCTGCTGTTGACATCATGCCTTTCGTGTGTAAAAGCGAGGGTTTCTATCTTTGATATTTCATTGCCGCTAAACTGTCAAAATTTGAAAAAGAAATAATCCTTTGGTTTATATATATTAACTAGCTGCGCCCTGCGGCTTCGCCCGCGCGAAAATTGCTATGTGTTTAATAAATGTAACTCGGGAATCAAAGCGATTTTCGGGATAAAAAGTAGCCTATGTCCCGAAACCAAATCTATCTACATACCAATTGTCACTGAAATCGGTTTAGCGGTTTAAATTTAATAGGGTGGTGAAGTATTCTTAAACTTTCTAAATCACCGCGCAATTTTCTTAGTTTTCTTTCATAAGAACCTTCTCCTGACAATAACAAACACAACAAAAAAGAATTAACGAAATTGATCTAACCGTTCACGCGTGATGTCATGACCAAGGGAAATAGGGATTCATTTTTATATATATAGATAGATAGATAAGCTCTGAGGACGATGTATTTCTTTGAAATTGTTAAACCAATTTGCCCAAACTAATCAGTTAGTTCTAAAATTTGGGACTCTCCTTTTCGAGAAATAAGTAATTTAATTAGGGTAGTTCTACTGTATTTATCTATAATAATGAACTAGTATTTTAGCTGTTTTTAAAACATTATGCTAAAGATTTATTATGAGTTATTTTGCCTTCAAACGGTTCATTTAATTTTATACAGATATAGATTACCAAAGCGTCTGCCAATCAAAAAAGAAAGCAATATCCGTTTCTTAACATAAGGTATGACGTTATCAGTTGACGAGCTCAAGCCCTTGTAACAGCAAATTGTCTGAACGCAATTTACAAATAACTGAACAACCAATTAAAGTCAATTTAGATGGTAAAAGCAGAAAATACTCATAATAACTTCAACAACACTTTCTGACCAGAATCTGATTGGAATCGGCGCCGTTTTCAAATGTTTCCGATCTAAGATTGAAACGTTGATAGTTCAACTCGTATTTAATTAATTTAAATGAGTATTTATAATCGTTATTTTCTCTTGTTAATCCGTATCTACCATGAGTTAATGTGCATTCGTCCTAAGATGACAGCGTGAACCTCGCCAAGCGCGTAAAGAAAATTGGCAATTCATAATTATATTCTTTTATGTGCTTCAGATATCACCGCAAGTCAGCAATGTTCATAAACTTGTACTGTACCTACTAGTAAAAGTTGAACAGTTTCGAATCTTAACCATGTGTTTAAGATTCCTCTCTTATGTTAGGTAGTAATAGTCTACCACTGTACGCAATAAAAAAAAATCACAAATTTTATACAGCCATGTATATGGCCATGTATATGCTATAGGTTACGGTTACCACCTAAAAGTATGCTTGTTTAACACCAAGTTGTAAAAAAAAAAATCACGCTTCTATAGACCACATTGGAAATCAATCTACGGAATTCGAAAATATATTTTCGATGAGAAAGTCGGGATAAGGAAAAAGTTACAAAATAAAACTAAAACGTTGAATCATAATTATTTCATTCCTAGTTTAGACGTCCACCCTCACTTCGCTTACAACAAACGTCTGCAGAAAATATCATTGCAATAGTATTACATCATTTAGAAATATAATATTATAACGCAGAAAAAAGTCGTGGTTGCGTAACATCCGAGAATAGACCAGTATTACAAGCGTAGAAGAACTATTTCGCTTGGCACACGTACGACAGAAATAAATTCGCTGAGCTGACGGCCAACCTCCAGTAATGGAAAGGCACCACAAGAAGACTATTTACAAAAGCGCTTAAAATATTGAAATTTTGAAAATGACTGAAAAAATAAATATTAAACATAATAAAATATAGCATATGTTACGCGTCCTATTTTTAGCTTTCTAAAATTAAAATAATTTTTAAATCGGTTACCTACATCTTGAGTTAAATCGGAACATACAAACAATCAAGTATCCAAAAAATCTAATCAATTCTCTTGATAATATTAGTAGGTAAGTATAGATTAACAATGTATCATCGACATAACGCCTGTAAACAAACAAATTGCAAAATTTCCACAAGCGTATCGAAGTTAGATGTGAAAAATATAATCTAACTTTTGACTTTTTTCAGAAAGGGCAAACCCTTAGCCCGATCATCTTTGTTTCAGGTTCAAATTGTTTTACTATTTCGGCCATAATCACTTTTTTAGTTTTTGACTTTCTCGAATCTTCTTAAGTCTTTCGAGTCTTTTTAACTCTCCGAGATATAAAGGGATTGCACTTTTTTGTGAAATAGAAGCCTACACTGGAGCGAACAAAAAGACATTTTCAATGTCAAAATGTCGCCCAGTATCCCGTTTCCAACCATTTACCATAAGAAGCCATATAGATACCTACCTACTCGCTAACTAAAATTCTATAAAAAACAACTTTCTCGTGTATAGATCACCCTATTAAACATTAAAGTAAACCACAAACACTGCATTAACTCTCCAATCTGGAACGTTCTCACGACTCCAAATTCGACTATTGATAACACCGTATGAAATGTTCAATGCAGTCGCAGGCTGCAGCTGCTAACCTATTGGCATTGTGCCAACTGGCCAGTAGCTGCCAGACACTCCTTTAGAAATGCATTGCCAATTCCCAATGCATGGCATGCCAACTGATGTCTAATTAACGTTGGAACATAGCTGACTATGTTTGGCATAGTTCCCGTAAATGTCGAATAAGGCTGCTATGCTAATGAAGGCGGATTGTCGAGGATTTTTTACTTTGTTATAGCTTGAACAGACGTAGTAGGTCAATAAATGTCCTATAAATCTACCTACTAATGATTGGCAAACTCTGACTCAAACTTTATTAACTTACATCAGATGAGTGACACATATGAATGTAATAATAATAAAAGCAACGTATTAGACAATTACTTAACTTGCAGCCAGTGGGTTGACAAGGTAGAACCATGAGAAGAAATAGCAAGAAAGTCAAGTATTTCTCTTTAAACGCTAGATTATCAAAAAAAATCGTAAATTATACTTTCAAAGTAATGCTATGTTATAATAAATTAATCGTTATGATATAAAAGAGTTAAAAGAGGAAGACATAAAAAATGTGCTTAATAGCTAATTTACATTTATAAAGTGTACTTGTGTATCATTGTAAACGTTTTCAATCCAGTGATACTAGCGCCAGCTACTGGATTTACCTACAAAATTTATAAAGACAACATGTGAACTGTGGCATAAATATGAAACTGCGGCATAAGTACATCTTTCTAACTTTTCACAAAAACATTAGATTGCACTAAGACCTGCAATCTTGATTAACTTTCACTACAAAACGAACAAATATAACTATAAATTGTATGATTCTGCACGCATTACTGTGATGAAACTGCAAGTGAATTTACCTTTTTTTATTATCCATTTACATTTAATCTACTAATCTCTAAATAGTAAATCAAAGTTGCGGTTTTTTTTCTATCTGCTTTTTTTAAACCACTTTACGGCTTTTGATACGGTTTTGAAAATAGAATATAGAATTTCTTCCGAAAGATTAATGTAGGGACATAGAGGTAAGTAAATGCGTAAATAGTGCGCCCGCTATAAATATAATGATAAATGTACATAATGCTTATTTGTATATATGTAAAACGGAATTCGCAGTCTCTATATAAGATTAGTATAGAATAATTCCACTAACAATATTGGCTGACATGTTAATGTTAAATTACAGTATAATACCACAACTAATCGATACTAGTAGTTACATTCTGCAAATAGTAACAGATTTAGGTACGTTTAAACTTCATTAGGTCAGAATGCTTAACATGATCAATAGTAGACTGATAGAAAATCCCATTATCATTATATCCGTTAATATAAACCGATAAAAAATTACAGTTTTATTATAATAGGGAAACATTTAACGGATCGAAATAAGAGCATGTACTTATAACGAGCGATGTATAGCAATGATGCCCCGCGGAAATCTTTAGTACCTACCTACAATACACATCAAATTGAGCCGTAGGTTACAAGTACAGTCGGCTTCGTTCTATCGGCTTTATGTTCCGTCACAATTGTCGTTATAAAACTATTAAATCAACAGGATTAGAATCTAGATCTCTGTCAACGCTGTATCGCTATTTGTAAGTACCTTATTTAGAAATTCTTTATATTGAGAATTTTGTATTGTTTTGAAGTTGTGGCCACCATACCAAAAGCCATCGTCTTAAGCTGCTAGTATAGTGGCCTCCACTATGGCAGCTGGGAATGGGCTTAGGGGAAGAGAATGAGGGAGGTGAAGAAAGAGGAAAGGGACAAATTGGGCCTCCGGCACTCTCACTCACGGAACGAAACACAGTAGTACTATACTGCTACTTTTTCGTCGATCTTCTATGAGAGGGTAGTACTTCCAAGGACGATCGGGCCCATTCATGCTATAACCAGCGTAGATCTACTACCGTATCTATTGTGTAAAATTGGAAATTTTAATGATTTTGTAATAGTTATGCTTGAACAATTAAAGGAAAGAGAGAAACGTTCAGCGAGCTTTAATCAAAGATTCAGATTACCAACCTTTAAGTATTCATTTATTTATGTACACACAACATTTGCAAATAAAAGGCACATCAAATCAAATGATTGGATAAGACAAGACACATGTAGGTGCTAGCTTAAAAAGAGGTAACTAATTTCACCAACATGCATAGTTATATTAAAACTTTAAATTGCATGTTACTAGTGCAAAGACATTAGGTTTTAGTCTTAATTTAAATCTTTTGTATGTCGCCTCTGGGCAGTAAATAAATACTTTTCCTTTCTTCCTTCTTTTCTTAAAATCTATCTTTTTTTCAATAATATAAATTCGTTTATTTGTCTGTGTGTGGGTATCTCTGCTAACAGCATCAAAACCACACAACAGATTTTTATTACAACAGATTACTATCATTTAAAGCATTTCTTTCGAAAGGCATACTTTAGTAGAAAAAACCGAGAACTTTAAAGAACTTTAAAGAACTTTTTTTGGTAGTTATATAAATATATGAGTGACCAAGTGTGAAGCCGAGGCGAGTTGCTAGTCTACACTAATATTATAAAGAGAAAAGATTTGAATATTTGTATGTTTGTTAGTTTGCAAAGATTTAACTAAAAATCTAAGTTACCGATTTGAAAAATTCTTTCACATTCAGAAATCAATAAATTAAGCGAGTAAAATAGCCTTTATTTTATTATGTTTAACAATGTTTTAGTCATTTTGTGTATTTTAATATTTTAAGTGCCTTCGTAAAGTATACGACACTAATGCTATGATATTTTCTGTAGAAGTTTGTTGTGAGATAGAATGAATATTTTGATACCGAAGCGAAGCGTGGGTGGACCTCTAGTTAAATATATTTTAATAGCAATGTTACAAATGTAAGTGAAAATTCCGCTCAAGAACATGAGCTCACATTCTAGGTTAGTTATGAAAGCCTACATTCATATAAATATTCTTTGAATCCGCCTTTCGTTGGAAACGACAATTTCATCTTCAATAAATAATATTATTAGAGTAAAAGTAAAAACATTTAAACACGTAGAAAACAAACTGTCTACAAGTCCTTATAAATATTAAACAGTATTTAATCAATCTGTTAGTTGATGAAGATGTTGGGAAATATTAAAGATCCTGACATTTCTAAAAGTAAACCTAGTATCCAAGCATCTATAATGCTAGTAAATTTGTTCATAGTAAACGATAAAAAGATAACAATCTATACTATTTTAAAAAGCGGAAGAGTTTGTTTACTTGTTTGAACGCGCTAATCTCTGGAACTACCTATCATATTTGAATAATTATTTTTGCGATTGATAGCCCATTTCTTGAGGAAGGTTATAGGCTATGTAACATCTCGCTACTGGCGACGGGAGCAGAGCAGTAACTAATTAACGCGGTTGAAACTGCGCTGCAGTAATCTAGTTAAAATATAAACTTTTAAGAGCGTAGGTATCTTGTAAAACTTTAATTTTGAAATAATTATAAGAAGAGTATACATACATACATAACTTCACGCCTGCTTCCCATTAATGGGGTAAGCAGAGACTATAGAACGCCATTTGCTGTGATCCAAACATACCTCCTTTGCCTCTTCAACATTCATTAACAATTAACAACGAAGCAGCTGTCGACAATATGGAGATGAAAGAATAAAGGAGGGCACGTAAAAGATAAGAAAACATGGAGATATTTAATTGTTTCTTCGGGGTTCTTACTTCACTAAATATACATAGACTATGTAACGTTCATATTCTATGATACTTACGCAGGCGATACGATTCATTTATGCTGAAACCAGCTACGATTTACTACCGTAAACACACAGTGGGAGAATGATCAAAGTGCCTTAGGCAACGTCATTAGTATATGGTCACGGCCTACCAATCTTATAATTGATCCAATTTCACACTTGATCACATTTACGCACTATCATATTACGAGACATAAAAAATATGGGAAAATATGGCTTTTAAAATGTATGGGAAACTAATAAATCCATTTTTCAAGTATTGGGGTTTATTTTAGAGTCTATCGAGATCTCAGCTTCTACTGAATATCCGTAATCAGATAAAGTGCTGCCTTCTGATCACCAGACGTACAGCCAGTTATCTCTTCTTTTTGTAGTCTACAGTAGCAGAAGAGCTGACAGTCCACCTGATGGTAAGTGGCGGCTGTCACTCATGGATTTTCTCTGACTCTGTGAAGTCGCTGTCTACCGTGACATTATTGCTTTATTTAGACCTCGTTTTGGGCATCATGTTTTTTTTTTGCTTTATATTAAAGCCTACCAATGTGACTCCACCCCGCCCGATGGTAAGCAGTCAGTGGAATCCAGAAGTGGTGGCCACTATACCAAAAGCTATCGTCTTAAACTGTTGGTATGGTGGCCTCCACTATGGCGGCTGGGAATGGGGTTAGAGAAAGGGAATAAGGGAGGTGAGGAAAGAGGAAAGGGGAGAAATTGGGCCTCCGGCGCTCTCACTCACCGAACGAAACCCAGTAGTACGGATACTACTACTCTTAAGTAGATCTTCTATGAGAGGGCAGTACTTCCCCGGACGATCCGGCCCATTCACGCTGATATCAGCGATGCAGCTTGAGCTTAAAAGTTTTAAAGTATACTTGCTTTTGTCCACGGCTTTGCTCGCGTGGATATCGTTTTTCCCACAGGCAGTTACATATTTCAGAGACCTTATGGGTATAGCAAATTTGTTTTTCTGTCCGGGCAGCTAAAATAATTCGTGAAGGTGTACTTTCTAACTCAAGACCTAAGCAATATAAAATTGTCCATGCGAGAACAATTATCTATGAAGAAGCCGTTCGAGATCGGTACATTGATGTGTGTATGTGACTTATATAAACTAAAAACCATTATTGTCCATACAATTTCTATTCCCTTGTTGATACAATCCTCCATTTCACCTAAAGATATTCGGGTCCAAAAATATAGTGCCTAAATGCAAATTTTTCCTAAAACAACTAGTTAAAAAAATCTTACAATCTTTTATCCCCATATAACTTTATAGAGACCTCAAACTTTAAGTCGCTATGACCAGCGGTTTAGGCTGTGCCTTCTCTGTCAATGAGTCACACACAGGACAAAGTCTTTTATGATAGATAGATAGATAGATAGAATATTCTTTATTGTACACTATTTAAAAGTTTACACAACATTGGACGATACAAAAACACAGTTATAATATGTAAGTTGTACAATGGGCGGTCTTATCGCTAAGAGCGATCTCTTCCAGACAACCTTTGGATGGATTTCGGGGTTGAATACTGTAGATAGTGGTGTAGATATGGTAAGTTACATAACACTTGTACATAGAGATACATAGATTGTACATATGATATGTATGGATAGCTGCAATTACTTATAATTAGCATTAAATTGATAGTTCAATAAATTATAGTTAAAATAAGTTACACGTACCAATTAAATTGTTTAATAGTGCAGTAGTTTAATTAGAACTGGCATCGGTATTTTGCAAAAGTGATAGAAAAAGAAAAACCGTAAATCCAGAGATAGTGTCCATGTAATGTTATGTTTCTGCTTTAGAATAAGGTTTTTTAGTGATCCTCAAGAAATATCTGTATCAGCAGCAAAGAGTAGTCATTATTATCAATATCATCATTTCAGACAAAAGATGTCATTGCAGAACATAGGCTATCCCAAGTCGTGAGCTACCCTTATCCATTGGTTGCTCGCCACCCTTAGTAAGTCATCGGACCACCTTCTGAGAGGTCTGGCCACGCTGCCCAAATAACTTTGTATGCATAGTTTACCAATTATATCTAAGAACCTTCTAGCAACATACCTGTAGTAGCATAGTATCTCTGTAGTATGCTACATGATTGAGATTATCTGTGTTCTCTAATAAAGTACTGACGTACCTCACGTAGCTCATGAAATGTAAGTAAAACTATACTATCAATATAATTATATAGAAACTTACCTAAATACCGCGATATAGGATATAGAGTACGTACTTTTCTTCGACATAATTACTCGTACGTACAGAAGTTTAGAAAGGCCTTCTACCATTTTGTCTCGCCATGCCATGTGCGCTAGTGACAGCGGTAAAATTTTGTTCTCAGAATAAATACCAGGAGCGTTGTTCATTTTTCATACATACACTGTTATCGGTGAGACAAGCGTACGTAAAAATTATTCCTGGTACAGTTAACCGGAATATGGTTTTTTTTTACCCACAGTCCGCTCAGGTCCGGTCAACTGGACCACGGAAGATCTAGTACTTAAGCTAGATAACCTTTTTGTCAAATTTTTGTGGTCTATTAATTATTTATTATTATATTTTCTTTTTCATTTTAAAAATTGTTATGGAAACACATTTTAAATATATAAAATGTAATAAGAAAAATATTTACAATAAACGGATGAAAAAAGATATAATAATAATAATAATAATAATAAATAAAAATAAATAATAATAATAATAATAAATATATCTTGAGGGATGGCACTACTGACATATGTCGGGCATGTCATCGCCCTGGTAAATCCCTCAGGCATATTGTTTCCGGCTGTTCGCGTCTTGTTAATGGAGAGTACTTGCACAGACATAACCAAGTAGCCAGGATCATCCACCAACAAATTGCTCTGCGATACAATCTTCTAGATGTCGCGGTACCGTACTACAGATACAACCCAGAGCCGGTTCTCGAAAATGGTCGCGCGACATTGTATTGGGATCGCTCCATCATCACAGACAGGACTATTATAGCTAACAAGCCTGATATCGTGGTGGTGAATCGATCCGAACGCCTTGCAATGAAAGTTGATATTACCGTCCCTCATGACGAGAATCTCATGAAGGCTGAGAAAGATAAGCAAATAAAATATCTTGATTTAGCCCATGAGATTGTTGACATATGGGATGTGGATTCTGCTGACATTGTGCCGATAGTCATTACCGTAAATGGTTTAATAGCAAAGAGCCTCGACCAACACCTAAAGAGGCTCGCATTAGGTGGATGGGTCAAGGGCCAGATCCAGAAGGCAGTGCTGCTCGACACGGCACGTATTGTTAGGAGGTTCCTCTCTCTGGAGCCCTAACCGCCGGTAGCTTGGACTTTGTCTCGTTGCCGGTGGTGATCTATTTTTTATATTTTTAAATGTGTATTTTTGGTTTTTATAAGTATATATTTGAAAATGTAATAAATATGAAAAAATATGAATAAAGGAAATAATAATAATAATCATTTATTTCAGGTCGCATAAACCCATATTATAAATACCTTACAGACTAACATACATACATAATATAAACTTATAAACTACACTTCCTATGCACTACGTCATTGTGCTATCACGTGGCACTTGTCCGCGGAAGCGACGGAACACGACACCTTGCGGCCAAAAGGTTTCCTCCATGATAGGTGCAGATAGCAGGTCGGTACTTGCACCACAAACGCCTTAAAATTGACGTTGCGACGCGACTCCAACAGCTGCACTCTCGGCCTGTACTTCGTCTTTTAGACCCGTAGCGCTAGGTTTTGAGGTTTCAAAAATATTAAAGTTGTTTATTTTTCGCATATAGTTTCTTGACCGTTAGCCTAGCCTAAAACATTAGTTTGTGTCATCCTAGGTACTTGCATAGGTAGAAATTTAGGTATTTTGACTTTTCGCTCAGTATTGGACGAAAAGAAAATTAAAGACAAAAATTTGACTTCCATGATAATAACAAAGTAGTAACTGATGTACATAGGCTTTTTGTGTCATCTCTGCCCAAGAGAATCGTGATATTTAACTAGTACCTAATACGTCACCCAACTAGCTCTAAAAAAATATTAAAATTTGTATTAGAGGTGCTATGTGTTTTAGAGTTCGGTTATCTGTTGTTCAAAATATTTTGTGTCGAATTTATCCACGACATTTATAGATATTTGATTTTTTTATTACAACACTCTGTAAAAGCCATAAAAGAAAATGCAAGTTATTAGAGATTACGTGTTTTTGATTATTATGGTGTAACAAAACCCTATTAATAATTTGTGTTGTTTTTATCCACGATATCTTAATATTTAAAAAAAAACGATATCTTCGCAAGAAGCGCGATCGCGGGGAAGAGCGCGGGCGCAGGCGGCGGGCGCCCCGGCTAGCCTGACGCGCTGACGGGCGCGTAGAACGTGTTGTTTGTTTACATTCGGTATTCGGTGCAAGCTGCGACAAGTGCGTGCGTTATTCGATTTGATTGACTTATTAAGCACGATCTTCAGGTTTGGAAACCAACCTTCTAACAAAGTTCACCTTGGCGGGTGCTTCAAACCGCGGTTTGTGTTGCATCTAGTCTAAATGGATATAAACCACGCGCCAACACGCGCGCGAGTCAATATTGAGCGATTCGTCTCCGGCGTGAGATCACTAGGGTTGGCACCTTTTTCCGACGGAAATCTAAACTAATCTTATACAGAAAAAAAAAACTTTTTAGTTTGTAATATTTGTAAACGAAAAAAATGTGCATTATTTATTTTCATTTTTGTAAGTGAAAGTAAATAATGCACATTTATTTTCATTAAAAATTATACTTATAATTATACCATTGAACAAGTATTGCAATTATATTTAATGTAGGCGTTTGTTGTGAGATCAAAAAGAGTTTACATTATTTTGAAGTTTATACGGTGTGGAAAAATAATATAATACATATACTTGCGCAGGCACAGCCGCTTGCAATAGCTATATATATTTTTGAAAAACAGCAATATTATAGTTTTTTTGAGACTTACAAAAAATTTATATACAGTTTTGGATCAATAGTTCTTCAACTTCCAACACATAGCTCGATTCAGTTTTCAAATTATCCCTAGTGCTAGAGGAACACGATGAACATGACAGCAGGTACTAAATATAAATAAAAAAAATTGTGGGTATGCAAAATAATATTTTTGTCGCTAATTCAAATGTTACGCCTTTTCATAGAGTCACTAAGAGAGCCGCTGCTAACAAGCACCTTTCCCTCGCCCTCGTCGCTAAAACGTCAATGTTCCAAGAATTATCAAAAATCATAATTTAACTGACAGAGTAATCGCGTAATAGACCGATAGCGCTAGGCTATTTTGGGGTCATAAGTTACAAAAATTTTAAAGTTGCTTATTTTTTGCCTGTGGATACAGTCATACATAAGAAGCCTAATATTATGTTTTGTGTCATATCTGCCATTTGCATTTTGAGCAATTCGATGATTTGTGATTGATTCTTTTAATTTAAATCAAAACTGGCAAAATTATTTTAAAGTTAAAAGTAACTATGGTATCACGTCTAGGATAGCCTACGGAGTGTGGAAGCCTAGTTTGTGCCATCTTCGTCCAGTGCAATCTGCTATAGGGTCAGGAACTAAAAACGGTGCTAAAAAAAAATTATAATTGATTAAATAACTATCTCCTATTTTAGATCACTTAAATATACCCATTAAATAAATTTGTGCCAAATCAGAGCATGCAATTTTAAGATTTTTAATTATTTTGTTTTTCCAAGCTACAAACGCTTCAAAAAAATATTACAATCATTAGAGTTCACATATTTATTAACATAAATGTATGAAAAATCGACATTGTAAATTTGTGTCATTTTCATGCACGGTAATTAAACACAACACAAAAAAATAATGGTTGCGGTCCAAGCAGGCTCGCGAGTGAACGCGCGGCGGCACCGCGCCGCCTCCTCCTACGCACGCACACCAAATTCGTTCGTTACCTACGATTTCTTTTAAGCGAAGCGTTCATAATAAATTACATTAAAATTAACGTATATTTTTTTTTACACTACGCTATCTGGTCCCAAAATAAGCAAGGCATAATACAAATAAAGAACTAGCTGCTACCCGCGGCTTCGCCCGCGCGGTATATGGTATTATATTTAATTATGTAACTCGGAAACCAGACCAATTTTTGGGAGAAAAATAAAAAGTATTCTATGGGCTATGTCCGTCTCCGGCACCTATGTAGGTACGTACCAATTTTCATCAAAATCGGTTCAGATGTTGAGATGCTGAGTAGTAACAAACAAACACACACTACATACATACAAATTTTCGCATTTATAATATTAGTAGAATATAAGTAAGTACATACAATAAATTATTATTTAAGAAACTCCTAGACTCAAAACAAACTGTATGTGTTTATTCACAAAACTGTTTGTCTCTTCACGGTTGGAAACCAGCCTTCCAACAAAGGTCACCTTGGCGGGAGCTTGGTTTCAATCCTCGGTTTGTGTTGCGTCTAGATGGATGTCAACCACGCATAAACTACGTACTAACACGCTCGCGAGTCAGTACCAGGCGAGTCGTATTCTCTTCGAGTGAGATCAACTAGGGCTGTCACCTTCTGCCGACGGAAATCTAAACTAAAAATTACAATATAGCGAGTAAGTTAGGATATTTTTTTTTAATTGCTGACAGTGGCAGACGAGCAAACTGCCCACGTGATGGTAAGTGGTAACTGCCATTCCTGGATGAATCAGAGTCCCTAGCATTGCTCCTGCTATGCCAGGGACTACGCGAAACCGCTGCCTACCGTGAAGGGAGAGGGGTAGGTGAGGAAAAAGGAAAGGCAGACGCAATAGTACGGATACATATACTCTTACGTCGATCTTCTCTGAGATGCAATACCATTAAAGAAGTGTTGCAATTATATTTTATATAGGCGTTTGTTGTGAGACCAAATAAACCGTTTACATTATTTTAAAGTTTATGTGGTGTTGAACTATTATTTAATATGTTAAAATTGGTACATATACCTGTGGGGACAAAGCCGCTTGCAATAACTATATTATATTTATTTATTTATTTATTTATTTAATAAGATACACCATCAACATTACATAATACATTCATAAATTAAAATCTTTACAATTGCATCAGCCAGTATGAAATATAAATATAAAATAATAAATATAATATAAATTATATATAGCGAAATCAGTTATTTTTGGAATCGGTGCTAGCCAACAGGATTTTAATTTTGCCTTTGCAACAAACTTGAACTGCACGGGGCGGCAATAGTACGCACGGGCGGGGACACATCGCGAAAGCTTCATCGCGCAGGACGGGATGCGCGGGATGTGCCTGAGTCGCGGTCGGACGCGGTCAGACTTATAAGAGAAGACGTCGTTGACAGTTGTGTCTAAATACATAAAAAAATTGATACGCAGTTCAGATTAGGTTTCGTTCGATGTCTTTTATTAAATCTTTATTTTACATTCATAAATTAATAGATTAATCAATAAGGTTATTTTTGCTAGTAGGTTATATTTATTAATGACATTTTTGCTTCAGCTGGCACCAACTCTAAAAATAACTAATTATAAATAGTAATAAATATAATATAAATAGTAATATTGTATAAGTATCAATAATTTCGTTGATTCCCCTTTAATGTTCCCCTTTGCTTTGAAGTAAATAAAATATTATTTTCTTCTTTTTAGTTTAAGATTGTACATGTAGCTATAGTTTTGAAGTCAGTTATGTTTTTTTTTTCTAAAAATGAATTTTATTTTTAAACTTTTAACCGACTTAAAAAAGGAGTTTATCAATTCGGGTCTTATGTTTTTTTTTGTATGTTTGTTGCCACATAACTTGGTCATTTATAATTATCACCGATTTGAATAATCGGTTCACAATTGTAACATGGTCATGTACATGTTACAATTGTGAACCCATTTCCGAAATTCTTTATTTTTTGTTAGAAACAACTTGTCCGTGGATGGGTGACCAATTGTGGCATTTCATTTTGAGCGTCTTCATGCTTTAGTAGCGGGGACTCTTATCACTATAAGCCAAGTTAGAGGTCTCATGATCGTGAGAAATCCCAACAGCAGCGGGTGGCTATAAACTTGCCTTTACAGCAACACTGTTTATTTTCTTGTATATTTGTTACGCGATTACTCCGTGAGTGAAATTATGATTTTTGATGACTCTTTTTTGTTTGTAGGTCATCACTTTTTTGTTTAGGTTTGTGGTTTCCGAGATTCAGGGTTCAGAGATTAGCAAAAGTTTTGATACGGACTTTAAATCTCTATTTACAATCTTTCCTCTCGTCACTACTTTTTCATATTAAATATATTACCAATACACAATTACTTCCCACTAAAAGTTTAAAAATAAAATAAATAATAATAAAACGAAAACCGATTTCAAAACTATACCTACATGTTCAATCCTTAACTTAAAAGTAGAAAATAATATTTTAATTACTTCAAAGCAAAGAACATTATAGGGGAATCAACGAAATCATTGATAGCTATATAATACTTTACTATTTATAATCAGTTATTTTGGAGCCGGTGCCAGTCATTAACCTAACCCAACCTACCAATATTAAATATATATTGTTAATATATAAAGATTGAAAGTTCTTATCAAAACTTTTGCTGATTGCTGAACCCTGAATCTCGGAAACCACAAACCAAAACAAATAAGTAAAGACCTACTAACAAAAAAAAAAACATCAAAAATCATAATTTAGCTGATAAACAGTGTTACTGTAAAGGCAAGTATATGGCCGCCCGCTGTTGGAATTTCAAAAGAATTTATGGCTTGCAACTTGGTTAAACGACTACCACATTTTAGTGATAATCAGTATTCACTGCTTATAAAGCATGAAGACGCTCAAAATGAAATGCTTGAAATGGTCACCCATCCACGGACACGTTCTATTTGACAAAAAAAGGATTTTGCAAATCGGTTCACAATTATTGTAGCATGAACATGTCCATCTCCAGGTTAGAAAACTCATTACAAAAGACATCGACTCATTGCTTTACACCTCGTTACTCCTTGTATAAGTTTTTATTACAAAATATAAAACTAAACCAAACTAACAAGCCATTTTTTTATAAAAAAAAAGATATAGGACCAATTTTAGAGTATACCCTGCAAATAAAAAAAATATTTTCCAATTTGGTTCAGAAATGATAGAGTTCTTTGGTAACAAAAGTAAAACATATACCTCCTTCTTTTTGAAGTCGGTTAAAAAACAGCAAATAATATAGCATTTTTGGGGAAAATATGATATAGGGAACATTGACGTCTTAGCGACGACGGCGAGAGGGAGATGCTTTTTAGCAGCGGCTCTCTTAGTGACTCTATGAAAAGGCGTAACATTTGAATTAGCGACAAAAATAGTATTTTTTTAAATTCGTTATGTAGATTTTGAATTTATCAATAACAAACAAATATACAAACAAACATACGAAAAATCAAATCTTTTTCTCTTTAAGATTAGTTTAGATTTTCGTCGGAAAAAGGTGCCAACCCTAGTGATCTCACGTTGGAGACGAATCGCTCGGTACTGACTCGCGAGCGTGTTGGCTCGTGGTTTATATCTATTTAGACTAGACGGAACACAAACCGCGGATTGAAGCACCCGCCAAGGTGAACTTTGTTATAAGGTTGGTTTCCAACCCTGAAAATCGTGCTTAATAAATTAATAAATCAATCAAATCGAATAACGCACGCACTTGTCGCAGCTTGCACCGAATACCGAATGTAAACAAACAACACGTTACACGCGCCCGACTGCGCGTCTGGCTAACCGGAGCGCCCGCCGCCTGCGCCCGCGCTCTACCCCGCGATCGCCCTTCGTGCGAAGAAATCGATTTTATTTACAAATATTAAGATTTCGTGGATAAAAACAACACAAATTATGAGTAGGGTTTTGTTACACCATAATAATCAAAAACACGTAATCTCTAATAACTTGCATTTTCTTTTGTGGCTTTTACAGGATGTTGTAATAAAAGAATAAAATATCTATAAATGCCGTGAATAAATTCGACACAAAATATTTTGAACAACAGATAACCAAACTCTGAAACACGTAACACCTATAAAACAAATTCTAATATTTTTTTGGAGCTAGTTGGGCGACGTATTAGGTACTGGTTAAATATCACGATTCTCGTGGACAGAGATGACACAAAAAGCCTAAGTACATCAGTTACTACTTTATTATTATCATGGAAGTAAAATTTTTATCTTTAATTTTCTTTTCGTCCAATACTGAGCAAAAAGACAAAATACCTAAATTTCTACCTATGCAAGTACCTAGGATGACACAAACTAATGTTTTAGGCTAGACTAACGGTCAAGAAACTATATGCGAAAAATAAACAACTTTAATATTTTTGAAACCTCAAAACCTAGCGCTACGGGTCTATAACAAATATACAAAAGATTAACAGTGTTGCTGTAAAGGCAAGTTTGTAGCCACCCGCTGGTGTTGGAATTTTTCACGATCATGACACCTCTAACTTGGCATGAAGTGATAAGAGTCTACCGCTACTAAAACATGAAGACGCTCAAAATGAAATGCCACAAATGGTCACCCATCCTTGGACACGTTGTTTCTAACAAATAAAGAATTTCGAAAATCAGTTTACAATTGTCAGGACGCATTGGTCAAACACCTTGGTCTTTAGGGTTTGCGGTATGGGCGACGTAAAGACTTGACGGAGTTTGTGAAATGCTGCACAACCCAACTGAATCCTCCTGTCGATTTCCCTCTCGAAGTTGTTTTTATATAGTTGTAGTGTTTGTCCAAGGTAGACATAGGATTTAACATCTTCGAGGGGTACATCATCAACGATAATCGGTTGTGGCGTAACGTGATCATTGAGCATGGTCTTTGTTTTGTTCAAGTTCATCCGCAGACTGATTCGTTGGGAGGACTCATTTAAATCGTTCAGCATAACTTGGAGCTCCTGTGGGGTCTCAGCCATTATGAAAATATCATCGGCAAATCTCAGGTGCGAAATGTGTTCTCCGTTTATGTTTATGCCACGTCCTTTCCAGTCTATTGTCTTAAAAGCATCCTCCAATACAGCTGTGAACAGTTTCGGGGATATGACATCCCCCTGTCTCACTCCTTTGTGTAGTTAGATAAGCTTTGTCGGACGACCCTGTACTTGGACGGACATTGTGGCGTTGCTGTATAAACATTTCAGCACACTGATATATCGCCAGTCAACTTTGCAAGGACTCCATGACAGACCAGATCTCGACAGAGTCAAAGGCTTTTTCATAGTCCACGAAGACGAGACAGAGAGGGAGGTTGTATTCCTCTGTCTTTGGTATGACCTGCCTGATAGTGTGGATGTGGTCTATGGTGGCAAATCCTCCGCGAAATCCGGCCTGTTCCGGAGGCTGAAACTCGTCAAGTCTTCTAGTAAGTCGATTCGACATGATCCTTGAGAACAGCTTATAGACATGGCTCAGGAGTGAGATGGGCCTGTAGTTTTTCAAAAGAGTGTTATCTCCTTTTTTGAAAAAGAGTACTACGGTACTCCTGCTCCATGCCCTTGGGGTTTTCCCGCTATGAATTATAGAATGAAATAAGCGTTGGAGCTCTTGCAGCACGGGTTTGCCGCCTGACTTCAAGAGCTCCTTCGTAACACCGTCCTCACCTGGGGCTTTCCCATTTTTCAGCTGTCCAGGGGCCAACTCTATCTCCTCTGGGCTGGTATCTGGCAGTTCATCGGTAAAGTGGCGGGTCAGGGTGGCTCTCAGGTCTTGGTGAGATGGCGAAGGTGGTGCGGCGTTAGAGGAGTACAGGTTTCCGTAGAATTCTTCGACTCCAGCGAGAGCTTGAGTTTGAGACGTGTGGATTTGTCCATTCTCGGTTTTTATTTGTCTTAAATGGCTTCTGCCAAGCTTTTGTTCGAACACTTTGGGACCTTTATTTCGCTCAATTGTGTTCATAATGCGTTGCATGTTTGAGCGCCTTAGATCCCTCCGTATTGATTTTTTGATGAGCTTTGACAGAGCCATTCGGTCTGAGGAATGATGTACCATTTCACGTCTCTTACTCATGAGTTTTAAGTCTCAGCTGATAGTCGCAAATCTCGGCCCATACTTTTTCGCTCACGAAACCGTTTGCCCATATCCCTAATGGTTGTAACCATGCTGTCTAGGTCCTTGTCAATGTCCTGTGTGTTTTCAAGTTTCAGGGCATCAAAACTGTTCTTTAGCTCCAACTGAAACTGTTCAGAGCCAGCTATGGTTTGTTGCAGAGTTGGTCTCAATATGAACCTCACCGTGTGGTTTCCCTCAGCTCTGAAGACTATATTAAGGGTGCCCCTTACCAGTCGGTGATCGCTTCCGGTGTTAAACCTGTTGATCACAGAGACATCCCTAAATATGCGCTTTTTGTCCGTCATGATGAAGTCAATTTCATTTTTAGTGATGTTGTCGGGGCTTTGCCAAGTTCATTTTCTTTGGGGTTTCTTTTGAAAGAAAGAATTCATCAGAAATTACTTTAAAGAAAAGATTAATCTATGAATATATGAATGTAAAATAAAGATTTAATAAAAGAAATCGAACGAAACCTAATCTGAACTGCGTATTAATTTCTTTATGTATTTAGACACAACTGTCAACGACGTCTGCTCTCATACGTCTGACTGACCGCGTCCGTCCGCGACTCAGGCACATCCCGCGCATCACGTCCTGCGCTACCAAGCTATCGCGACGCGCCTCTGCCCGTGTGCACTATTGCCACCCCGTGCAGTTCAAGTTTGTTGCAAAGACAAAATTAAAATCCTGTTACCTGGCTCCGATTCCAAAAATAACTGAATATAAATAGTAAATAGTACAGTATTATATAAGTAGGTACCAATAATTTTGCTATATATAATAATATATATATATATACACAAGCAAATATAATTGCTTAATTTGGGGCTAGATGGTGCTGTGTGAATGGAATTCACATACCTACGGATATTTGTACTAATTTTAACATATTTTATAATAGTTCAACACCATATTAACTTCAAAATAATGTAAACGGATTATTTGGTCTCACAACAAACGCTATAAAATATAATTGCAACACTTTTTCAATGGTATTGCATCATTTATTTTCATTTACAAATATTTAAATTGATAACTAAAAAGTTATACAAATATAGTATAAAATAAAAACAAAAAAATTAATACAAAGATAGTTAGTTAAAATTTATAACTAAATAGTCACGGTAGTAGATTCACGCTGGTTTCAGCATGAATGGACTGGATCGAACGGGGAAGTACTACCCTCTCATAGAAGATCGACGAAAGAGTAATAGTATCCGTACTATTGTGCCTCCCTTTTTCCTTTTTCCTCTCCTACCCCTCTCCCTTCACTGTAGGCAGCAACTTCGCAGTCCCTGGCAGCAGCAATGCTAGGAACTCTAATTCGTCCATGAATGACAGTTACCACTTACCATCACGTGGGCTGTTTGCTCGTCTGCCACTATCAGCAATTAAAAAAAAATTATCTGAAGTTACTCGCTTTATTGTAATTTTTAGTTTAGATTTCCGTCGGAAGAAGGTGGCAACCCTAGTTGATCTCACGCCAGAAGAGGAGACGACTCGCCCGGTACTGACTCGCGAGCGTGTTAGTGCGTGGTTTATGCGTGGTTTAGATCCATCTAGACGCAACACAAACCGCAGATTGAAAGCAATCTCCCGCCAAGGTGACCTTTGTTGGAAGGCTGGTTTCCAACCGTGAAGAGACAAACAGTTTTGTGAATAAACACATAGAGTTTGTTTTGAGTCTGGGAGTTTATTAAATAATAATTTATTGTATGCACTTACTTACATTCTACTAATATTATAAATGCGAAAGTTTGTATGTATGGTGTTTGTTTGTTACCACTCAGCGTCTAAGCGGTTGAACCGATTTTGATGAAAATTGGTACGTACATAGGTGCCGGAGACGGACATAGCCCATAGGATACTTTTTATTTTTTATCCCGAAAATTGGTCTGGTGCCTGAGTTACATAATTAAACATAATCTATACATATAATAAAAATGTAACCGATCGCTGTCTGTACATGGAAGATATATGAGAAAAAAAATTATTGGGACCTTTATCAACGCAAATAGAACCCAAACCAATGATTGTTACAATTTTTGTCTGTTTGTCTGTTTGTCTGTTAGTCTGTTTGTCTGTGCGTTTGTTCACGCTAATCTCAGAAACGGCTTATCCGATTTAGATATGGTTTTCACTAATACATTGTGGTAAGCTTCACTTAACATTTAGTGTTTGTTTCATGTCAATCGGTTCATAAATAAAAAAGTTATGCCAATTTAAAGAATCACGTCGAACATTTGTTAATTTACTACGAAACCTGATAGAAACAGAGACTTTAACAGGTTATGTGGATTAGCTGTTTTTCGCACGGTTAGCTTTATGTGGCTCTATCACATGTTAGCATTCCTATATATCCCTATACGTGTAATCCATACATCCATACACCCATACATATTATATAAGGCTTTGTCCTAACTAACTGACTGACTAACCGACAACGCACAGCCTAAACTGCTGGTCGTAGTGACTTCAAATTTGGAGGGTGTGTTTGTCTAAATCTCTAGAGGTTTTACTAAGAAAGAGATTTTTTAAATTTAATTCCTAAGTGTGTAAAAAGGGATTAACGATTGTATGAATCTTCTTCATTTTTTAACTTACAGTTTTGAAATTTTGCTTTGGAATATTCTTCTATTTAAATAAAAAATATCCTTATAATTTTATTTTAACAGGGGTGGATTTAGAGGGGTGAAATTAAAGATCTTTAGCTTGAAGCCAGCTACTTGAAATTTGCAGGGAGGGGGAGGGAGAGAAAGGAGGGAGGAAAAGGAGGAATTGAGGGAAAGGAGGAAGGGAGGGGAAAGTGAGAGGGAAGGAATGGGGAAGTGAGAGGAAAGTGATGGGGAAGTAAGGGGGAAGTGAAGAGAAAGTGTGGGGGAAATGCGGGAGAAGGGAAAGCCAGAGAGTAGTGAGAGAGAAGTGAGGGGAAAGTGAGGGGAATGTTAGAGGAAAGTGAGAGGAAAGTGAGGGGAAGTGAGGGTAAAGTGACGGAGAAGTGAGGGGAAAGTGAAGGGAAAGTGAGGGGGAAGTGAGAGGGGAGTGAGAGGGTAGTGGGAGGGAAGTGAGAGGGAAGTGAAGGGGAAGTGAGAGGGTAGTGAGGGGGAAGTGATAGGGAAGTGAGGGGGGAGTGAAGGGGAAGTGAGGGGGAATGAGGGAGAAGTGAGGGGTGAATGAGAGGAAAGTGAGAGGAAAGTAAAGGGGAAGTATGGGAGACGGGAGAAGAAGGGAGGGGGAAGGGACGAGGTAAGAAAGGAGTTCTCGAATGGTGGAAAAAGGGGGGAGGAGGGATAGGAAGCGATAAGAAGGGAGAGGAAAGGGGGGAAAGGATGGAGAAAAAAGGGGGAGGGAGGGGCAAGCCCTCCCGTTTCCCTCTCTTCCCCCTTCCTTGGTAGAGGGAAGTGGAGGAAAGGGCAAGAGATGCTGGAGGAGAGGCAAGGGATGCTGAAGGAGGTGAAGAGGAGAAGGGGGAGGGGAGGAGAGGAAGGAGGAAACAGTGAAGAGTGGAGAAAAAGGGCGATAGGGAAGAAGGGGAAAGGAAAGTTATTGCAGTGAAAATTTGCCTTTGTGTATTATATATTGTTTTTACGAGGGATATCTTTAGGTAGGTGAAAGAGGATTTGTATGAATGGGAGATTAAAAATAGTATGAAAAATATTATTTAAACAATATAAAAATGTCTATTGGAAAAAACGATATTCACGCGAGCGAAGCCGCGGGCAAAAGCTATCTATATACATAAAAGCAAAATATCACTCACTCACTCATCACGAAATCTCAGAAACAACAAGTGCTAGGAATCTCAAACTTTGCATAGTCGTTTTTTTTTTTTTTTTTTTTATAGTATAGCCTACCAAAGCCGTTCCTGTTAGGGGTGCTCACTTAGACGGAATTTTGCGAAATCCATCCCCTAAGGGGGTATAAAGGGGTGGCAAAGTTTGTATGAAACTTCTATAGTTTTTATAGTAGGATTACCAAATTACTAGAAAATACTCTTTTTTTTATATTCAGAAACCACCCTTATTAAGTGGGCAAATAAGAGTCGCAAGTTTGTGTGATAGCGTAGTGTAAAAATAAAATATACGTTAATTTTAATTTAATTTATAAAGAACGATTCGCTTAGAAGAAATCGTAGGTACCGAACGAATTTGGTGTGCGTGCGTAGAAGGAGGCAACGCCGTGCCGCCGCGCGTCCTCTTGCGAGCCAGCTTGGACCGCAACCATTATTTTTTTGTGTTGTGTTAATTATCGTGCATGAAAATGACACAAATTTACAATGTCGATTTTTCATACATTTATGTTATTAAATATGTGAACTCTAATGATTGTAATATTTTTTTGGAGCGTTTGTAGCTTGGAAAAACAAAATAATTAAAAATCTTAAAACTGCATGCTCTAATTGGGCACAAATTTCTTTAATGGGTATATGTAAGTGATCTGAAATAGGAGATAGTTATTTAATCAATTATACATTTTTTTTAGCACCGTTTTTAGATCCTGACCCTATATCAGATTGCACTGGACGAAGATGACACAAATTAGGCTTGCACACTCCGTAGGCTATCCTAGACATGCTCCCATAATTTTTTTTTACTTTAAATTAATTTTGCCAGTTTTGATTTAAATTAAAAGAATTAATCACAAATCATCGAATTGCTCAAAATGCAAATGGCAGATGTGACACAAAACATAATATTAGGCTTCTTATGTATGACTGTATCCACAGGCAAAAAATAAGCAACTTTAAAATTTTTGTAACTTATGACCCCAAAATAGCCTAGCGCTATCGGTCTATTTTGGCGCACGTACTCCTCGATATCCTCAGCCTTTGTGGTGTAATGTAGGCGAGAGATATACACAGGAGTGTTCGGTGCGGCGGCACGCAGCTGCATGTTGTTTTCCGCTGGTGCTGTACCGTAACAGTTCTTGTTGGTTCGCTGGCGGCGCTTCCTCTTCTGCACCGTCACGAAATTATCTTCGTCAGCCCGGGTCTAAATATACTAAAAGAAGCCTAAAGCCAATAAGTCATATTAAATTGCGCTATATTAGCGACGAAATTATTTTAGGCCATGCTTTAGAAAAACTAGTAAATATTAAATAGTTTTAAGGGTTGTACGTTGTTTTATAGACAATAGTTTAATAGAATTTCGTTCCACCAGTGGCGTAGCGTGGGTATCGGCTGCCCGGGGCGGAAGACAATTTTGCCGCCCTTTTAATTAGGTATTTCACTTGAATGTACCTATACTATACATTTTATATACATTAATTCTAGAGAACTTTTTGGCAAGAACAGTCATCATTGTTTTGCATTATACAGGTTAGATTTTAAATAAAAAAATTTATTTGTTTTACTATCACGTTTATTAATACAAAGTTCTTACTTCAACCATTGATATAACAGGTACATAATATATGTAATATCATGTCGATCGTCGTTTTTAAGTAGGTAATTGTACCTTCTACTTAAAATTAGGGTTCACCTCGACCATTGACATGATTAAATAGTTAGCGAATAGAAGGAAATCAATTTTTTATTAGAATTAGGATGATACTATTAAGTAATATTTATATCTTTATTGAAAAATAATATAAGTTAAAAAATGTAGAATCTGACGTCTCAGGAACAACACTTTTCACATATTTAAGTAAAGCCCCTTCATTTGCTCTAATATTTTCCAAATTAGTTTTTTTCTTATTACGGTAAGCTGTCCCACTTTCTTTATTAAGTAGGTACTCCTTTCATTTTTGATACTAAAATAAATAAATATTGTATGATAAAAGTTAGTTAAAATAAACTATCGAAAAATTCAAAAACTAGGTATATTTTATAGCACATCTATGATAGGCAAAAATCTGAAAACCGAAAACTTAAAAATATTTGTTTGGAATCCTGGTTATGCGAGTGTAAAACTTGGACATGGCCGGATTTTCATAATTTAAAGCTTGAACAACATATCGGACTGTACAACATGCAATTATAACGGGTGGCGCAAAAGTAAAGACCCTATTTGGTTCAGCTATAACATTTTTTCTAAATTAGAAAACTAGATTCAGATTTTTTTAAATGTATATTTGTGCCATTAAATTTCGTACCATTAGGATTTAAAGATGATGTCTTTTAAATGGTGACCTCCAGAGTTGATACACATTTGAGCCCTATTTATGACATTTTGCATAACTTGCCGTAACACTTCCTGCGATATGTTCGTTATTTCTTGACGAATGTTTTCTTTTAGAGCTGCGAGAGTCTGTGGCTTGTTCACATACACCCGAGATTTCAAAAAACCCCAAAGAAAGAAGTCTGGACTGGTCAGATCGGGTGATCTTGCAGGCCAAGGCAAATCGCCAAAACGAGAGATAACTCGGCCTGGAAAAGCGTCCCTCACTAAGTCCATAGTGTCGCGCGCTGTGTGTGCCGTAGCGCCGTCTTGTTGAAACCAGATGTGCTCCAGCCCCAATTCGTCCAAACTGAATCCGTTTTATGATAAATACGTTAATGCCATAGAAACTGTTCAAAGAAAATTTTTGCACTGTATACATTTCAAGTGTTGTCACAATAAGCCTTCATATGAAGAATTGCTTGTAAAATATAGATTTTTTACTTTAGAACAAAGGCGTCTGTACTTACATGCGATGTTACTGTATGACCTTTGTCATAACAACTGATTGTATTCCACTCACAAATAGAATATGTTATAGAATACCCACAAGAACACATACTTAGTCGTAATTTATGTAAAATATTTGCTACCAATAAATGCCGCACCAATGCTGGTAAACGATCGCCGATGTACCGCTTGGTTGAATCGTATAACAATCACTTCAACTCTATAGATTTAATGGTAACACGTCCTAGTATGTTTAAGAAACTATTGCTTTCTAACTTAGATTCAGTTTAGCACATTGCAATTACCTAAAATTGTTTAAGTTATATGTAGCAAAACAAATTTATATCCACTGTATCTCGTCTCAACAATAACCAATGTTTTTTAATGCTCTTAGTAAATATGTGGTAAATGTCGCTGGTGGCACAATTGTTTGTTTGCAAATTGTTACATTGTATAAAAGTATGTATTGTGTCATTGTTTGTTTACCTAAACAAATAAAAAAAAAAAAAAAAAAAAAAAAAAAAAAATTAAACTTATATAGGGGACACTTATGAGAAATAGAGATCATTATAAAAGACCATCCATTTTCCTGCACCCTGTATATGAATATGGGAACTTCATATCCCTAATAACGGGTGGCGCAAAAGTAAAGACCCTATTTGGTTCAGCTATAACATTTTTTCTAAATTAGAAAACTAGATTTAGATTTTTTTAAATGTATATTTGTGCCATTAAATTACGTACCATTAGGATTTAAAGATGATGTCTTTTAAATGGTGACCTCCAGAGTTGATACACATTTGAGCCCTATTTATGACATTTTGCATAACTTGCCGTAACACTTCCTGCGTTTCCATTTCCATCTCTCAGGGCATGTCAATAAGCAGAATACTCGGTTCTGGGGCACTGATAATCCGCGCATTATTCAAGAAACACCTCTACACCCACTAAAAGTTACTGTATGGTGTGGCATCTGTGTTGACAGAGTGATCGGACCCTATTTTTTCGAAGACGCTGGAGGCAATGCGATTACTGTCACTGGAGAACGCTACAGAACCATGTTACGTGAGTTTTTGATACCCAGTTTGGACGAATTGGGGCTGGAGCACATCTGGTTTCAACAAGACGGCGCTACGGCACACACAGCGCGCGACACTATGGACTTAGTGAGGGACGCTTTTCCAGGCCGAGTTATCTCTCGTTTTGGCGATTTGCCTTGGCCTGCAAGATCACCCGATCTGACCAGTCCAGACTTCTTTCTTTGGGGTTTTTTGAAATCTCGGGTGTATGTGAACAAGCCACAGACTCTCGCAGCTCTAAAAGAAAACATTCGTCAAGAAATAACGAACATATCGCAGGAAGTGTTACGGCAAGTTATGCAAAATGTCATAAATAGGGCTCAAATGTGTATCAACTCTGGAGGTCACCATTTAAAAGACATCATCTTTAAATCCTAATGGTACGAAATTTAATGGCACAAATATACATTTAAAAAAATCTAAATCTAGTTTTCTAATTTAGAAAAAATGTTATAGCTGAACCAAATAGGGTCTTTACTTTTGCGCCACCCGTTATAAATAAAATATTTAATACTCACACAGTTGAACACACGTAGCGGAAAATTCAAATTTTCACAGTTATCCAATAATTTCATTATTCATTCATTTAACATTCATTCACTAAACGCTTAGAGCATTAAACCAACAGGAGTGGACACGCGCTCTATTTCCCTTGCGCAAAAGTCTGCCACTTTCGGCGGGGGACGGGGTAACGCGAGCAACGCACACTAATTACAATGTTAACTACTAATGCATTTTTAAATCGCGTCGTTATACACGCACACAATAAAATTATTACACACTAGCTTAAACTAAACACACACAATCACATTCACACACAGTGACATCTATCAGTTTACGCTTCCTTAGCATAAAACAGTTAGAGCTTGACTCTGTCGATATTTAGTATCGATGTAAACATCGATACTAAATAATTAAATCTTTCGCGTACTTATATGAAATCCTATTATTATCCTATTATTATTATTATTATTTTCATGATTATTATGTTTGCTTATTAAAATGAGCATTGTCTTATATTATATAGAACAGTTTTAGGTAATAATAATCTATTATAATTTTAAGGTTTTTTTTTATTTAAGCACTTTGAAATAGATGAAAGTAAAGTAAATAGTTCATAAACATGAATTAACTAGAAGTAATTCTGTTAATTCATGTTTATGTCAATATTACAGGAAGAATAAAACAGTGTTTCTAACTAGCACACTTTTTTGTAATTATTATCAAAAAAGCCCGTCATACGGTCGGGCTAAATTTATTTGTTAAACATTGTTTGACAAACAAATCTGGTTATGCGGTCGGGCTCTCCTACTATGTTTACTAATGTTTATTCAATACTTCCGATCCCTGATAGTACGGAACCCTCGGCGCGCGAGTCCTGCTGACATTTAGCCGTCTTTTTTGAAGTTATACTTTTTTTTGCGCGATTGGGAAAAATGATGAAAGTGAATTTTTACGATGCGCGCGCACACCGACAGAAAAAAGCAACACCCTGAAGTTAGTTGCGAACCTTTTACATACTGAAGTTAGTTGCGGATCTTTGTGTGTTGTATCAGTACAAATAATCTGTTCGAATAAATAAAAAATATATTGGCGTTTATATCAATTCAAATATTTATGTATGTATGCGTTGTATTATTATTTGGTATTTTTGGATTGTTATGCCAAAGAAGTATAACTTCTTACGTGCGTACATGGGTACCCACTCTTTTTTTTTATTTTACTACTGCGCACAAGGATGTATGTTCAATAACCACCACCTGTTGAAATTTGTTCTAGTGTGGATTAAAGATTGTAATTAATTATTACGTGTCAATTTTACGTGTATTATTCCTAAGTATGTATGTATATTCAAACCAAATAATACTTTGAATTAATTGTCTGTTGCTATTAAATTTCGTTCCAACTAAGCAGAGCTTGTAATTGGAGGATTTTGTTCTGATTACATAATAACAAGACACTGTCATGAGAATGTATGAGTAGATTTTTATTAGAGAGATATTTTATCTGTTCAGATAACAAAAAAACAACAGAACATATTTCAGAAAGTCTTTATTTAAGTAGGTATAATAAAATACTGAAAAACTGTGCAATTTAAATTAACCTTATAAATCTAGTGTAACTAATCCTAGGTAATGCAATAAGAGGAGGTAGCTCACAGCGAGTTTACTTGCTAAGAACTGAGCTCTCCGCCGCTTGGGGGGTAGGGAGGAGGTAGCAGTGCTGGCAGCACAGAAAGCTTTGTCTTTTAAGCTGTTAGTCAGATACTTGTACGCTTAGGAACCCACTTATATGGTTCCTACAATATTGGACCCAAGCGACTCGAGGCGCTGCTTCTTTTGAAAATCTAAAACAAACAAAAAAAAAAAATTTAATACTGGAAAACCAATATCGATATTTGTGATTAAACTGTCTCATCTCTAATTATGTTAAAGTGTGACCAGTTTCTTAAAAATAAATACGCTTATTTTTGTAAGAAATGAGCAATTATCTTTCGGAATAAAGTGCACTAATCTTGTATATTTGGATTTATAATCTCATTTTACTTGTTCATTTAATATTATTTTGTGCATTACTTAGTAAAAAAAACATTGGTTTTAATTAAAAATAAATAAATATGGGAACGGTGACACAATAATGTACATCCAAAATGAAACTTATTAGATATGTCAACAAGGCGAGATATAAAAAAGGAAAGGTTAGTTTTTATGTTAATTCAACTTAAAATATTACCCCAGATTGGAGTATTGATGATAAGCCTGGCAACACTTGTTGATTAGCATTTTATTTGGTTAAATTGCTAATTTAATGCCTTATTTAATAATATTAGAACAAAATAATACTTACAGGTGGAATGTAATATTATCCTTTTGTAGACTTGATGTCGCTGAACGCTTTTTACACCAAAATACACTGCAATTCGGCATTTCTATTGAGACGCTATTACGCATGCACTGATAGGTGACATATGATGCGGAACGCGCGTCAACTAGTTTTATATATCGGGTATGACCGGTGGGCTGGTACCTTTGGCAGAGGGGTACGCCTGTCAGTGGCCTCTCCGGTTGGTTTAATGTTCTAAGTCTAAACGTACTTATTGCACAAAATCACAGTTACGAAACAGTGTGAACTAAACGACTGAAGATCCATGACTAAAATTTCTCTGAATTTTGTTGTCAAAGCATCACGTACCTACTTTCTTAGAGGAACGTAATAAACAATATTTAACTTAATACTTATATAGTAATATGTAATAAAATAGAACTCATTCTTGCCGATTTTAAGCCATAAACAATCCAAGCACAAAATCAAATACGAGAAATCCCCGCAAGTCAGTATAGGCGGTGCTGCCATTCGCTACAAAATATCATTCAAAAAAAGCGGATTCCCCGAATTCGTCACAGAATAAGTAAAAAAAAATTTCGTGCACTTTTCAATCGGTTCGAATTTATAGTTGCGTAAAAAATATGAAATGGTTTAAATATTTACTAAATATATTTTATTATCTACTGTGAAATTTTGCCGCCCCTAAAAAGTGCCGCCCGGGGCGGGCCGCCCCCCCTGCCCCCACTACGCTACGCCACTGTTCCACATGAAATTTTCTTATAATATCTTTAAAATAATCAATACGCAGAATATTTATGTACTTCAAATACATTAACTCAGTGATTTTTGGTACAAAAATTATTTTGTTTTAGATAATTTTGTTAAAGAAAAACAAATCAAATATTCTTGATCCTCACAATGTTTTACATAATATAAAAGTTAATAACAAGAAAAACGTTTTATCGAGTGACAGTTTACAGGTAATGTAGGTATCATTTTTAACTATAATAATGTTATATATTATATACTCAGGCTGTGGTAATTTTGTTTGTTTGTTTTTGTAAATAAATTTATTTCTAGCACTCAAAAACAAAAAAAAAAAGATTTTCATACATGACATACTTACATAACCCAACCTAAATAAAAGTACGATTAAAATACGATCGCCAGGTTGTATATATTTTTCAGTGAAGTCGTATTCAATATTCTGTACTATTATACATAAGATAGTAGTGGACAAAATAGACAGAACAATCTCGCACCCAATTGACGGATGCCACAACTACTGGAATCCGTGAAAAATGCGACGAATTTCACATAATTATCCTTTTTGATATAACAGCAGTACGCATTAAACTCTCTTATAGCTGCTACATTCTACTTCCCGGCATGCAAACGTGTCTAATATTCCACGTTAAATGATTTAATTTAATTACGGCATTGAAACTGATTATGTCAATCAATTTAACTTTAAATAACATACAAAATATAAAGAGAATAATATTTACATTAATTACAGAAAATACGTCCGCATCGTTTTTCTTTAATAAGAGATTTTTGATGTAAATAGAAAACGTTGAGAAGACCTCCACGACCGGTGAAAGTGACGGTACTTACTTAGTGTCTAGGAGTAAACGTCTTTTGGCTGAAACGATAATATAAAGAAAAAAAATGTTTAATACTCTCTCATGATGGACGAACTACCGACGTATGTACAGTCCATTCCAATTCTAATTTCGGACAATGTAAACAATCCTCCATATTGCCATTGTCTATGGTTTCATGAATTTACTAGTGATGGGGAAAAGGATGATAATAATAAAATTAATGTCATCAACTCATCATACATAATTAAATAATAATTCCTCATTCTTTTTTTCTGACATTTTTAAATAATATTACGTTTACTAATACTCTATTTGCGTAATCGATTAATTCTATTTGATTTGTTATTTTTATTACTCCAAATACTTGTATTTATGTTAAATATGGTATTGTATTTTATTGTAACCGTTGACTTATAAACTATAAGATAATAAGACAAACAATTTACCTAATGTATAAATAAATGTAATTTAAATTAAGCATTGACCTCTAATTACAACTATTTGACCACGGACTGAAATGGAATACTGGGATACTTTTGAATATTTTCCCGCCTGATAAAAAATTGTTAAATATTGATTAAATGGAATTTGTATGTATGTTACGATTTTATTATACTATATTACAATAAAACAAATGAACTCAGACTTGCGAGGGCAAATGACAAAATATTATGTACCTATGTTATGTATTGGTTAAACTTATTTCCTCTGATAAATTACAACATTGGTTTTCAAAGACAATATAGAGTACAGAAAAAATAAAACTGTCAATCATTTTGACGTCTTTATTCGACCGCAAAAAGTAATTCGTAATTTTATTAAATAAACTAGATTTGATTATTAATCATTAGTAGAAATAGTTGCAAAATGAAGTATATAGTGAACAGAATGTGTATAAACCCATGTGTCGTCGTATATGGAGTTTTTGATAGAAAAATATTGAAAAACTGTTTGTTTACATTGTCCGAAAATGGATTTGGTCGATACTGTATGTAACAATGTAACAATAGTAAAAAACTGCAGACGATTACTGAAAGGCTGTCATAGTCACCACTTTTGTTAAGCGGATTGGTCTATGGTCACCAATTCAAACGTGGAACAATAGATAGCAGGCAGCTTAGACACGCAATAAAAGTGATGCCGTATTTACTGATAAATTAATCAAGACATGTACTAGATCTAGCATTCCCTATAAACCTACATGTAATGATGAAAATATTTATTAACAGAAGGTACCCATGACTTATAATGACTTCGTGGGAAAAGTAAATACGTAAATACGCAAGGTATATTTTTTACGTGTAATGTGCTCTCGATATCAATGCGTAAAGTGCATTTGCTCGCGGGTACTCAACTGATCTGTCATTAGCTACACCTTGAACGGTTGGTACTGTCGGGGACAAAAACGGTGAATTTTATTTTATACAACTAAGGTGATAAACATACATTTAAGGTTGATTTATATTGATCCAGTTGCTGACACCAGCATCACTGGTTTGAAAACGTTTACATTGATACACTGGATGCTGGACTGGTTTGAAAACGTTTACATTGATACACTGGATGCTGGACTGGTTTGAAAACGTTTACATTGATACACTGGATGCTAGACTGGTTGAAAACGTTTACATTGATACACTGGATGCTGGACTGGTTTGAAAACGCTTACATTGATACACTGGATGCTGGACTGGATTGAAAACGTTTACATTGATACAGTGCTGACCCAGTGCCGGCTTCCAGTGATGCTGGCGCCAGCTACTGTATCGATGTAAATCAGCCTTATGCTCTCCTGGTGTTAAAATACCGTAGCATACATACTGAACATATCATAGAAACAATACTAAGGAATCAGAACTAAACGAGAAAAAATTTAAACGGGGTAAAATGGAGTATTCAGGCAAAAGTAAGGATAGTATTAGGTACGACGCGCGACGCGCAGCAGTATTAACTGTGTACGACAATCAACTTGTCGCAGTAACAAATCTGCGTGCCAAGAGCGGTGATGGTCACCATTAAATGTATAGAAGTAAGGTCGTCTCCTGCGTGAGCGACGAATGCGACGCAACAAGACACGGTGCAATTCGGCGCGATGCGACACGCGACAACTGTCCTACGTGATTTTGGTCATTACTTCTCGAATCATGGGGAAATACAGTGCAATTTTGCTTTGAAAGTTCATACTTAACTACTTACCTCCTCTACTTACATCCTTATTTGATATATCCTGAATCAACCATTTCGTACTTCGTAGTGTCGCGTCTGATCGCCCACAAAACAAGTACGCGTTACGTCGCATCTCGTCGCAGACTGTCATTACAGACTAAGTAGAGAACAAATATAAGGCTGCAAACAGGGTATGACGTTGTTTTGATCGCGTTGGCCGCGTTTGTTCACGCAGGATACCGTGTTAGATATAGACTCCTTCCAAAAAGAGGTCTTTGGGAGGAGTCTATATCTTACTGTAGGCATCTTCAGGCTGCTGAAGACGATGATCCAGGAGTTACCTTGATTACTATAATTTAATTAATCTCTTAAAATAGAGATACGTACGTATGTATACTCTAGCTCAATTTGCATCTTACGTAGTTCCAGTGCATCTTGTATCCTGTTCCTGTATTTTATAATAAGATTGTATGCAATATAATTCACTCGAGAACGTTCTCAAAGCGTTACATTGTATTGAGATTACATTGTAACACTTGCAGTGACGGATTGTTTATTGGAAACCACGAGCTAGTTGTGAATCCAGTGACCACAAACATCAATAAAATATCTATGTAAATCAATTTTATACAAGGTTTTGTGTAGCACACCGTATACCTCCACCCAAAGGGAGGATCCTCCGACGCGGCTAGGTGATCGTGCCTGGCGGGCTACTGCCCGACCAGTTGGTAGCCAGGACTTGTATATATACCTAGTTTGTTGGTGTGAGAATGTTAATATCGCGATTTAAGCTTCGGCCAAACCTGCGCGACCGCGACGCGGAACGCGGGACGCGACGTGGGAGCGTCTGCAACGCGAAACTTAACGTGCACACCTGCGCGACTGCGACGCGAACCGCGAACTTCATTTGTTAGTGAACAATCACTAAATGCGAATGGAATGGGGTAGGTGAAGGTAGTGGTGTAGGTGAAGAAAGTAAGGTAGGCGGTAGTGGAGTAGGTAAAGTGAGTAGAGAGTGAGGAAAAAGGAAAGGGGAGAAATTGATCCCCCGGCGCTCTCACTTATCGAACGAAAGTAATACTACTACTCTTACATCGAACTTTTATGAGAGGATAGTACTTTATTCATACTTCTACACACGTCTGACCACTAGACGCGTGCGTACCGCTCTGCGGACGCTGCAGTCCCGCGTTGCGGTCGCGCAGTTGTGCAAAGCGCCATAGATATTATACGGCAGCGACCGCCGCGCGGCAGACGCTTCCGCTTCGCAGTCGCTTTGGTCGCGCAGGTTTGGCCGAAGCTTTAGGCTTCTATACATCTTGTAAGGGAGAGATCTAAATTTGTTGACAGCGCCATCTTTGATTTCTATGCTGTAAACTCGTAGTCGTCGTCTTCACTTGAATTTTCTGTGTGTCATTATTGGCCAGATAGATGACGCCACAGTTTAAAATAAAACAATATCAGCATTTTTCATACCTATTTAACATTTTTATTTTTATTCCGTACGGCTCAGGTATATTTAATTCGATTTTCGATCGATATTCGAAATCGATCGAAAACCGAATTAAAAGCGTTTACGCGTCATGAGTAGCAACGTCGCAATTTAGTGTCATATTGCGTGGTTATCAATTTTTATCATTAAAACGGAACTATATTTTAAAAATATGTTCTGTTCAAATGCTAGATTTAGGTGAAAGCTGTATAAAGAGTAAGAAATCATTGCGTGCGTTTACAGTTCTATTTATATGCAAACAGCAAACAATACATTTAATACTTAAGTTGCGTTATTTTCATAGTAAAATAACTGTAGATTATATGATAAATATTGAAACCCACGAAATTTGACACTTAATTGCGACGTTGCCACTTACGACGCATAAACCCTCATAAATGATAATAGGATATATTTCTTTCTATTCTATTCTAGACAAGTCACTTTACTATGAACGCGTTAACAATTATATAGAAATGTGGTATTTGCAAAAATGGCTAAATTTTATCCATTAATAAATAAAAACTATTAACATTCTATTTGCATAAAATATATGTACTCCAAAAACAAATAAATAAAAAAGTAAAAGTTAAGAGATTATTTTTAGAGACGAGTTTTCCCAGTGCGAGAAAAATCTTACAATCACCGCTGTCGTCGACAGTACCTATTAGCAATAATGATGGAGGCAGCGTATTGAAATTCACCCGAGCTTGAAAGATAACGAGGGGTACTAACGCGTTGGGACCCTTACATCTAGAGTTCGACACCCTACACCAGACTTTGAAGTCGTGCCTGTGTTTATTCATTGCTGAATCATCTGCAGAGTTTTCTCCCAATTGTATTGAAGGTTAACCTTTAGTTCAACTAGCTATTAATGTTACTACTATCAGTATTTTACATGAAGCTGTCATCTGTCAGTGGTGTGTCTGATGCGGCACTGGACGTGACAGTTGGTGTTCATTTAATTTTTAATCCGGCCATTTATGTGTTCACTTGTGTGACCGTATCTACTTTGGACAGATAGTAAGCTATTTAATTTCGTCCCAGCCAGACTTTAATTCTTCGCAGAATTCTAAAAGCTATTGCAAATATTTATAATTTAAAGTTCAGTAGCTACAATTAGCTGATATAGTTGCATAGAAGCGGCTTACGATCGGCTAAGGTGGCGAAAATTAAGGGACGCTGATGATTTAATAAATAAATAAGTATTGTGAATGATTAAGGCGAAGAGAAGGAACAATGTCATCGTCCAACATCGACCTAGGGATCGTATCGAATGAGTGAAGAATGACCAACACATATGGCCAACAAAGACACCATGATTATTTATGATTTGAACACATAAGTAGCCGTTGTCCGAGAAAAGAGAGGCTTCCAGAAAACAGAGAATATTTTAATCATTATAGTTATTATTCTTACCCGGCTGGTTCAAGATTTATATAATTTACGTGATAAAATAAAATTAGCAGATAAGTAGTTCTAGCTTAGAGATATTTGCTCATCCGTGACAGTAATAGGTAGTTACTGCTATTACTATTCACGTACAAATGAGACAGGATCCACCATTAACGACACCGCAAATGTTTGAGTCATTCAATCGCCATCATTACTCGCTATTACTAGGGTTACCACTTACCATACATAAATATTAACAAACACCTCTGGCGTTTTGGAGACTAGTTTTTAAGTTGCATAAAATTGAGTCACTAAATCGCTATCATTACTCGCTATTACTAGGGTTACACTTAATACACAAAATATCAACAAATACCTGTAGCGTTCTTTAAGCTATTAGCTGCGCTCACGGCTTCGCCCGTGCGTTAAATATGTTACGCGCGTAAAAGTAGAATATGTCCAGCACCAAATCTATTTACATAGGTACTAATTTTCATCGAAATCGGTTCAGCCGTTTAGGCGCTGAGTGGTATCAAACATGCACACACACACACACAAACTTTCGCATTTATAATATGTCTACTGCGGCTTCAAGCCATAGTCATCATCTTACTGCAGTTTGGTAACCTCAGTAAAGTGATATATATAACGAACATTTACGGGCAAAGCTTAAAAGAGTATATCGCGTGAAAGTTTGATCAATTAGTTCGTGCGCTATAATCATGAAAGGGAGTACATTCATGCACACAAATATTAGCACTGAGCGAGAATAGAATCCGCGACCTCTGCGACCTCTGCGTGCCAGTCCGTACACGGTACCACCGAATCACAGATGTAGTAAAAAATATTCTATTCTAAGAAAATTTACTCATGGTAACCCTAGCTATAACATTGCAAAGTAGAAGTAAAAAGTTGTAAGTACAGTCCCTCGGTACTTGTCCATGTGTCATGCAATACATTGAACTTTATATTATATGGCATTATTAAGTGGTTTTAAACAAGTACACAAAGTAGGAAAATAAGGTAAAGCTTAAGGTAAAAACACTTATTTTACTGATCGCTGCAGTTATCTCGGATAGTCAGTAAACCTTTTTGTAAGGATCCTAACAACTCGGCATAGATTTTAGCTTTTGACATCTAATGTTAATTTATTTTCGAATTATGTACAAATATATTCGGCCTGATGTGTGTGGCGGGCAACCAATGGATGAAGACGGCTCACAACTGGCGAAAATTGGGAAAGGCCTATGTCCAGCAGTGGACGTCTTTAGCCTGATATGATGATTATGATAATCCGGCCGTTTGCAGTTTCGTTTCTATTATTACACTACAAAATATATTGCATATTGGTATATTCTAAATATTGGTTCTAAATATTTAGGTCTTACCTAGGTACTAAAATTCATCTTAAGAGTGATTCTCCGAACCCTAAATTTTCGATGTCTTGAGGTTTATTTTTGTAACTAACTGACAAATCAGTCTGCAATTAAGATAGACATACCTCAGACTATTGCCTATCTTGCACAAGTTAATTTTTTTAATAATATTTATTTAAATATTTCAAAAAAATATTTAAAAGTAGTTCTTCTGACTAATATGGTGTGTCCGTAACCCAGTTTCTTGAACATTAGTAACAACAACATTATTTCTTATACATAAATTGATGTGAATTATAATTATTACGAAAGAATATTAGTTGTTTCTTTACACCAAAAAAAAATGGTACTAATATTTACGATTGTTTATTTATAAATAAAAAAATAGTGAGTGTCCGGCAGAAATTCTGATTCATATTCACGCGCTTCACTCGAACGTACCCAGCTAAATACGAAACATCAGGCGACCCCTCCCCGCGCTGGCGGTAGCCAGTGGCTCGGCTGACGTGGTCGCGACGTGACGTGTGGCTGGTTCGTGTCGTCGCGGAGATATAAAGATAAATATCAAATTCATATAGCCTTGGTACACCTGTGTTTCTGATTAGTATGTTCGTTTTTATAATTAAGTTAAATGGTTTTCAAACTTGAATCTGTGGGAAATATAATGCCATTGGGGAACAGAAACCTATGTATAAATAACAATCCTTAATTGCATACGTGTGATGATTTATCGATGTTAATGGGCAAAATTCTGATTGATATGTGTCTGATTCTTAGGGTAAAAATACCACATTAATCAGAATGTCACACATATTGTTAATTAAACGTTACATTGGCGGCACGTTACGCCTGTAACAATTGATATTGTCAAGTGCCATATCATGCTGTGATTGACTAGATTTAGGTGTTATGATAAGCATCGTGTGCATTTACTGTGATTTTAATAAATAATTGACTGATTTTTCTAACTAGAATTTCATTTCTATCCCTAATTCTGATTCATATGACCCCAAAAATTTTAAAGTTAATTATCTCGGAAACCATTTTATCAAAAAGTGTGCCTTTTTCAGACATTGTATCTTAGGTTATCATCTTTCGTAAAAATATGTATATTAAGCTTAAATGTGAAAAAAAATTAGGCCATAGGAATCAGACAAAGAACGCAATTTCGGAGAAACACTCTTAACATGTTCCCTGTCCCAAGTATCATTATGATTTATAAAAATTAAATTTCTATTGTGTCTCTTTGGACAGCGAATGGGTTAATTTGCATTCTTTCAATCCATAAATTATCATTTGACATATCGATTGACAATATGACGTATGCTATCCTACCTACCTAATTGGCATGTAGTAAGCTGGGCTGGTGTTCTAAATGTTTCAAGTTCATGTAAGAGTCCGGATTTGCCAAATATTTATGATTAATGTTTTATAACTAAGTAGGAATTCCAAATATTGTACCTACTATTTGCAGAATTTTTGCATGATTCAGTTCATGAATGAACATGAACTGAATCAAGCAAACATTCCTGATCTGCTACAATTAAAAACACGAACATATTTAATTAACTACGTTTAATTGCTTTCATGACATCGTGTTTCAATTAAGTGAAAAATATACATCTGGTAAATAAAGCTTGCTGCACATTAGACCGTAGATTTTGCGCGCTTTGGAGATTTTGAAATATCTACAAGAATAATCATTTCTATTGAAATGAAATGAAATGAAATACATGTTTATTCATATAGGTTAATTAAATTAACACGTCAAAGTTTACAAAATGTCAGCAAATTAACCTACAGCCAGTTCGCTGACGAAGTAGAGCCATGAGAAGAACTGGCAAGAAACTCAGGCCACTCTTTTTAATCGCCAGGTTATTACAATTTTTGTAAGTTACAGTTTCAAGTAGCATGCAAAGTGACGCAGGCAATACACTTAACTCTATAGATACTTAATTACTTACAGCTTTCTATGTTGTAAAGAAAAATTAAAAAATAAAATGTGTGCTTTACAGGCTGCCTCAATTTGCATATTGCTACAAAAAGGTAAAGGCAACATGTGAAGTGTGATAAATGTTTCTATGTAGGTATTATGTAAACTGCTAATTTTTGGTACAAGTATAAAGTAAGATGAACTTAATTTACCACAGGCGTTCACAATGTACCTCTATTTCACAAATCAAATGTATAATTTTAACAATACTAAGTATACAATTTTAACAAAACAATACATAATGTGTACTTAACTGTTCAAATATGACTTGGGCATCATGTCATTTAAAATTAATACAAAAAAATAATTATTATATATTATGTCGAAATGTATCAATAAATTAATGTCAAAAAATTATTTGCTATATTTGATAAAGCATGTCATTCATAATAATCATAAAAAATGTCATTCATACAATAATTAACAAAAATATGTCCTTAAAAGTATAATGTCATTAAAATTAAGAGTGAAATTATTGTTGCGACGATTACCTATGCTAGAACGTTCGCAAATACTTACCTACTCGTGTACGACGAATACCCAAGCTCTAGAACGTTCGCAAGTACCTACCTACTCGTGTACGACAAATACCTACGCTCTAGAACATTCGCAAGTACCTACCTACACTTATACGATGAATACCTACACTAGAACGTTCGCATGTACCTACCTACACGTATAACAATAGATCATCGGCGGTAGGCATACCTACGCGTCGCAGCTAAGTACCTACACTCATTGTTCTGTTTTCGAGAATTGTCGGCATCTTTGTAGTAATAACTGGAAGGTTCTAGAAAACTATTGAAGGACTATAAAAAGGATTCGAACGTCGGCACTTCGTTCAGTTGTGAATACAGCGATCTCGAGCGAACATCTAAGCGATACGGAAGTTTAAGAAGAGCGATATACGAAGCGTTATAGTGCAGTATAAGTGTTTATTGCTTTAATTTGTTACTGTTAGTTTACTGTGTGAGTCTTAAATAAACTCATCATCGCGTAACTGGCATTTTACATCGAACCCCCATCCTGACACGTAACAATTGGTGACAGAAGTGAGAATGCCAGTCACACCACGCGACGAGGGAGTACAAACTCGACGACAGGCGGCGGTAGACGAAACTCGTGAACCATCGATTATGGCCGATAGTGAAGAGACTAGCGCAGCAGTATTTAGTAATCCGGGCACTTCTGCGGCGTCGACGGGTATGGGCTCTGGCTTTGACATGTCGTCCCTTTTGGCCGTTATACAGGAGGGTCAACGCCAAGCTGAAGAGCGCCAACGCCAAGCTCTTCTGGACCTTAAGGGAGCTATCCGTGAGGACCTTCAAGAAATGATGGACTCGAAGTGGGTAGGGTTTAGCACCGTTATCAGTTCTCTTCAAGAAGACGTTGAAGTGGTGAAAAAACGTACCAGCAAACATGATGAAATTCTCGAAGATGTCCAGACCACCATGAACCATCATGACAAGATGATTAAAGAGCTGCAGAAGACCAAGGTCCTATATTCAAGCACTACGCCTATGGCCGCGGCAGTCACTTCCGGAGGTCCCAAGTTTAAACTTCCCTCCTTTGACGGCTCGTCTTCCTGGACGGCCTTTCGACACCAGTTCGAGGTAGTTGCCAAAGGAAATGGATGGGAAGATGATCACGCACTGACGGCGCTTACTTTGGCACTTAGAGGGGATGCACTGCTGATCCTAGAGAACTTACCTGCTGACCGACGAAACTTAGACGCACTCCTGAAGGCATTGGAAGCTCGATTTGGCGATAAGCACTTAGAGCATGTTTATCGAGCTCAGTTGAAGGATCGAACTCAGAAGCCAAGTGAGGGACTTCAACAATGGGCTGCTGAAATTGAACGCCTGGTACGACGAGCCTATGCCTCCAGTACATCATCTGTGGACCACATAGTTGTGCAAGCCTTCGTGGATGGCATAAGAGAGTTTGAGGTCAGAACAACTGTTCGGTTGGCACACCATACATCTTTAGAAGCGGCCTTAGCACATGCCCTTGAGGTGGAAGCTGTGCGAAACGACTACAAGTCGCATAAAGTTCGGGAAGTTGTTGCAGGTGTGAGACCACGAGGTGAGCCTATGTGCTACGGATGCGGCAAGCGGGGACATATCCGAATCAACTGTCCGGATCAGAGAAAAAGTAGAATGGTGTCAGCTACTACTCAGGTTGATGCTAGTCAAGATCCGTTACGCCAAGCCTTCACAGTGCAAGTATCACAGGCATGTGACGGTAATAGCCTGGTAACATCTGGAGAAATAAATGGTAAACCTGTTCGCTTTACAATAGATACGGGCGCGTCGAAGACCATCGTACGACCAGAACTTCTGCGGCGAACAATTCAGTGGGAAGACGCACGACCATCTTGCAAATTGCAAACAGCGACTGGCCAGCCAGTGACCGTCCTCGGAGCTACAGATGTGAGAATCAAACTAGGAGAGAAGACTTATCATCAATCTGTTTTGGTGGCGAGCATAACGGATGACTGCATTATCGGCTTAGACTTTCTACGAATGCAACAGTGCGTTGTCGATATTGCTAAAGGTGTTTTAAGCTTCCCAGACCAAGAGGTCTTTCTAGAAGGCTGTTCTTCAATAGCGGTCTACAGTGCCAAAACGGTAACAATGGCACCGAGATCAGAAACCTTAGTCGACGTAAGGTTTCCTGAGGGTGTGACTGCTGATCGCTGCGTCATAGTGGAAGATCCTGGGCACCATACCAGTCGAATCACAGCCAGAACTTTAGTTATGACTAGAAGTGGGGCAAAAGTTAAAGTTGCCAACCTTAGCAATTCGGCGATGTTATTAAGGAAGAACGCGATCGTTGGACGATGTGAGGCTGTGAGCAGTCTGAGGAAGGTCCAAGAGAACGTCCAGACTGCCTCTTCGGCAAACCATATGGGCCCGTTATTGGAGACCACGAAGAAAAGTTTGTCACCCAACGAATATCGGGAAGCAGAGAAGCTGCTGCTAGACTACAAGGACATTTCCACCAAAGAAGAAAACGACCTTGGAAGAACAGGGTTAGTGAAACACCCGATCGACACAGGTGCTACACAGCCTATTAAACAAAGACCTAGACGAGTGCCACTAGCAAAAGAACAAGAAGTAGCCGAGCTGATTGGGAATATGGCACGAACCAAGATCATAGAGCCATCATCCAGCCCATGGTCTTCACCGGTGGTACTCGTGAAGAAGAAAGATGGTAGTACCAGGTTTTGTGTAGACTACAGGATGCTGAATAACGTGACTAAGAAAGACAGCTACCCTTTGCCCCGTATTGACGACACTTTGAACATGCTTGGAGGCATGAAGTGGTTCTCTACGGTAGATCTGAAAAGTGGCTACTGGCAAGTGGAACTCCGGCCAGAAGATAAGGAGAAGACTGCATTTACCACCGGTACTGGAAAAGGCCTATGGCAGTTCCGGGTGATGCCATTTGGATTGTGTAATGCACCAGCTACGTTTGAAAGGCTTATGGAACGCGTACTAGTAGGTCTTTTGGGAGATGCCTGTCTGGTGTACTTGGATGACGTCATAGTTATGGGACGCAGTTTCACGGAACATCGCAGGAATCTTGAGAAAGTGTTCAAGAGATTTCGTGAATCAAACTTGAAACTTAATCCGAAGAAATGCGCCTTTTTCAAGAAAGAAGTTTCATTCTTAGGCCATATTATTTCGGATAGAGGTGTTCAAACGGACCCAGACAAAATAAAAGCGGTGCAAGAGTGGCCTGTACCAAAAACTAAAACCGAAGTTAGAGCCTTTCTGGGACTTAGTGCTTACTACCGGCGTTTTGTGAAGAACTTCTCTGAAATAGCCAAGGCATTACACCACCTTACAGAAGAAAAGAGGAACTTCGTTTGGGACTCGGATTGTCAACGTGCGTTTACACGACTCAAAGAGTTGCTGTGTTCAGCTCCAGTCCTGTGCTACCCTAATAGAGAAGGCAGATTTATTGTGGACACAGACGCCAGTAATACTGGAATCGGAGGTGTGTTATCTCATGAGCAAAATGGACAGCAAGTGGTCATCGCATATTTCAGCAAGTCTCTATCGAAGCCTGAGAGAAACTACTGTGTAACTCGGCGTGAATTACTAGCAGTTGTGAAGACCTTACAACATTTTAATAAATACTTGCTGGGAAGAGAATTCACTCTACGAACAGACCATGCGGCACTGAAGTGGCTACTCCAGTTTAAGAATCCTGAAGGCCAAGTCGCGAGATGGATCGAACAACTACAGGAGTACAACTTTGTAATAGAACACCGCAGTGGAAGGATTCACTCCAATGCTGATGCCTTATCGCGACGTCCATGCTCCCAGGATTGTAAACACTGTTTGAAGCATGAGTCCAAGGAGGTAGTGAAAATTGTCAAGACTCAGGGGACCGATGAATCCTGGGACAAATACAAAGTCAGTAAGGCACAGAAAGAGGACAGAGATCTTAAATTGATAATAGACTGGAAGGCTCAGGGTCGGAAACCAAAATGGCAGGACGTATCAGCCGCAAGCCCAATTACGAAGGCCTACTGGGCTCAGTGGGACAGTCTGAGTTTGGAACAAGGCGTGCTATATAGAAAGTGGGAATCACCTGACGGGAAGGACCAAGTTCTACAGATGGTGATCCCGAGAAACAAAGTTGCACCTGTTCTGCGCTTAGTGCATGATGGTGCATCAGGTGGTCATCTTGGTGTGAAGAAGACTTTGGTAAAGGTGAGAGAACGGTTCTACTGGGTACGCTGTCGGGAAGACATCGAGGAGTGGTGCAGAAAGTGCTCTACGTGTGCTTCAGTAAAAGGACCTCGTACTAGATCAAGAGGCAAGCTACAGCTGTACAGTGTCGGAGCCCCATGGGAGAGAATTGCCATTGACGTAGCTGGACCATTTCCCGTGACAGAAGACGGCAACCGCTTTATAGTAGTAGTTCAAGATTACTTTACCAAATGGCCCGAAGTGTTTGCGACACCAAACCAAGAGGCTCAGACCGTGGCCAAAAAGTTGATCCAGGAAGTAGTGTGTCGATTTGGTGTGCCGTTGGAACTGCATAGTGACCAGGGAAGAAATTTCGAGTCAGCCCTGTTTCAAGAGATGTGTAATCTACTCGGCATACATAAAACACGGACAACACCAGCGCACCCGCAGTCTGACGGCATGGTAGAACGGTTCAACCAGACTTTGGAAAACCATCTGGCCAAGGTTGTCGAAGACCATCAACGAGACTGGGACCGTTACATTCCACTCTTCCTGCAATCATATCGGTCCGCGGTTCATGACACTACAGGATTTACGCCGGCCAAAGTCAACTTTGGAAGAGAGATACGCCTACCAGTAGACTTGATTACCGGAACACCTCCTGATACGCCAAAGCCGACAGTAGAATACGTCGCAAACTTGCAGGCACAGCTGGATAAGACACATGATCTAGTGCGAGATAACAACCTCAAGGCTAGTGAGAAGATGAAAACTCGTTATGACAGGAAAGCAAGTAATCATGGCTTCGAGGAAGGTACGCTCGTGTGGTTACATAATCCTCTCAGGAAAATCGGCAAGTCACCGAAACTACAGGCCCGCTGGGAGGGTCCCTATAAAGTGATCACAAGGATCAATGACGTGACCTATCGCATAAGACAGGGCGATAGAAAGAAGCCGAAGATCGTCCACATCGATCGACTAGCACCCTATCACGGTTCTAACGCTGCTCGGGACCAGCATGATTAAGAGGGTGGCAATGTTGCGACGATTACCTATGCTAGAACGTTCGCAAATACTTACCTACTCGTGTATGACGAATACCCAAGCTCTAGAACGTTCGCAAGTACCTACCTACTCGTGTACGACAAATACCTACGCTCTAGAACATTCGCAAGTACCTACCTACACTTATACGATGAATACCTACACTAGAACGTTCGCATGTACCTACCTACACGTATAACAATAGATCATCGGCGGTAGGCATACCTACGCGTCGCAGCTAAGTACCTACACTCATTGTTCTGTTTTCGAGAATTGTCGGCATCTTTGTAGTAATAACTGGAAGGTTCTAGAAAACTATTGAAGGACTATAAAAAGGATTCGAACGTCGGCACTTCGTTCAGTTGTGAATACAGCGATCTCGAGCGAACATCTAAGCGATACGGAAGTTTAAGAAGAGCGATATACGAAGCGTTATAGTGCAGTATAAGTGTTTATTGCTTTAATTTGTTACTGTTAGTTTACTGTGTGAGTCTTAAATAAACTCATCATCGCGTAACTGGCATTTTACATCGAACCCCCATCCTGACACGTAACATTATTTTACTCCTTCGTCAAGAGAGCATCCCATGACTTTTTATCGTTCAGATAGTAGTAACAGTGTAGTAACCCTTAAGTATTAAATGTTTTTTGACAATTTGTTTAAATTTGTCTAAGGGCTTATCCATTATGTCGATAGGTAATTTATTAAATAAACGTACACCAAGTCCCGTAAACGAGTTATGGACTTTATGTAAGCGATAGTGTGAGCCAACCAGTTTATGCTTACCCCTGGTGTTAATCTCATGCACATCGCAATTCCTAGTATATAGACTAATGTTACTCTTAACATAAACAACATTAGCATATATATATTGGGATGCAACTGTCAATATAACTATCTCTTTGAATCGCTCTCTCAGGGAGTCTCGTGAACCTAGGTTGTAGATAGAACGTATAGCTCGTTTTTGAATAATAAAAACGGTTTCAATGTCAGCAGCCCTACCCCACAACAATATGCCGTAAGACATAACGCTGTGAAAATAACTAAAGTAGTAAATAAACCGCTTCACAAATACTACTTGTATTTGTGAAGCGGTTCGACTGAACGAGCTGTAGGTCAAGCTACTCTAATATCAGCTGAGTGACAATATTATTGCAGCAATATTTGTGCAGTTTTATGTTCATACTGGCAAGAACTCATGATAGCCGGCTTAAGTTAAGATACCTGCCTCCTCCTGGGTTCGAAACCGAAAAAAGCAATATATTTTTCTAAAATATGGACTTAAAAAATAAACTGAAATCGCCAATCCGCATTGAGCAGGCGTAGTGACCAATGTGATGATAACTTTACCTTACATTAATATACAATAGGAATATAATTGGCTCCCCCCCAACGGGGTTCTCGCCTTGTCGCGGCGGGGGGGCTTAGTAGCCGTGGTTACCAAGGACCACGGTGAACCAAGAGGAACCCCAAGGAGGCGCCGCTCCTCTGGGCTTTGCCGTTAAGCCCACGATGGAGCGGCTCTGGTGGGCTGCAGTGTTGCTTCGGCGACACTGCGGCTGAGGAGTGGCGGGGCCGCGGCGGGAGAGGAGTGCCGGTATAACGGTGCGCCGCTCTCCCTACCTTCCGCGGCCTCGGCGGGGCCGCAACCGCCAGATTGCGGACGCGGTGGGGCCGCAGGGGAAGAGGAGTGTCGGTATTGCGATGCGCCGTTCTCCCTATCCTCTGCGGCCGAGTTGGCCTGCGGGCGGCGATCGGGCAGTCGCCGCCCGAACAGCACGGGCCCGAGACGGCAGTGCGCGTGTTCCGCACGCGCCTCTCGAAGGAGGGGGGGCTAGGCCCCTAAATCAGACGGGGCCCGCTCGCGGTGAGCGGGCCATGGCCCGTCGGGGTCGCGGATGAATGCGCAAGCGACTCCCGTGACCCCGACACTCTGGCCGTCTGGAGGAACACCGTGGGTTTTAGTCGGTATGCTGGCCGCGCTTTGAGTGCGGTCGGAGAGTCCGACATAACCCCCGCCTTGCCCGGGCGGGTGCGTATGCGTAATGCATTTCCCACGTATAAAAAAAAAAAAAAAAAAAAAAGGAATATAATTGGCTCCCCCCCAACGGGGTTCTCGCCTTGTCGCCGCGGGGGGGGCTTAGTAGCCGTGGTTACCAAGGACCACGGTGAACCAAGAGGAACCCCAAGGAGGCGCCGCTCCTCTGGGCTTTGCCGGTAAGCCCACGATGGAGCAGCTCTGGTGGGTTGCGGTGCTGTTTGGACGGCACCGCAACTGGGTCGGGCTGCAGTGTTGCTTCGGCGACACTGCGGCTGAGGAGTGGCGGGGCCGCGGCGGGAGAGGAGTGCCGGTATAACGGTGCGCCGCTCTCCCTACCTTCCGCGGCCTCGGCGGGGCCGCAACCGCCAGATTGCGGACGCGGTGGGGCCGCAGGGGAAGAGGAGTGTCGGTATTGCGATGCGCCGTTCTCCCTATCCTCTGCGGCCGAGTTGGCCTGCGGGCGGCGATCGGGCAGTCGCCGCCCGAACAGCACGGGCCCGAGACGGCAGTGCGCGTGTTCCGCACGCGCCTCTCGAAGGAGGGGGGGCTAGGCCCCTAAATCGGACGGGGCCCGCTCGCGGTGAGCGGGCCATGGCCCGTCGGGGTCGCGGATGAATGCGCAAGCGACTCCCGTGACCCCGACACTCTGGCCGTCTGGAGGAACACCGTGGGTTTTAGTCGGTATGCTGGCTGCGCTTTGAGTGCGGTCGGAGAGTCCGACATAACCCCCGCCTTGCCCGGGCGGGTGCGTATGCGTAATGCATTTCCCACGTAAAAAAAAAATGTATTTGCTTATCACGGCAAAGCAAATACAGCGCTTTTTCTTACAAATCGCAAAGCGCAAGTTACACGTATTTAAGCATCCATTAGTCAAGTAACTGCATATTAGACGACACGCCAGTATTACACAAACTGTTGTTACTCAACGGGAATTTAAGTAACACGGAACCCGTATGGCAATTAAACTAACTAATAATACCTAGTAAAACATTGCGAAACTAGTTCACAGACGTGACCGATACTTAGTAATCCGTGTGATAAATAAATACAAAATTATGCAAGGCAATAGGTCTACTTGTAACTGTACTCCTATTTGCATATTATGTGTATATCAGGTTTCGACAAATGTTTGTTTCCAACCATTGCTACATTACATGGTGATAAAAATATCATGTACATTGTACATGATATTTTTATCACCACGATCATATCATTATCTGGTTCGCTAAGCCTCTAGCATTGCCAAAAACTCGCTTAGTACAAACTCAGTATTTAATTTACCTAGTTCCGGTATACACTGTGATGTATAAAAGTATATAATTATTAAGAGGAGTATCTGATGTCTTCATGGCATTGAATGTACCATAATACCTTAATAAACAAATGAACGCAGTTAATTTGGGTGGGTGACGTTTCGGACACAAAATGTTCGGACACTTTGACCCAATCGACAAATTATTTTTTTTTAAATATTTTTACTGACGTTTCGGACACTAATAAAATATCCTGTTTTGTACGGTTAGACAAAAACATCCAGCGATACCTTAATGTTGAAATCCTTTTCTTCCGCCTAATATATTTTAAAGCATGCGACATATTATATACAGGTAAAAAAATGTAAAATAAACAATTGACAACTTTTAAAATTTGAAAGTGCCTAAAACAAAAAAATACATTTCTTTATTGTGCCAAATACTGTGATTATTGTAGGTTAAACTGTGCCAAATACTGTGACTGTTGTAGATTACTGTAATTGTTGACCTGTATTTAGTATTTAAGTATATTGTAGTATGTAGTCTTAGCTTCAAATGATTATTTGTGATTAAATATTTTAAACTCACACGATTTGTACACATAACTATATTTATAAAACGGGTCTACTCGTGTTAGAAAATTATTATAAGGTGTCATACCTCTTTAAAAGGAGTGACGGACAAAGTTGGAACAGTACTACAGAAATACTCCATAAATACTGTATACAGTCCGCACTCCAAAATATCTCAGCACCTGCGTACTCCGAAAGATGTCATCCCTCTACAAAAGCCTGGTGTTTACAAGGTGGATTGCAGCTGTGGAAGTTCCTACATTGGACAAACTAAGCGCACAATAGCGGAAAGGGTCAAAGAACATATCACAGCTGTCAAGAACCGTCAAACAAATAAGTCTGCGATTGCTGAACACCTGTTAGAGTCAGGAACCAACCACTAGATTGAGCTACATAAGCCGCAAGTGCTTTCCACTGATCGGCATTACTACTCCAGGATAGCTCGAGAAGCGGTTGAAATTAAAAAGTACCGAAATTTCAACCGAGAAGACGGATACCGCTTATCTCCATCTTGGAATCCAGTAATCAGCAGGTGTGAGCGTCGCAGTTATGACAAAGTAGGCCAAGGTGTAGACGTCGTGAGTGTTGTGTGTCGTAGTACTGACTTTTTACAAAACAGTCTAACAAAAGACAATGTGAGGGTAGTTGCCGAATCCCGAGCTTCAAGGCGAAGACGACGCCTGGCTACATCAGTCAGCCCGTGACCATGGTCGGTGTAATTCGACCGAAACGTCGGGTAAAGAGGTATGACACCTTATAATAATTTTCTAACACGAGTAGACCCGTTTTATAAATATAGTTATGATTATTTGTGATTTTTTAATTGTTAAAATTATTTTTAAGTATATCATGTATGTTTTTTTAAATGTTTTATTTTTTGTGATTATGATGTTGATTTTTACATTAATGAACGTTTTAAATGAAATTTTAGTTTTATTTTTTCCAACACGTATACATATACATATAGATATATACTACTATACCTATTACAGCTTAAACGCCGCTTTAAAAAGATTTTTATGCACATTTTATTTAAACCTTTTTGTCTGGCTGTACTAAGCAGCTACTATGAGTAGGCAGTGTCCGAAACGACAGAGAAAATAAAATAAAATCTAAAAGTGTCAATTCGGCCACTGTGTCCGAACATATTGTGTCCGAAACGTCAGCGACCCTTTAATTTTTATCGGCACGTCTTCAATTAGTCTTTATCAAGCTACAAATCACGATATCTCAATCATTTTACACAATTTATTTATTTACTTTACACTTGATTGTACATACATACACCAAACTTACAGATATTTTATAAATCTAACAATTATACAATATCATCAATATCAGCTTGACTTGAAGTACGTCACTAATGCATTTAATACGCGTTCGATGACCTCTGGCATATTTACAGTACCTAGAATTCACAATTACTATGGATAGATAGATAGAATAGATAGAATATTCTTTATTGCACACCACATAATATTACAAAACAAATAACAGAACAACACAATAATAAGTAGTGACAATGGGCGGTCTTATCACTAAAAGCGATCTCTTCCAGACAACCTTAAACTTTGGATGGACTTGACGCAAATATTAATCGGCAGATAAGGTGTACAGGTACATTAAATAATAATTCGAATCAATAAATAAAGTTATATACAAACAAATTAACTGTCTAATATATATAAATAATACATACAATATATAATATATATAAATATTATAACTTAAATACAATATATACCTACATACTAATACATATTATAATAAATACAACGTGATTGTGACACTAGAGATAAAATATGTAGAAGTGACAATGCTTGATGTTATGTATTGGATAAAATGTACCAAATAAGATATAACAATATAGATATGCGTATAGGTGTTTTATAGTGTACGTTGTGTGGATATCGACGTTAAATAAAATTGCTTGACCATTGTCTTAAATGAGACCAATGATTGAGCTCGTCTAATTTGGACCGGTAATGCATTCCACAAACGTATGGCATTAACTGTAAAAGAACTGTCATAAAATGTTGTGGTATGTAATGGCATTTTTAATTTTAGGTTTTCTGATGATCGTAAGAATCTTGCATGTGTATCATGAAGAAACTCAAAACGTTATTTAAGATAGGAGGGTGACGAAGGGTTAAACAGTATATTGTATAATAGAGAAAGGATATGAGCATTCCGGCAAAGTCGAATAGGTAACCAATTAAGCTTTTCTCGAAATTCAGAAACATGATCATATTTGCGTAAACCAAATATGAATCTTATCTCTATAATATGAATTAGCATATTATGGAGATAGAACTTTAAAGAAACGACTGCCTTATCTTCTGAATAGTCTGCCGCAGGATATTCGAGAAGAAATAGATTTAAATAAATTTAAGAAAAAACTCAAAAAGTATTACTTAGATAGTTTATAATCCGGCGTTTCCTCGTGGCCAAACTATTTCGCCAAACTGATTCGGCTACGAGGAATTGTATTTCCTTGTGGCCAAACTGGAGGGATCGTAGAGTAGTTAGTCCTCTAGTAGCAAATCCTTTTCGATCCCCTGGGGTATGGAAAAAGGAAATCCGTGGATCAATAGTACTAGGCTAGCAGAAGGTTGAAGAAGGCTTGTATGATCGAAATACTTTTTTTTTATAAAGTATTATTTCGATTCTTTCCCTCCTGATTTCGAAGAAATAATACTAGGCTAGCAGAAAGTTGTAGAAGGTTTTTATGATCGAAATAGGTGTTTTGTATTAAATATAATTACCGCTACTTAATTGTTAATTGATACTATTTTCAAAAATAGTACTAGGCTAGCAGAAGGTTGTAGGAGGTTTGTGTCGTTTATTCACAATTTAACCTTACAATGGTCGCGCGCGGTCAATCAAAATCTATTTCTTCTCGAATATCCTGCGGCAGAAAAAATTAAAAAATTGCAATATCAAAAGATATTGCCGTAAGGATTTTTTTAAGTTCATTGTGGATTTTATGTTTCTTATTGGTGGGGGGTAGGTTATTCCAAATTTTGGTCGCTGCGTAACGGAAGCTGCCCTTGAACGATGCAGATTTATGTGGATGTATCGCGAGTTGTTTCGTACATTGTCTAGCCTCAGCCTCGCGTCTGCCAGTCACCCACAAACTTGTCGTGTAGGTATTGCGGTTGCCTAAACCTGATCACACCAAAAAGGAGGCATGCCACATGCAACTTATATCTTGACTTCATTTTAAGTAACGAATGGGCGTTCAGAAATGGCGTGACATGACCTCTGGCCGGTACCGAAAAGCAAAACCGCGCACAGACATTTTGCACTCGTTGGATGAGGCGATCAGTTCGGGTTAACGGTAGGTAGTACGGTCTAGTAACCCGTGTACAAGCAAACGCGGGCCATAGACAACATCTGCATAATTTAGCTTAGATAATACTAGAGATTCCAACAATTGTACCCTCATTTCCTCAGATAGATACGGCCTTATTCTGTACAAAACTTTGAGTCGATAGAAGCAGTTTTGGACTGACTGTGCTACATGTTCTTCAAACCTTAAACTTGAATCTAAATAAAGTCCAAGATTACGAGCAGCATACACCCTATCTATTGGCTCTCCCATAAGAGTGAGATTAAATGTTGTTGGGAGTCTACTAATCTGACATTTGGTACCAAATATTATATATTTTGTTTTAAGTGGGTTTAAAACTAGGCAGTTGGTTTTTGACCATTCTTCTATCCTGTTAAGATCATCATTAAGTTCGCTAATAGCTCTTGTGTATTAATTTGGCTTAAATGACAAATATACCTGCACATCATCAGCGTATATATGATATTTTGAATTTTTAAAACAGTGAACAATATCCGTGCAGTATAATATAAACAAAATAGGGCCTAAAATTGAGCCCTGTGGTACGCCTCTTTTTAGGGTGGCAGAAGTCGAACTTATACAGGAACCATCACTAAGCTTAAGTTCTACAAACTGCTTTCGGTTATCTAGGTAACTGTGAAACCAGGACACGGATTTTTGGTCGAATCCATAATGGCGAAGCTTAGACAACAATAGACCCGTATGTATCGAATCGAAGGCGCGTGAAAAATCCAGTAGCACCAGCAGCGTACACATGCCTTCATCTTGTGCCTTTAATATATTGTCCGTTACGTCTAGTAGTGCCGTAAAATTGCTATGTTTTCTTCTGAACCCAGACTGCAGTTGTGGCAGAATCTGTTGTTTCTCCAAATATTCGGTCAGTTGATTACCTACAACCTTCTCCAAAACTTTAGAACAATATGGCAGGATGCTGATCGGTCGAAGATCTTTTGCCACAGCAGGGTTTGTCTTTTTTGGCAGAGGACGGACAACAGCGGTTTTCCAAATGACAGGAAATGTGGACGTTTCTATTGACCAGTTAATTATTTCAGTTAGGTAGGTATGGTAATGTATAAGGCAAGGTTAAAATAAGCATGTTAAGGGATATGTTGTCAAACCCTTCGGCATTCGACTTTAGCTGCATAATGAGCCGTGCAACAGTGTTACTCAACCTTCATGAGATTCTCATCATGGGCTACAGTAAAATCGACTATCATTGCAAGGCCTTCGGATCGATCCACCACCACGATATCAGTCTTGTTAGCTATAATAGTGAACAGTCGAAATCAATATGCCTGAGGGACTCACCTGAGGAATATTACCTACCATCCCTCATGATATATTCCCGGTAGTTGTTAATCATAATAATATGATAAACAACTACCGGAAATGTATCTTGAGAGATCTTAAGGAACTTCGTTAGCAATTACACAAACAAACTCTTTGGTTTTACTCAAAGAGATCACCGAAGCGTGGCCAGGCGACGGTAGCAGAACAGTCTATATCAGGCCCGCACAAAGCCCGATAGAACCGCCCGTGAAGCTTCTTGCTCTGCCATACCATTCTACGGTCGTCGACACCGAGTAATACCTACAGGCAGTGCCGTAAATAGGGCGGTGCCACCGGTGCCCAGGCACAGAGCGTAGACTCTGGGGGGCGCAAGAATGGCCAGACCAGGCAGGACTATTATTTTTTCGGTTTGCTCCTGATAAGTTTCCGCTGCGCCCCTAGTGCTCGATTCCAACACATACGTACCTACATGCCAGTATCATCAGAAACGTCACATAAATTAGACAAAACATCGCGCTCATTTTTTGGTAGCGCACGAGCGTATTTGTGTTTAGTGTTTATCGGAGTTAAGCGACCGGCCGGCTACACGGTCGGTCGGAGATTAAGCGGCGGGCGGGTACGGGCGGGCGCCGTGGCCTGTGCGGATAGGTGTCCGCGGGTGTGTGTGCGGTGAGAGACGCGAGGGGCATCGCGCCCCGCGCGTCTCGCAACGTATTCATTGTTTTATTGTTGTTGACGGATTCGTTTGGGTAAGTTGGTTTGTATTTAGTTTTACTAAAAAGTTTAAACTCTTTTTACGAGTGTTAATAACATCTATATATCTATATACTTATAATAAATCTCTAGCGAGATAAAATCTGTACATTGAATATATTTAAAAAAATACTGTCAGGGGGTAATATTTATTCGATACTGATGCCAAAAATGTAATTTAGAAATTTTTTGTCCGTCTGTCTGTCTGTCTGTCTGTCTGTCTTTCTGTCTGTATGTGCAGGCAGGAATCAAAAACCACTGAACGGATTTTTATCAAACTCACTACATTTATAGATCATACTCCTGGCCAGGTTCTTGGCTACCTTTTGTCCCGAAAAAAAACCGGGTATCCCGGATATCCTTAAAAATGTCACAAAAATATTTATTAATATGTGTTACAAGGTGAATATCTACAAGTGACTATACACTATACATAGCGGATAGAAAGACCTAAAGAATAAAAAAAGAATTTTTAAAATTTTTGAAAATGAAAGAATTATGTATACGAGGCGCGTAGCAACCGCGCCGCGCCGGTGCAGTTCGATGGCAGTTTGCACTTATTTATCGAAGCAAGCTGGCTTCGTGTAACATTTAATGTTTGTTTTATTAAAATTGGTTCATAAACAAAAAAGTTAGGTTAATTTAATCTATATTCAGAAAGTTATAAATGCGATTTAGTGAATCCGGTGAAATTTTTATTAAATTTAGTTTGTAAAACTACTATTAGATTTTTATAATGATGCGTTTATATGAATTTAAGCACAACATTTTAAAATAGGTAATGTATAGTTTTCGAGACATAAATATGTCCAATTTAAGTTAAACTGTCTATGGTAGACCATATTAATTAGGGACCATATTACTGATAATAAGTATATCTAGATGTACGTACAGCTTGAAGGAACTAAAGATGTATTACAACCCTGACACCATGACGAAATGTTCAGAAAATCTATGACAAACTACTTACTCTGTATTCTTTCAACTTTGTGAAACAGATGAAGTCAAAGTCAAAGTCAAAGTCAAAGCATTTATTTCATTTAGATCATAAAGTATGATGCTTATGAAAAGTCATTATTACATTTTGTCAGCCAATTGACCTACAGCCAGTTCGCTGACGAGGTAGAGCTGTGAGAAGAACTGGCAAGAAACTCACGCCACTCTTTTCAATCGCCAGATAATTACAGTTATTTGAATGAGTTACAATTTAAACACTCAACGCAACCAAAGAACCATACAAAGTAATTATTACAAATTAACTAATTAATATAATACTAAGATTAAAGAAAGAAAACAAGGAATTCAATTATTTAGTTTCAACTAGTATGGTAATTTGACTACGTATTTTAATTAAACTGGTAAATGCACCCCCTGGTCACATTGAACGACAAGGTAATACTGGATTGAATATTAAATGTAAGCCATGCCAAGATTGACCAGTCATCCCAAGTAGCACCCGTTCACGAGCATGACGCACGGGCCAGCCATCATCACCCTCGCCATATTAGAGGGAAGGTGATGACCCGGCCAATACGACACCACAAGCAATGACATTTTAGTGAGCATGACAATGCAGGGCATGGGTGGTAAAAGAACCCTAATAAAATGTATTATGCCTTACGAACTCGTAATGATCATGATATGCATCCACTTCACATTAAACTTTTACTACAATAGTCAACATAATTACAATAATAGTCAATATAATTACTATAATAATAATCAATATACTTAATGATAATAATAGTCAATATAAGTACAATAATAAAAATATCAATATACTTAATGATAATAATAGTCAATATAGCTACAACAATAATAATCAATATAACATTAATCTTGCATTAAACGAGCAACTATACCCATGCTGCTTTATCATTTAAATAATCATTAATAGTATAATAACCCTTTAGAATAAGGCGGTTTTTAACAGCTTGTTTGAATTTTTGTAGGGGTAGATTCATAATGTCAATGGGTAATTTGTTATAGAAACGTACACCTAGACCCGCAAATGAGTTGTTTACTTTATGTAGGCGATAATATGTACCAACTAATTTATGTTTACCTCGAGTATTCACAGAGTGCATGTCACAGTTTCTGGAATACAAGTCTATATTTTTCTTGATAAACATAATATTGGCGAAGATATACTGAGACGCCACCGTCAGAATACCTATTTCTTTAAAAATCTCTCTTAGTGAAACCCTAGGGCCCAAATTGTAAATAGATCGCACTGCTCGTTTTTGAATTATAAAAATTGACTCAATATCCGCAGACTTGCCCCAGAGCAGTATACCGTATGACATCACGCTATGGAAATAGCTGAAATAGACAAGTCTAGCTGTTTCTATGTCGGTAATCTGTCTTACCTTTCTTATCGCAAAGGCTGCGGAACTGAGATTACCAGCAAGACACGATATTTGGGTGCGTGGGATGCGTTTGTAAAACAGTTTTAATTATCTCATTATTAATTAATATTACATATAAGCTATACCAATTTTTTTGTAACTGTAAACCTATGAAAGAAATAAATAAATTTATTATTGTTATTATTAATAAACAATAAGGTAGTTATAATCGTAAAACACGTGGATCAGCTGTGAATGGTAAACCAGTTAGATGTTTTTAAACAACTTAATGAAATAATTTTCACGTTTCATCTAACTCACTGAAAATGTTGGTACAATGCGCCTACTTTTGTAAACTATTCATTTTGCTTATTTTCTTGAGGAAAGATAGGGCATTTACTAGAAGATAATCAACATAGGAATGATGACGCTTTGTTCGAAACATGTATAACTGAAAATCCACATCGACTCCGTCATTTGAAATCAGTTTTGCTGGTGTATTGTGCTATTTCAAATTCAGTTCAGTGGTGGCATAAATTATTATACTGACCATATTGGTTAAAGATATTGTGGGAGAAAAAAGAAAATAAAGAGGACCGAGGAGGTAATTATGGCTTCCAAGCACTGATTTTCGGACAAAACTAACACTTTACGTCATTATTTACACATTTTACATCTCCAGTCAATCCGTCCCGTATATGCTAAAAGATCTACTACCGTGAAATGTTTGCTGGCTATACAATATACAGAACGATTTATTCAAGTAATATGCTATGCAGATAAACCGAGATTAGACGATGGAAATAAATTATGATTCAGTGTAATTGGTCGAAATTTTACTTAGTGATGTCTCGAGAGACCATTCATGTATATTTAAAAAATGCTTTGTCCTGAATATCCGTTTTTTTTTATATTATAGCCTCTCAAAGTGACTCCACCCTGCCTGATGGTAAGCAGTCAGTGGAATCCAGACGTAGGGGCCACTATACTTAAAGCCATCGTCTTAAACTGCTGGTACGGTGGTCTCCACTATGGCGGCTGGGAATGGGGTTAGGGGAAGGGAATGAGGGAGCTGGGGAAAGAGGAAAGGGGGGAAATTGGGCCTCCGGCGCTCTCACTCACCGAACGAAACGCAGTAGTACGGATACTACTACTCTTAAGTCGATCTTCTATGAGAGGATAGTACTTCCCCGGACGATCTGGCCCATTCATGCCGAAATCAGCGTGAATCTACTACCGTTCTTCCGCCTTGCGATCATAAGACCAAACAACTTCAAAAATGGTATCTGCCGCAAGTTTTATTTTTACCGTTACCTAGAATATCATCTGTTATATTTTCATTTGTTGTTTAGCCAGTTTTTAGTCGACGTGTTTGCGAAAATAAATCGAGACGGAGTCGGGTCGAGTTTGTTATATTAGGAACAATTTCGGAATAAGGAATTCAAGAGAATGCAGTTTCCTATCAACGTCTGCTTCGCAATGACCATAAACAAAGCTCAAGGTCAAACTCATAAGGTAGCGGGCAAAGACTTGAGAGAAAGCTGCTTCTCCCACGGCCCGTTTAATATGGCATGCTCAGAGTAAGCGCACAGAGTAGTCTGGTAATTGTAGCACCCGACGGAAAAACAAAATACCCAAATTGGATAAGAGCCCGTGGTCCCACCAATTTGTTCTACAGGTAATTTGTTTGGTGGTTCTAGGGTATACCACTATGTACCCGTGGTCCTACTGTGCTAAGGGCGGATTAATATAGCGATATTTAACCTTTAAATCTCATCACTATAGTACAGATTATAATTTATATGTTTTTAACAAAAAATAATATAAAAATGTAGTAAAACAATTAAAAAACCTTTTAGAATCATTTTCTACTTCTACGCGGACGAAGTCGCGGGCAAAAGCTAGTTGAAAATATAATTATAACATTATGTTATAAGACTGGGCATTTTTATTTTTCGTTATAAAAGGTTTTTATTATATGTAGGGAAGAAGTAAAAATAACCATTACAGTCGGTCGGTCACCTTTTGATTTCTTCTTTCAGGAATAACTGTTGGCTAGTGTTCGCTAAGTACGCCTAAGGCCATGTCACAACCCCCCGATCGGGGTTCTCGCCTTTTCGCGGCGGGGGGGCTTAGTAACCGTGGTTACGCAGAACCACGGCGAACCAAGAGGAACCCCAAGGAGGCGCCGCTCCTCTGGGCTTTGGTGGTAAGCCCACGATGGAGCGGCTCTGGTGGGTTGCGGTGCTGTTTGGGCGGCACCGCAACTGGGTCGGGCTGCGGTGTTGCTTCGGCGACACTGCGGCTGGGGAGTGGCGGGGCCGCGGCGGGAGAGGAGTGCCGGTATAACGGTGCGCCGCTCTCCCTACCTTCCGCGGCCTCGGCGGGGCCGCAACCGCCAGATTGCGGACGCGGTGGGGCCGCAGGGAAAGAGGAGTGTCGGTATTGCGACGCGCCGTTCTCCCTATCCTCTGCGGCCGAGTTGGGAGGTGGCCTGCGGGCGGCGATCGGGCAGTGGCCGCCCGAACAGCACGGGCCCGAGACGGCAGTGCGCGTGTTCTGCACGCGCCTCTCGAAGGAGGGGGGGCTAGGCCCCTAAATCGGACGGGGCCCGCTCGTGGTGAGCGGGCCATGGCCTGTCGGGGTCGCGGATGAATGCGCAAGCGACTCCCGTGACCCCGACACTCAGGCCGTCCGCTTTGAGTGCGGTCGGAGAGTCCGACATAACCCCTGCCTTGCCCGGGCGGGAGAGTATGCGTAATGCATTTCCCACGTAAAAAAAAAAAAGGCCATGTCACAAAAACGTCCATCTGGTTATGAATTTCGAAAATAAAAAGCGCGCGAGGGAGTTTGAAGCCAAAAAATTGGGAATCGCGTTAAGATAATGGACACAGGGAGAAAATATACAGGAAGACAAATATAACCGATGATATTTTGGCAACCCCTGGTACGTCTGGATCTGGGAGCGATTTAGAGAAAGAAAATAAAGATTTAACCTTGCGCGCCATTAGTCCAACAACTAGTTGAAGTTCTGATATACATACTGTGGAGACAACTGCAACGGACAAGATCCAATTCCAATTAGACACAAACGACCCTGTTACATGGATACCCATAACTGACTCAATTCGTTGTTTCCTTGTCGAGAAAGGTCCTGATGAACGAAAAAGTAGTCAAAATTTTTATTCGACTGAAGACGCAGGACGAAAATTTCATGAGCATTGGTTTACAAAAAGGATGAGCAATGGTGAAATGGTGCCCAGAAAATGGCTGATATACAGTGAAAAGAGAGATGCAATATTTTGTTTCCCATGTATACTTTTCGGTTCTTTGAATAAGCAGCCAGCGATTGCTGATGCACAGAAAGGTTTTAATGATTGGCGCCATTTAAGTCCGCGTATACCCGACCACGAAAACTCAGCATGTCATAAAGAAAATTTAATTAAGTGGAAAATGCTTGAGCAACAAATCAAAATAAGACCACCATAGATGCATCTTTACTAAAGGCTATTGATCAAGAAACAAAAAAGTGTAGACATATTTTAAAAGTGTGTATTAGCATAATTTTATTTTGCGCGGAAAATAATTTACCTCTCGGAGGCTATCATGAGCATATTGGAGAAGCAGGATCTGGAATATTCTTAAGTACCGTAGATATGTTTTGAAAATTTGATCCTGAACTTAGAGCGCACGTGTCGAGTCACTTACTTAATAAAGGCAATATTTCGTATTTTACGCCATATATTCAAAACGAGTTAATAGATATTCTCGCTTCCGAGGTCAAAAAACAAATTATAGACGAGGTTCGTGCCGCGAAATACTTCTCTATGATTTTTGATTGCACGCCGGACGTATCGCATCAAAAACAAATGTCACAAATTTTGAGGTTCGTAAAAATATTTGAAGAACGTTTCATAGATTTTATTCTACCTCATGAAAAAACGGGCGAAGGATTGTCAAAAGAAATTTTAACAAAATTAGAAGCTGACGGATTGAAAATTGATGATATTCGTGGCCAAGGGTACGATAATGGCAGTAACATGGCTGGTAAATATAACGGAGTTCAAGCCAAAATGAAACAATAATAATAATAATAATAATAATAATAATTTTTATTGACATATTTCTTTTTACAAAAAGTGTGGAATTCTCTGGTCCCCGAACTAGTATCAACTGTATTTCAGGGGCCAGTGTCTTCGCCTTTAAACGTAAGTACCAAAATTGCGTAGTATGTCAAAAACTAAGTACTAGAATTATACAGTAGACAGAAATTAAAAATAATAAAAAGAACTGCGTGAACAAATGGTTGAGTGTGTGTGTGTGTGTGAGTGTGTGTTTGTGTGTGTGTGTGTGTGTGTGTGTGTGTGTGTGTGTGTGTGTGCGTGTGAGTGTATGTGTGTGTGCGTGTGATTGGTGTGTAAGAGAGAGTGTGGATGCGTCATTTTAGATTTGTTTGAGTAGCATATTTTCAATATCGTGATAGGTGAAGTCATTTAACCAGTCAGTTACTATCGAGTGAAACTTAAAATTGTTATACTTTTTACAATCTTTATGTATACTGAGTAGTTTGTTGTAAAGAGATGGAGCAATAAAATTGAAGTGCCTCTGAGAAAAGGTGGTATGGACACGAGGAACTGGGCAACGGTCAACGCGTTTGCTTGAAGCCGGTAGGTCCAGGACTGTTTTATTGTGATACCTTGACAAAACCTGGTGGACGAACAACTTTCTCACAGACAGTACCTCTGCCTTTTTGTAGACTCTTTCGGTTGAGTGCCTATAGGGTAGGTGCATTAGTACCTTTAGGACTGCACGTTGGGCTCTTTCGACGAGAATAAGGTGGGACTTTGCAGTGCCACCCCATACGCAAATGCAGTACCTGATGAGACTTTCACACACGGCTTTGTAAGTCTGGATTAGGACTGGGTGACTTGCAACATCTCGTAGATTTTTGAAGATATAGATCGATCTTCTAACCCTTCCTACCAACTCCAATGTGTGTGCCTTCCAATCAAGCCTTTCATCGACAGTAACTCCCAGGTACTTTATTGTAGTTACGCGAGCTATCGAGGTGCAGTTACAAACTGCAAGATTGTTTGAACGATTGCAAGGAAACATATGAATTTTTACGTCAAAATTTTGAGGAGGGCTAGTGATATGAGATTTATAAAAGCACACGTATTTCGTTTTGGAAGCATTGAGGGTAAGGAGACTGTCTTCAAGCCATTCAGTTACCTTAGCCAGACCGACATTTACTCTTTGGAGTACCTTATCCCAGTTTGTATCGTGGAATAGTAAAACAGTGTCGTCAGCGAACATAAGGAGCTCCATATTTGGTAATGTGATATTGTTTAAGCTATTAATATATATTAGGAAGAGGGTTGGTGAGATTGCACTCCCTTGCGGTACCCCAAATTGACATGAGCGGCATTCGCTATCTATGCCATCCACCTGAACGCTCTGCAGTCTGTCTGTGAGATAGTCTTTCAGCCAGTTAAGGACGATGCCCCTTATACCGACACTTTCCAGCCTCGTTATTAGGATTGTAGTAGAAACCGTGTCGAAGGCTTTCTGGAGGTCCAGAAAGACTCCCACACATCTCTCACCTTTCTCCATAGCCGTTGTAATTACAGTAGCCAACCTAAGGACAGCGTCCTCAGTTGATTTCCGCTCTCTAAACCCAAATTGTCCTTTATGCAGGAGACTATTTTTCTCTAAGTAGCTAATCAAACGTTTGTTTAGTAGTTTTTCTAAAATTTTGCTCAGAGTTGAGAGAAGGGAAATAGGTCTGTATTTGGTAGGGCAATATTTGTCTCCAGATTTATATATTGGGCATACAACAGCTCTTTTGAAGCAGGCTGGAAAGATACCAGACTCAAAGCTTAGGTTGCACAAATAAGATAATGGATGAGCTAGGGATTTAACATTTTGTTTTAAAATATCCGTGGTAATTTTGTCCCAGCCAGGAGCGCTGTGAGACCTCAGACTGAGCACCACTCCAGCCACCTCTTGTGGATCAGTAGGGTTGAGTGCCATGGACATTAGGGGAGGGTGTTTGGTATTATGTACAGAGGCTAAGATTTGCTCGGTTTGTTTCATTTTAACTAACAAGGCGCCCGCTAGTTTAGAACCAACAGATGTAAAAAACTCATTTACCACATTTAGCGATTCTACCGGAGATTCAGCTATTCCCATTAGTTCGTGGGGGATAGAACTTTTTTTCTTAATATTACAAACCTCTCTAATAGTTTTCCATGTTTCTTTAATGTTTTTTTTATTTTTCGTGAACCTTTCCTGATAGTATTGTTTTTTTAAGTATTTTATTAAGTTATTTAGGGTATTTCTATAAGTTAGGTATTTTTGGGATAGGGTATAATCATGTGGTAATTTTTTTGTTTTTGCATGCATTTTGTCGCGTCTCCTTATTGATTTAACAACTCCTTTAGTTATCCAGGGTTTAAGAGGTTTGTAGCGGTTTGATGATATGAAAATTTTACTATTAAGACTCAGTAATGATAATAATTTAGTTGTTATTATTTCAGCGACTATGTTGGTGTCATTAGTTTGGTAAACGTCATGCCATGAGCCGTTTGCAAGGCTATCGAAAATATTGTCATAATTTATGATCACTTTTTTATAGCTTATTTCTTTTCTATTAATAAACCCTTTGCTGATATAAAGTAAAATAGGCGAGTGATCCGTAATTTGTTGCTCAAAAACTATAGTTTTAACCGGGCTACCTGATTTTATAAAAAAGTGGTCTAAGCATGCGTTAAGTCTAGTAGGTTTAGTTATACCTATTTTAAGTCCTTGCATGGCCATGAGATTTAAGTAGTCCTGCGTTATGCACATAGTATCGTTTAGGATATTGATGTTTATGTCACCCGTAAAAATTATATTTTTCGTTTTAGTTGAGCGTAGTACTGAGTCTAATGAGTTTAAGTAGTTCGTAATATTCCTATAGCATGGAGGACGGTATGAACAGATTATGGTATAATCTGGATAGATGTTTATTATTAAACAGTTTCCCTCAGAAAAAGCCGGCTCACGTGCAGTCGCGATTAAGCCTTCACGAACATAAACAACCACGCCATCGTTTTGGTTTAAACTGTTTGTTGTCCGAAACATTACATAGGAGTCTAAAGTTGGCGGCGCCCTATTTGCATCTGTCCAACATTCCGTCAGTACCAGAATATCGATAAGAAAGTTAAGTGCTGAAACAAAAGTTAAAAACATGTCGAAGTTGTTGTGAATACTTCGTATATTAAGTGTAAGGACTGACAATGATCCTCTATCGTTTATGTCATATCTAATATACTTTTGGCATAATTTAGTATCACTAAGAAGTATGCAGTCCGGTCGTTCGTCGTTTTCTATATCGCTTATAATAGAATTATGACAAGGATCGAATTATATAAAATATATAATACAAAAAACATGAACAATAGAATGAGAATGTATATTTTAATAAAACGTGAACAAAATAGCTTTTATAATGTGGAGGTTTAAAGTCGATGTTTAAAACGCCTATTGTTTTACAATATAATATCAGCTTTACACAAGTATCCAAAAGATAGTGGCACGGCCTATTATTTATTTTAAATTGAATGTTTTTAATGTTTTGTTGTGATTTTAGTTTTTTTAGTTTTTTTGCATGTGTGTAGTGTATGTTTGAGGTTTTGTATGAGAATTTGGTTGTAGTTTTTTTATTTGTTTTGTTTACATGAGTGTACAAAGATTTGTTACGATATTGGGTTATCAATAAACATAATAATGAATATAAGAAAACAATGTAGTACAAAAACGGAATATAGAAACTAAGGCAGTTAGGAAATGCTAGTCACATTGTTTTTTGTTCACATTCAAGATCACGAAGACATTTCTCTGACTTTATTAATATTTGTTTGTCGCCCACTTTCTTACGTAAGAATATATTACCATTGCTGCTCCAGCAGAAGGTGTAGTTTTTATTCTTAGCGAAGATGCGTGCCTCGTGAAATAACTTCTTCTTACTAGGAGGGAGTTGTTCAGCAACGTACAGCGGTTGGCTTTTCCCAGGTAACCCGATCTGTGCGGTGTTAAGCTTGTCTTCTTTTAGCTTCTTGCTACTATTGTAGGAACGGACGGCAGACAGCATTTTATGTTTCGTAGATACTGTAGTGAATTCCGCTATGATCGGGCGGTAGGTGGAGTCAGCAGTGGATTTACCAGGTAAGCGGTATACATCACGAAGCTCAGAATCAGGTAAGGGTATGCCCACAAGTTTTCCGATGTCGCAAACTGTTTTTGTTAGATCTGGAATTGTTTCATTGTTGACAGCTGGGACATTACGTATTTCAATGCCTGAAGAACGTGATCGTAATTCTAGGTCTAGAATCTTTTCCTCTAAAATCTCAACATAGCGCCGTGTCTCCTGGCGTTCTTTTCTGAGATTGTCCACTTCTTTTTTTAGCTCTTCAAATGACTGATTTATGAATGACATGGAGCGTTCAATATCGGCGTTTTGTTTTGATATAGCTGTATTAGAGTCTTGTATTTTTTTGTTTTGGGATTTTATCTCGCTCATGTCCGTAGCTAGTTTCGAGATAAGGGCCGTCTGTTCAGCTAATAGGCTCGAGAGCCCGGTGTCTTGTTCCGTTTTCCACGAAGAAAGAATAACTCGAAGTTCTTGAGTGTCTATGCCTGATCCAGTCTGAGGAGAATTCTCTTGTCTGGGACGTTTGTTTCTACTGGTAACGAAGTCGCTTATTGTAACAGCTGTGTCAATATCAGATTCAGACTGGGTTTGGTACAAATTGTTCTTAGTTTTAGAAGGAGTCTTCTTACCATCAGCCATTTTAAACGGTTTTATATTTATTTGGAGGTTATTATTGTGACTTTGTTATAACTGTAGATATTTATTGAGGCCAGCAGCTAATTGTTCCCGTTAATTGATCAGAATAAAATAAAATAGAACTTGCCAATAATCTCCATGTAAACATACACATCCAACGGCTATAATATGCCCAACAACTCGAAGTAAACAGCGTGGTGCGTCGCGAGAATAAGGTAATAAGCGCCGTGCAGAACGCGGCGCTTGCGCGTTTTAACAAATCACTCACAGTTCACAGCGCAATACTGATGACTAAGTTTTGGAATGCGATTAAATTGACATTATTTCGTATTTTCACTATATCAAATACACTCACTAGTAGCTATGGATGATACTCTATGCAATTCTTATAGAATTAATGATCAAAGTTTGTTTTTAGCACTGTTTTTTAATAATTTTTACGGAGCCGTTTTCGCAATCAACTTTATTTAGCGACGGTAGGCGAAGAAAGAAACAAATTAATGTAAATGCTGAATACCTACCTCGTGCAGCACATTCTTTGAATTTGTCTGGCGTACATGCCGCTAGTGTAACGCCCGACATGATCACTTTTTGTTTTTCTTTTCATTCTTTCTTTTACCACATTTTTTGGAACAATTCAGAAGATATTTGTCTTTTTTTCGAATTCTACCATCACATGGGAAACTTTAATGAAACATTTAAAAATTTCTTTAAAGAAACACGCCGACACTAGATGGGCTTCTAAAGCTAGAGCCGTTAAAGCTTTAAATATGCAACTGCCCCAGATCTGGTTCGTACTAAAAATTTTATTTACCAAAGATTACAATGCAGAAACAATAGCTACAGCTAAAAGCATTATGGGTCTAATAAACTATAAATTTATATGTACTCTGCAAATTTGGGATCAATTTTTGGAGTCTGTTGATAGGGTGAACGTAGCTTTACAGTCGAAAACTATTGCTATCGACAAAGCCTCTTTTCGATTAATCAAGAGATTAACAAGGCAGATTCAGAATATTCGCGAGATTGTAGATAACGTTTTCGAAAAGGCCAAAAAAGTTTGTGAAGAATGTGAAATTGAAGACGATTTTCCAGAAAAACGTAAAAAGCGAGTAAAAAGACACGACCTAAGAGAAAGCTCAGATGCCGGCTACGATATTACACCACAGTAAAGTTTTAAAGTTAATATGTATGAAGCAATTGATAAAATGATTTCTGAATTCACATGGCGATTCGAGAAACTTCACAACATTCACCACCTTTTTAATTTTTTGACACTAGAACAGATTAGTAATCATCCAGCTGAAGAACTAAAAAAACATGCCGCTGATTTGAGTATCAAATATTCAGCAGATATTAATGCTACTGAATTTTGGCCTAAATTAGACACTTTAAAGAGTCAAGTTGAAACGACTATATTATTTGATAAATGTGACCGTAGTTCAAGTCTGGGTCTTCTTAAAGCTATAGTCAAACTAGATTTAAAAGAGATGTTTTCCAATGTAGTAGTCGCTATAAAGATTTTTTTAACAATGCCAGTGACTGTAGCTTCCTGCGAAAGATCATTCAGTAAGCTCAAATTAATAAAAGCCTACTTGCGCTCGTCTATTGGCCAAGAAAGGTTGACCGGCCTAGCGATTTTGTCGATTGAACGCGACATAGGACGGTGCCTGTCGTATAAAAAGGTTATCAACGATTTCGCAATGAAGAAAGCGCGAAAAGTAAATCTTTAAAAAAGTTTATGGCTTGCTTTAATAAATCTTTACTAGGTATCTGAACTCATTCATTTGTGGTCTCATTCATTTGTGTATTATGTAGTTGTGAATAATCTTGCTAATATTTTCGAATAAACGTTTTTTCACCAATTCATACTTAAACGCAATTTATATTATGCTACCTTTCTTATTTAAAACTCTACTATACCAAGCACTTAAATTAAATTAATTTACAGTTTACTGAAACTTTGCAGGGTGTTATTTTATTAAAGAAGTATGAAAACCATAGTGGCCCAAAAATTTAATCTTAAGCATCAGGGTGGGCAACAAATTCAAATTCAAATTCAATTTATTTCTGAGAATATGATATAGTATGGTTCTTAATATATAGTTATTCTCACATATAGAGGAAGTGTCTATCAAAGCATCGATATACAATGTCAAATAAATTATAATCAAAATAAGGAAAATGTCAGTATTTTTTGTGCATTATCAAATTATACAATACGAATTATACTAATATTTAGGTCCATTTTTATTAAATCGGTCACAAAGGAATTCTTTTGTTGAATAGTAACACTTCTCTAAAAGGAACTGAAATAGTTTACTTTTAAAAATATTTAATGTCAATGTTTTATAATTATCTGGCAGTTTGTTGTAAATCTTTATTGCCATACAGTATACATTATTTGAAAAGATTTCAAGTTTTTTATTAGGAACATGTAAATTATATATTCTTCTACTAGGTCTCGTTACTACATTATTGTGAAGTTCAAACAGGTTGATATGACTGTGGACAAAGAAACAAATTTCAAAAATATATAAAGCTGGTAGCGGTAGTATTTTGGTTTGTCGAAATAGTGGGACACAACTGTCTAAAGGTTGGGCTCTACAGATAGAACGTAAACATTTTTTCTGGGTTCGGAATGCTCTAATAATGTCAACAGAGTTACCCCACATTATTAAGCCGTAGCGAAGAATTGATGAGATATATCCATGATATGCACAGAGAGCAGCCTCAATGCCAATTACAAATCTATACAAATATAAATTTATTTATTTTATTGCAAACCATATCAATATGTGCCTTCTAATTACAATTTTTATTTATTATTATACCCAAAAGCTTTATATTTTCCACCTCTTCAATCATGTCTTCAGCATACTTTATTTTTAATTGAGCGCGTTTGTTGTTATACGATTGAAATTAAATGAGTTTTGTTTTATTTATGTTCATGTTTAGATTATTCGTTTTCAACCATGTAATCAAGTTATTTAATGACATGTTGATTTCCTCTTGATATTCAAGATTTTCTTTTGTTTGTTGAACAGATATAGTAGTGTCATCTGCATATAGTATACATTTGTGTGAAGTAATATTGGGAAGATCTTGAATGTAGAGTATAAACAGTAAGGGACCTAATATGCTGCCCTGTGGCACACCGCATTTGTTTAGAAGATATAAAGATCTGTGTGTTGTTTTATAATGTCCGGAAAGTCTTGTTATCTCTACGCATTGTTACCTATTGCTTAAGTAGCTTTCAATCCATCTGGAAGCATTTCCCCTAATTCCATATTAATTTAATTTGACTATAAGCAGCTTATGGTTCACAAAATCAAATGCCTTGGACATGTCTATGAATAAAGATGTAATAGGTATTTTATTATTTAGGCTTATTGTAATTAATTTTAAAAGCGTAAAACATGCTAGTGTGGTTGATCTTTTTTTCCTAAAATCAAATTGTTATTCTTTTAATATGTAAAATGGAGTGAGAAAGGAGTAAAGTTTATCACTCATTACCTTTTCGAAGATCTTGGATATAACAGGTATAAGAGTTATCGGACGATAATTATTCATATCTGCCCTGTCATCTTTCTTGTAAAGCGGTTTAACAATGGAAAACCTTAGTCTGGATGGAAAAATACCTTGGCAGAGAGAAAGATTGATGACATGATTTAAAGGAGTAGCTAAAATTTTAGAACATTGTTTAAGAATCTTAGTATGTATGTCATCAAATCCAATTGAATTCGTAGGATTTAAAGAATTCATAATTTTAATTATATTTATGTCATTGGTCGGTGTTAAATAAATACTATTAGAAACTCTAGGTAAAGCATAATTATATACCATGCTTCGAGTATCATTAGAGTCAATGGATTTATTAGAAATGTCATTAAATAAATTGTTAAATTTATCAGCTATCATGTCGGGTTGATTATAAATACGATTATTACAATTAATGCTTGCGATGTCATGAGAATCTGTTTAATCGTTAGAATTATCCACGATTATCCTCCAGGCTGCCTTACACTTGTTTTTTGAATGTGCTATGAAACAGGCATTTGCACTAGTAAACTTGCGATTGAGTTTTAGTGAGTGAGTCACAGTGGGTGGTATAATAGGTGAAGGGTCCACTTAACATCAGATGGCTCGTCTGCTTGTTTGCCCACATTAGTTCTTTAAAAAAATTGATTTTTCTTCCAAAATATTACATAATTGGTCCACCAACACCAAGTTCCTTGTGCTTTATTTTATCACCCTTAATGAAATAAAGTAGGCCTATACGTAGCATTGCTCTAGGGTACCTATAATATCTAAAAAAACAAGGGCGCAATTATAGAAGCTCGCACAGGGCGCAAAAAAGGCTATTTACGGCACTTTGGCCAAGGTGAATTGGAGCAGCCCTTTAACAGGGCTGCGCCAATTCACCTTGTCCAAAGTAACTTACATAATGTAGGTATCTAACTATTCCACCATTGTCTAAAATTCTTATAAAAAGTGGTGTCACGTTTATCATTCTCTTTGATTTCATTAAGTTTCCTACATAACCTGCAATAATAATTAGATTCTGGGTTTTCATCTAGATTGTGATAAGAGTAATAATTTCTCCATTTAAAGTAATCATAGTATTTTTGTTTGTGCTTAATGGCACCAACAATTTGTTCAACAATTTCTTCAACTCTCAATTTTTGCGCGTTCAGGTATGCACCATCCGGCAAAAACCTGAAATTAAATAATGTTTTAAGTATTTATTTCTCATAATAAAACCCTTCAAATTCCACGAATAACAATGATGTCTCAATTTGAATAGTGTTATCTGATAGAGCAACGAAGTTACATAATTAACCCATAATCGACAAAATGAGAAAACAAGACTTGCAGTGGGTTTAATTCTATCTTAGAACGCTTAGAATTTATGATTTTACGACTAGACGCTCCTTATAAAAAGAAATAGCAATTTTAGTAGAGATCATTATTATAAATACCTGGTGTAGTTTGCGGCACCGTATACTATAGGAACGGCATTGTTTAATAATGGAGTCAAGATCTTTTCAGTTACATAGTCTTCACTAAACGAATTTTCAAACGATAAATAGAAAAAGTAAAACTTTTTTATCAAATTTATACAACTATATGTTGAATCATCATTGGGGCAACTTTTACCACATCTTCCGTATATGTCCACTGAGATATTATATTTTGCTAATTCATACTGCAATTGTTGCGCGTAGAGTTCTCTTTTACTTGGTGTTTTACAGTTAGAGACGAGCCACGAAACTGCTGCTGTTTTGTGACTCAGTTCTTCTGTTAAAATACTATTAATAGGTTCCATTTCTTCTGGCTTAAGCCAATCCATTTGTTCTTTAGGCCCAATTATATCACCATGTGTATTTTTAATTTCAATGTATCCATAATATAGATCTGATTTCAGTTTATATGTCCAAGTCCAATTGAAGAAATTGTCGAATTTTGCACTGGTTACTGGATAATAGTGAGAAGATTCCGTACTTGCGAACACATATAGTTGATGTGGCGATCTTACTTTTGGCAAATCGTTTACGTAGCCATGAAGTTGAGGACCATGAAACAGTACAACATCAAAATCTGTTAAATTATTCAAGTAATTTCTATTTGATGTGACGTAACAGTTATTTACAAAACATTTGTTTTTTATAAATATACTCTGACCTTTGCCCATAAAAATAATTGGTTCGCGAGTTGGGCTCGTCCATTGTAAGATGTATTTCATGCTTCGATCTATTTTTGATGACTCACCGACGCTTTCTTTATCATAATAATAATATACTATCAATGTTAAAATAGCAAACACAAAAATTATTTTTACTAATTTTGTCAAACGCATTTTCTTTTTTACGTATCTTAGTATATTTAATGGCAATTCCATTTTGGAGCCGTGAAGAACAAACATTCGAAATACCTTTAACTTCGTATCTGTTCGTAGTTTAGGTTGATCTGTACATACGTCACTCGGTTACATCTTCAAGGCGGCTTCCAGTTTAATCTAAGTATTTTCTAGATTCTGGTTTGATTATCGAGCATTCTCGATAATATATGATTAGATGATATCTTCTCAGCTGACACTTTTTGCAGCGATGTTCAAGGGTGTTCGTACCAGAATCATGGGTCTAAATATCTTTTTTAGACAAGAATGACAGGCTTGATCACGAGACGCACATATTTGGTCAATTACTCTGCAAAGCGTAAAGTTCAAATCACAAACTGAAGTAAAATGTCGAAACAGGTGACGATGTACTATTAGATTTACAATATGATACAATTGATAAACAAGAACATGAAAAGCGATATTTCAATTACAGTAAATAATTTTATCACTTCAGTTTCACTAGTGTATCGCGATATTTTATGAGTCAACAGTATTGCAGTGGTCTTTGCCATCATTGAAACGTTCACTAACTGATGATATTTTACTAATGCCATTTTGGTTTAAAATGCCTTAGTGCAGTTTCTTAGTTCAGGACGCATAGCTCGCAGAACTGACAGCCGTTGGAAGAGAAAGGTTCTAGAGTGGCGACCACGAACCGGAAGACACAGCGTGGGTAGACAGGAGTCTACCCCTGGTCCACCTTGTGAGGGCACAAGGTGGACCAACCTTATAAGGATGACGGCAAACTGATGGAGGAGGGCGGCTCACGACCGGCTAAGGTGGCGAAAATTGGGGAAGGCTTATGTTCAGCCGTGGACAGTGGTGTGCTATTAATGTAGGTAATAAAAATTTGCGGTTTCTGGTTAACGACGAAACTCATCGATCGATCGATCAAACTTTGTCAAAATTCACGTAAAATAAATAGTTTTTTTAGTTGAGTAACAACATTAGTTTTAGTGACTGCGGTGTACATACCTAAAACAACATTAAATATATACATTAAATTTCAACTTTACATTACATTAATTACTTTATATAAAAGTTTTTTGTTTGTTTGAACGCGCTAATCTCTGGATCTACCGTTTAGATTCGAATAATTGATTTTGCATTTGATTGATTGAAATACCCACTTCTTGAGGAAAGTATGTGACATCAGGCTACGAGCCACGGGAGCAGTGCAATAACCAAAGATGTAGTAACTTAACGCGGGAAACAGCGCTGCGGACAGGCAGTTAGAAAAACTTCAAAACGAAATACAATTAAAATTAAGACAGATTCATTGTGACCTAAAGTAAAAACTCTTATACCTTTAAAGTCTAGGAATAACCGTAGCTAACACAAATATAACACACTATTTCACAACCTACTACTGCACATACTAGGACGTACCCAGAGGCGAATTTACACATTTGCCAGTAGGCTATTTAAATTTCTTCGTGGCTTCGCGGATTGGAGAGATAAAAAAGGTTAATTAAATTACGAAACTTAAATGGTTTATAGAATGTTTTTAAAATTCATAATCACAAAATATTTTACAAAACGTTTACTTAGTATTTTTTCATTTAAAGACTTTAGACGGTTAGAGTATTCTGTATAGTACTAAAATATTGTAATTTTTATTATATTGTCGAAGCTCGTTTTTTTTTCATGTATTTAATAATGTTTATTTATCATTTATGTAATACAAAAAAAAAGTGTGCGCTCCCATTGACGGACCACATCTGAATTTTGAGCTTTTGATTGCGTCAGCCTTTAGTAGAAGTTCTCAAACGATTGTAAATTCAGTCTTTCATTTGTAAAAGTAGGCACTCAAAAGTTACAAGCGGTCAAAGGTGGTCCCTCTATCGTGGCTGACAGGCATCCATATCTCATAACCTAGTTAAAATTTAGTACTGCTAATAATGACTACTCTTAGTAAAAGATTTGTTACACTAATTTAATAAATATCAGCTTTGCCGGTTCACTGTATAAAAAGAACTAGCATGCAGAAGGTGGTCCCTCAATCGATCACCTAAGTTAGCCTTAAGTGGAGACCACAGTAGAATTTGAAATTTTCGTGTGGCTCTAACGTTAGTAAAAGTATTTTAACCATTGTAAATTCAATCTCTAGTTTGTAAAGGAAGCCCCTAAAAAATTAAAATAGATGAAAGGTGGTCCCTCAATTGAAATACTTACCATAAGAAACAAACAATTTACGTAGCATTTGGAAGTCAAATAGCCCATTACTACAGCCTATCCCTTAGTAGTAGTTTTTTACTAACGAACACTTTAATAAACAATAACAAAAAACTTACAAGTTTTGCTATATACAACAATCAAATTCCAGTAAAGAAACCTAGCATCGAGGTGACCACACAGCAAGATTTTTTGAGATAATTAAAACTAGTGACTTTGCAATCACAGTCCAGTTGACTCTCTGGCAAAAAAATTTTAGATACTTCATTATATACACCAAAAGACGTCTACTGCTGATCTCCCCCAGTTTTCATCACCTAAATAAACACTACAGCCTAAATAAAGGGCAGGTAACGAAATATTTAAAATCAAATTTGACTGATAGTTCCATAGATTAGCATGTTCATACAAACAAACATACTCTTCCGCTTTAATTATATTAGTATAGATATTTTATTATTATTATATCCGTAACCGAAACCGGTATAATATTTTCCAAATATCCGAGTCCTGATCCGAAATTTCACATTCATAACATCTCCTACTACTGTAAACTAATACCTAGCTTAGAAAGTGAAATTTTAAAGCAAAACACGTGTGCGTTTTCTTTAAATAATTGTTTGCTATTGTTAGATTCTGTGTAATTATAATGACAAATGAGATGAAACAAGTATTTATGTAATAAAATCTAATTTCATATTTATTAATAATAGATTTGTGTAATCAATTGTTTCTATTTAAATTGTATTAGGTACGCCGAATATATATTTATATTAAATATCGTATTGCATTTTAATGTTACTGTTAATTAATTAACATTAAGATAGTAATGAATGAGATAAACAATATTCTAATAAATGTAATTTTAGTTAAGCGTTGACCCCTAAACGCAATGATTTGACCACAGTTAAAAATGGAATACTGGGAGACTTTTGAATGTTTTCCGTCCGGAGATGAAAAATTTGTAGAACATTTAGGGAATTTATGTTACGATTTAATAATTCGTGTTATCGATTGAGGGACCACCTTCTGTATGCTAATTATTTTTATACAGTGACCCGGCAAATCTTTTACTAAGAATAGTAATTATTACCAGTTGTAAAGTTTAACTAGGTTTTAAGATATGGATGACCTGTCAGCCACGACAGAGGGACCACCTTTGACTGCTTGTAACTTTTGAGTGCCTACTTTTACAAATGAAAGACTGAATTTACAATCGTTTGAGAACTTTCACTAAAGGCTGACGCATTCAAAAGCTCAAAATTTAGATGTGGTCCCTCAATGGGAACGCATACAAAAAAATTAGGCCCTTGCTGGTGAATCCGCTACTGGACGTACCTATCACTTTACACATTTTCACAAACCGGTATACTCATATATGATTAGATATTTGTTTATTGACAAAATATTAGGTACTATATTCAGACTATTTGCCGCCACGAGGAAGACTAAAATAATGGAATAACACCTCAATGACTTTGGCGTAAAATACGCGTTTAAAACATTTATAAATATAATTTTATACCTTTTAAGCCTTTTGGCTTTGCCCTGCAGTGGGACAGTAACAGACTGGTATTACTAAAGTTTTTATCTTCGACCTTACTTCTGATTTTATTCGATTTGGGTCACCGCATAAAATTATAGTATGTGTAAGTATGGAATGCAAAAAATAAAGGACATACCTACTTATATATTTACAATCTAATATTTACACCATTTACAAATAAATAACGTTATTTAAAAAAACCTTGATGATGTAACCAACTCCTAAGATTTCAAATATGCACTAAAAAAATTAAGGTAAAGTGACTTTACCGATTTATTCGATGGGGGCGTCGATACTATCAATTTTCTACACAATACGCAAATTTATACCAACTTTAATAATGATTCTAATATACAATATTTTAATATGGCTTTACAAATGAAAATGAAGTTGTTTTGAAATGGTACATCATAGACCCGTACAATTTTTTTATTCCATCTCGTTTTAGCTGACACATTTTAATATTTCTTGCTCTCTCACAATTTGTTGCGGATTGAGATACACATTTACATAAACTGACAATACAACGTGACCTTTTACGCTTCAGCGTAATAATTAGCGTTCATATTCTTAATTATTAATTTGCATAAAATGTGGTAACAAATAAAAGTGCTACAAAATAAGTATTGTCTATTCAAAACACATTTAACCATGATCGTGCGAGGATAACAGTGAATATTAAGTAGGTAATAATAGTAGGAAAAACAGCGTTGTATTTTTATAGGAATATTTTTTCGTTTAAATTTCATTATTAGCAGTTAATTAAATTACCTAATGTTCAATAACCAGTAAAGTGAACGTCAGTCGCCTCACCCGCGGTGAAGCCAAAAGTAAAAGTTGGTAAAAAAATATTTTTAGTAATTTCTGTAAAAGTACTGAAAAAAATCGACAGTGGAAAGGTAAAATCGCTTAACCACCACTTTGGTCGAAAATAAGTTATTTATATCACGAGAATCAGCAAATTTTTCTGCATCGATCTGTTTAGGTCTCGTGTAAATCTGAACACTTTTTGGCGCTTTAGCAGACCCATTATTTTATGTTTTTCTAAATTTCATTTCGCTGAACCGACTGTTTTTTGAACCAATTTGGGTTAAGCGTTTATTGATTACATCCTTTCCTACTAAAAATGGCACTAAGTGAATTAAGATTATTTTAAAATTAAGTTTTAAAGGATATTAGTGATTTTTTCCAGAATACCATAGCGGAGAAACTGACGTATTAGCAAAAGTCCTCGCAACTTGTTTATATTCATACTAATAATAAACAATATTCACTTAAGTATTTTCGTTATTCTTTGCAATGAAAGCTGAATCTGCGAATATTTCTATTGCAATAATACATCAATTAGTAATATTATTTGGGTTGAATTTTGTCACAAAATTGTATTTTTAACCGACTACAAAAAAGGAAGAATTTTCTCAATTCAGCCGTATATATTTTTTTTCGTTTTTTATGCGTGTTCGGTTAACTTCGTCGTTTATCAACCAATTTTGATGATTATTTTTTATTGGAAAGGAGATATCCCAAGGGCGGTGCCATAACAAGGAAACCAGTATCTGATAATGACATCCCAGAGAAATCAAGGGTAACCTACGAAAATCGTAGTGGTGACGAGTGCATTTGTTATTTTTTTCATTAAGTATTTTAAGGCACTAAGGTATTTAATAGTAATACGACTAGATCAAATAGCCCACAACCGATAGACAAAACCGTACTTGTCAATGACAGCCTTAGCTACATTTGACGATACTTCTGCAATGTACTTAGATCCACCTTTCGATAACAGCGTTTCCAGAAATCCAGAGGTACCTGGTAATAACAGCCTACCCAGTGTAACTAATAAGGATTCTTCTTCAGAAAAAGCAGCTCCACTCGTCATATAGAGCCTTCCTACGGCAGCTCAAGTTGTTTCTATGCTACAGAACTTAGACCCATTTTTTGATAAGAGCCTTTTCACTGCAGGCCACGAAGATTCTTTGCCAAAGAACCTAGACTTACTTGTTAATAACAGCCTCCCTGGTGTAGCCAATAAGTATTCTTCTTCAGCAAACGCGGAGCCACTCGTCGATGAGAGCCTGCCCACTGCATTTAAAGGCAACCCTGTACCAGACAATTTTGGCCCACTTGCAGATGTAATCATAAGTTATCACTTGAAACTGTTAAGTACATTTAAAATTGATATTCATGGTATTCCACCCAAGCTTTCTCCAATAAAAATTACCAACAATGCCGAAAGAAAACAGACGAGATGAAGAAATTACATTTGTCTGCAAGAAATAAAAAATAATAAAAACATAAAAGAAATCTCTGAAGGTTGAATGAAATTTTTATTAAACTAGAACTTGAAGAAGATAGCGTAAATAATAAAAACGACAAACTGACAGATAAAAAAGATACCAAAAAAGACAAAGTAAAAAGGAAAATAAAGACTTAAAATACCAGTACAAAGCTTTCCTATATGATTATGAGTGTTTTATTTGGAGTTGTAGCTCCTGGGAAGGTACTAATACAGATACAACGTCATCAGATGATCTAGAAACATAAGAAGAAGCAACTACTAACAAAAAAACTACCAACACAACAAAAAAAAAACACTAACTCTATTGGACAAATAAATACAGATGAACAAACAGCATCAGGAAGTAGCAAAAAAGAAGCAAGAAAAAGAAAAATGAAGAAAGAAGAAAATCAACAAATCTAAAGAAAGATCTAACTTAAAAAATTCTGGACAAAAATACATAACCCAAACTGGAAATATTGTTGAGACGAAAAAAAATTAAAGAAAATCCTTGCAAGCTAGTAAAATGCCCTAATAAATGCTATGAAATTACGGAAGAGAAACGCTGCAACATATTTAATTATTATTTGGGACTTAGATATATATATACTTAGACTGTAACTGGATAGCTAGTCACTCAAAAAGAAAAAGCGTGAAGCGCAAAACGACAACAGAGGTTAGAAGCCGACGAAACTGGAGCTATGACTCCAGTTTCATTATCGAATTCATTATCGACGGAGAGGGACAAAAGAAAGTATGCTAAAATTTTTGCTAAACACCCTTGATGTTCGTCAAAAGTTTGTTCATTTTACCATAGAAAACGCTCTGGAACTGATAATCGTAGAGGAAAAAGTGTACCTACCGCACAACAAAACATCTGAAAATCTTATTAAGTCCGTCCAAAGCTACATAGTAAGACCTCAAAACAGTGTTATTTGTTAATTTGTATTCGAAATATATTTAGTCACAAATGAAGTCATTTTGGTTACCTACTTTAGCAATATTTCTTTCTCTTCAGTATTTTTCTTTAGCAATTACGAATATTATAACCTTTTACGAGGTTTTCACTGATTTAGATTTTAAAAATAATTATTCGTTAGCAAAATGAGAAGCATTTTTCTTTTGCATAATTTGTCAGTCAGATATTTAAGAATGTAGTAAATGTTGGCAATAACACTTATTAGTCATTACTCGTTTTTGTGTTAGTGCAATGTAGTGGTCGTTTAGGGATTTTTACTTGACCAATATTTTGAACGGATCAAATGATTTTCGCTTAAGTCACACGTAATTTTGAAAATAAAGGCACAATATAACTTTTGATGGAAAGGATAAATAGATCATTAATTTTTAAGAATATATTTTTGTTTTCATCTTTATGCTCCGCATAGAAAAAGAGTTATGATTTTTTTTTGTAAAAAAAAAACTTTAAACGTCGTTTCTGTAAAGTTATGAAAATGGCGGTTAAGCGATTTTACCTTTCCACTGTCGAAATGTACTAAGTTTTTTCGGCAAGTAGTTTCAAAAGTTAGCTTATTTAATACAGATTTCATATTGCTATAACACTTGCTAGATTTGTTCTAAAATAATGCAAAAAAAAAAACAGCTCTTAACCAATCAGAGAGCCGAACACGGTAAACGTTTCGATCGCGTTAACGTAAAAACAACTCGCACTCGGAACCCAGTACATTTAGTCCAGTCATTTAGGTAAGAATCTCGGAATTCGAGATAGCCAGCTGTAAGTCTGTAAACACATGTATATTGACACCCTAAAAGTTGTCTCAAAACCTACAGTAGGGTAGGTAGGGTGAACGCAACTATTCAATTTCAAGGTCAAAGGTCACAAAAATCGGTTTTTGCGCCTTTTTTTGTAAATATCTCATTTCTTATGGGTATTTTGCTATTTGTATTTATTATCCAATATTGTAGAATACAAAATTCCCTACAAATTTTGTTAAAAAAAAATTTTTATACGGTGAACCGTTTTCGAGATAGAGAGCGGAGAGCGCGCGGTCACAGCGTCACTTCAGGTCAACCGGTGCCTCGCTCCGGTCGAATGAACTATCGATAAATCAATTTTTATTAACTATTTTATCATTTTTTTCCCTAACCTATCCACTTCTTATTCAGTATTAATTTATTTAACAACAGCTGGTTATCTCAAATTCCGAGGTGAACTTACTATATGACTGGACTAGTTACCGGCGGCGGCGTCGTTCGTTTACTGCGCTTGTGTCCGTATTTGTTCACTGTCATCTCGAACTAACCACCTCTGGCTTTGATTTAATGGACTGAAATTTGTGTTTGTGATTTCTATTGCCTGTATACACCGCAGAAGAATATTCTAACATGCATTTTATCTACGGCGAACGCAGATTTTTTTTTACTGGGGAACAATAAAATAGATGGTGTACTCAAAACCAATTCAAAATTTAGGTCAACTACGTCAATGGATAACAGAAGCTGTTGAATCCGTCGACAATAGTCGATTTGTCCGTCATATTGCCAAGTCTTATTTAATAAGATGTCGTGCTTGCATTCGAGCACAAGGAAGCCATTTCGAACATTTATTATAAATTAAAGTTCAAATCCAAGAATTAACGTTTTATTTTAAATCCTTTGTAAAAAAGAGAATAATGAAAGTACTATTACATCATTATGAAATGTTCAAAATTTAATTGGTTTACTTTAGCTGTTAAAACTTGGCATATATACCTAGTAATAAATACTTAAGTAAAATTCGCTTTATGTACTAGAAACAATGAAAGATGTCTTTGATTGTAACACTTTTTTTTTCACGTTCATTTATATCGTGAGAACAAACAAACATGATATTATCTCACTCCAATACCCAATCTATCTATACATAATATAATAAAAATGTAACCGGTCGCTGTCTGTACATTGAAGATATTTTAGAAAAAATGTTATTGGGATCTTTATCAACGCAAATAGAACCCAAAACAATGGTTGTTACAATTTTTGTCTGTTTGTCTGTTTGTCTGTGCGTTTGTACACGCTAATCTCAAAAACGGCTTATCCGATTTAAATATGGTTTTCACTGATACGTTGTGGTAAGCTTCACTTAACATTTAGTGTTTGTTTCATGTCAATCGGTTCATAAATAAAAAAGTTATGCCAATTTAAATAATCACGTCATACATGTGGTATGTATTTAGCTTAGGTTCGTGTGTTTTTAAGTTAGGTTAACACGTCTTATTTCTTTATTAAAATTACGTATAGCTACTTTGTGTTAAAATGTAAATACTTTATCATTCTCTGGGGTAGGCATAACATAATTTTGCTGAAATGTGTTAAATGATTATGATAATTTTGAGTGATTACCTCCAATTGACTTTTTATAATATAATTTAATATTTCAATAACTACACACAATGCCATTTTAGGGGTATGTGTGCTAGGTAGGTATGAAGACAGCTGTTGGGTTAACAGCTGTAGGTACTGTCCCTAATATACTGTATCATTTGATTTACTGTAGGTACTAGTGATAAAGAGGGTCAACTGCCGAGGTACTTTCCCTATGAACTGTATCAGCTGATTTACTCGGTACTGCTGTAGAGCTACTTATTAGACCGGCCCAGTGTTTCCACCTTCGTACCGTAGACTTAATAAAGTGGTGTGGGTTGTTAGCCTCTGATGGCTTTCACAATCTTACGTGGACTGTCGGTGAGCAGAAGGCTCTCAAAAATGGTTTATATATACAAATGTAGTCTGACACAGGTATGGTATTTACATGAGCGCATTTTGGTTGTTGACCAATCAGGAGCGTTATACAATATTAAAATCTCAAACTAAAATCATTAATATGCTGCAGTTGTCTGCTTGATACGAATATCACAGGTTACAGTGAATGTGTGCAGTGTGAGTGTGAATGTGTGTGTGCAGTATAAAATAAGTGCCACTATTTAAGAAGTGGTCGCCGCGTTCCGCTATCATTATTGACTTGGCTCGCGTGCCACGCGCACGCGCCGATGCATTTGTAGGGCTCCGCTGCTGTCTCTGTACGCCACATCACTCCCCCTCAAACGAAGCGTACTTTGTGTTTTACATGTCGGCCGGATCGTGTGACGTATGGGCTGGACGGCGGCGCGGCGGCGGCCAAAGTGGTGTCTTCTCTGCTTGCTCCGATGATCGCGTAGTCGTGATGATAGGTTGCGGCTTATCGGGAACGTCGTTGTCGTTATACATATAGGCTGGCTTCAATCTATCAATAGATATAACTGCAGTACGAAGTGGTAGTTGCACGGTGAACTGTTTGCCGTCTGCGCTGCGGTGTAATACTTGATACGGGCCTTCGTATGGTGGTGTGAGGGGCTTGCGTACGGTGTCATTGTGCACAAACACATGCGAGCACGATCTTTATAGACGAATGTGTTTGATTGTGAATGGTGCGGTCTCTGTGTAGGCGTGAATGAGTGCATTGTTTCACTCAGCTGACGAACAAACTCTGCATCTTCAATGTTCGGCTTGGTAGGCACGAAAAAATCAGATGGTATTCGTAGCGGTGAGCCGTATGTCATCAAGGCAGGGCTGACAGATGTGTCTTCTCGTATGGCAGTACGTAGGCCAAGTAGAACGGTAGGTAGTTCTTCGCTTCATCGGTTGCCGGCTGCTCTCGCCATTAGTGCCGATTTTAATGTGCGGTGCCATCGTTCTATCTGTCCGTTTGCTTGTGGATGAAATGCAGTGGTGCGTATGCGAGTGACGCCGAATCTTTTCATTAGCGCGTTGAATAGAGATGACTCAAATTGTCTTCCTTGGTCAGTAGTAAGTCGTAAGGGGCAGCCAAATCGTGATATCCAACCGTCGTATACAGCTTTAGCCACGGTCTCTGCAGTGATGTCTCGAGTAGGTATTGCTTCGGGCCATTTGGTACATCGGTCAATCATTGTAACTAAGTACGTATAGTCACTAGAGGGCGGTAGCGGTCCAACTATGTCGACATGTAGATGTTCGAAGCGATATGATTGTTGAAACGTGCCGAGTGGACTGATAACGTGTTTTTGAATTTTCGCGCGCTGACAACCGGTGCACGCTCTCGCCCATGTACTTATATCTTTGTTTATCGACGGCCAAAAGAATTTTGATGTAACTAGTTTTCTTGTTGTTCGAACGCCGGGATGACTTAATTCGTGTTGCGCTTTGAAGGCTGGAATACGATAAGTCTGTGGGAGGTATGGTCGTATGTTTGTAGTAGATGTCTCGCACCATATCGGGCGTTGAACTCCAGGCAGGTTTACACGGGTAAATTTCAAATTTGATTGTTTCATACATGATTGAAGTTCGATGTCGTTTTCTTGGTCTTCCGCTAGGCTATTGTAGTCGATCGTCGCGTGTAATATTTCCACTTCCGCTATACGTGATAAGGCGTCGGCCGCTTCGTTCTTGTTGCCGTGTATATACTTAATGTTTGAACAAAATTGGCTTATGTAGTGTAGCTGTCGTTCGCGTCGCGGTGTATCGCTGGTACTTGGCGTTCTTGTGAGTGCATGCGTCAGTGGCTTGTGGTCGGTATATATAGTGCAGTCATTGCCTTCTATTAGGCGGCGTAGACTCTTAACAGCTGTGTACATTGCTAATAATTCGCGATCGTACACGCTGTATCTTCGCTGTGTATCACTCATTGTTTTGGAATAGAAGGCAAGCGGTTTCCATGTGTTGTCGATCTTTTGTTGTATTACAGCGCCGAGACTAGTATCAGATGCGTCGGTCAGTAAACATAACGGTGCGTTAGGTACGGGGTTGGCTAGAATAGTAGCTTCGAGTATGCTTTGGCGGCAATATTCAAAAGCTTTTTCTGCTTCGGGTGTCCATTGTATCGGTGACTTGTCGTTTTTCTTGCTATTGTGTAAGTACTTATTCAGTAGGTATTGATGATCGGCTTGATGGGGTAGGCAGCTACGGTAGAAGTTAATCATGCCTAAAAATCTTCTCAACTCTTGTACTGTAGTGGGCTTCGGATAGTCGAGTATGGCTTGTATGCGTTCTTCAGTGGGTTTTATGCCGTCGGGTGTAACTTCGTAGCCGAGAAACTGTATTTTATTCTTCCCAAATTCGCATTTGTCGATATTTAGCGTAACTCCGTAGTTGTTCAGTCGTTCAAGTACTTGATTTAGGTGGCGCTCGTGCAGCATCTCGTTTTCAGAATGAATGAGTAAATCGTCGATGTAACAGAATACTATGTCGTCTAGTCCGCGTAGTACTTCGTGCATGAATCGTTGGAACGTTTGGCCTGGGTTACGTAAGCCGAACGTCATGCAGTTAAATTCAAAGAGACCTAATGGGGTGATAATTGCTGTTTTCGGTGCGTCTTCTTTTTCTATAGGTATACTAAAGTAGGCCATTTTCATATCTAGTTTAAAAAATATCTTTTTTCCATGCAGTTGGTACGTGAAGTCTTGTAGTCGTGGTATGGGATATCGATCGGGTATAGTAGTGGCGTTCAGTCGTCTGTAGTCGCCACACACACGTAGTGAGCCGTCTTTCTTTTTAACAACGTGAAGTGGACTCGCCCACGGACTGTTGGATGGCTTGCAGATACCCATTTCTATCATCTTCTCGAACTCTAACTTCGCTGCTTTGTACTTATCGGGCGGCAGGGGGCGTGGTCTCGAGTAAATGGGTTACCCGGTAGTTTCAATGCGATGTGTAACGTTGTGTTTCGCTGCGGTTTTGAGTGACATGGGCCGTAGTACATCTGGGTAGCTTTTTAGTATGTCGTGATATGCGTGGTTGTGGCTAACTGTGAGGATGGTTTCTTCGGTGCATGGAACTGTGATGGCGTTAACGTGGAGGTCTGTGACACGGTCGATAAGTTTTCGTCGGTGAAGGTCGACTAATAGCTTATGTTTTGCTAAGAAGTCGGCACCCAATATCGATGTTTTTACGTCGGCAACGGTAAATGTCCATCTAAAACTTCTACGTAAGCCTAGGTTGAGCTCTAGTGTGCGCTCTCCGTAGGTACGTATCTCAGTGCCATTCGCTGCGTATAATTTGTATGTACTTTGTGTCGGCTTCGATTGATTTCTCCCGTGTCGACTAGGAATCTCTCTCTCATGTTGATGTCGATGACACACAGGCGGTGGCTGGTTTTGTTGACATCGACGCCCGCCATAGTCGATGTACGTTTTAGTTTTCCCGCTGCTCTTTGGCACATGGTGGTTCACACTTGCGAGCTTCATCTCCGTACCGGAGGTGATAAAAACATAAGCAGTCGGCGTCCCCAGGCTTGCAGTTTGAGCGGGAGCGCGGTCGTGAGTTTGGCCTTGATCGTTCGTGATAACGTGGTGAGTGCGACGGGAGGTATGTAGATCTTTGATTTACACGGAACAGCTGTAGGTACTGTCCCTAATATACTGTATCATTTGATTTACTGTAGGTACTAGTGATAAAGAGGGTCAACTGCCGAGGTACTTTCCCTATGAACTGTATCAGCTGATTTACTTGGTACTGCTGTAGAGCTACTTATTAGACCGGCCCAGTGTTTCCACCTTCGTACCGTAGGTAGTGTTGGATAATACTCGAGAGATGACTGTACAATGTTTATTTACAAAAATGGCACGGTTTATATATACAAATGTATTCTAGACACAGGTATGGTATTTACATGAGCGCATTTTGGTTGTTGACCAATCAGGAGCGTTATACAATATTAAAATCTCAAACTAAAATCATTAATATGCTGCAGTTGTCTGCTTGATACGAATATCACAGGTTACAGTGAATGTGTGCAGTGTGAGTGTGAATGTGTGTGTGCAGTATAAAATAAGTGCCACTATTTAAGAAGTGGTCGCCGCGTTCCGCTATCATTATTGGCTCGCCTGCCGCGCGCACGCGCCGATGCATTTGTAGGGCTCCGCTGCTGTCTCTGTATGCCACACCATCTAGACCCAAAGTAAGCAATATATTATGCTTGTATTGTGGGTTTTAGAATGCGGATATATACATACCTACTTTTTTGTAAATACATATTATACATAGAAACGCCCAGACCAATGTAAAAAGACATGTTCATGCGCACAAATATTTGCACCGGGCGGGAATCGAACCCACGACCTCTGTGTGGTAGTCCATACACAGTACCACCGAACCATAGATGCAGTCACATAATATTATGATGATGCTTATTTGCGAATTTAAAATTTATTTTTATTTAGATTGGTTTTACGAACGTTTTGTAACTTATGAAGTAGCTATCACGGAAAACACAAAGAGACTATGTAGGTACCTACCGATTGCCTACTTTGTAAATATAGGTAAAACCGGTTAGGCAAATTATAATATGTTTAATTTCTAAATACTTACTTAATATTAAATTTTAGTTTGTCTTTTCTGTAACCTATAATTAACATCACAAATCACTTGGTATTGAATCTTTATTAAGTAAGTAAAACAAAAATAAATTGATCGCTGATTCACATCAAACACACTAACACAATCACATCACAAGAAAAAAATTACATTACCTATTATATAAGTCATAAACACCATAATTTAATTTAATTGCCTGCTCTCAAACAAAACAAAACAAAAACAATAATGGCGACTAGCTATTTTTTGACTCGAATAAAATATAAATATTTACGCAATTAAATTAGATCGTTTACCAAAACTCTTAAAATGTCATGTCAATGTCAATGCCGCTTACTTTACATCTATGATACAACAGCGCCATGGTCATGGCGCTGTTGTATCATAGATGTAAAGTATATTGTGTTGATTAAATTGAAAGAGTAAATCATAACGCGTGAAAATATACACATTTCTGAGTAAAAAATAATGGTAATCTATCTCTTTTAATATAATATATTATGCATATTGCTAGTTAGGTAAAAGTATGAGGAATTTATTAGGGTAGGCAGTGCCTTTATGCCTCTATGGAGTGCACGCCACTGCATAATATAGATAAATTACACCCATACACAGAACAAACAATCATGTTTATCACACAAAGATTTGTCCTGGGTGGGAATCGAACCCACGACCTCCGGCTTAGCAGTCAGGGTCACTAACCACTGGGCCAACATTTAGGTATCTTCTTACGGTTTTGATTGTCAGATTTATTCACAATACGATACGATAATGCGATATTTTTTTACAGAATTATGATTATATTAAGCATATTGTATAGCCCGAATATTGCATTAAATATCAATATTACCATATATCGTATCGTACTGGCATCCCTAGCACTAGCCGGCGGCAGCGGTAACGCGGCGGCGCGCGGCGCGGTGGCAATTGGAAATTTTCTATTATTCTACATGACTATAGCAAACAATAAGTTATGTATATATATATATAGGTATTTTGTCTTTTTTTACCCTAAATCAATTTATTGGTATTTGTAAAATATGTACTTTATTCTACTAATATTATAGATACGTATGTCTGGATATTTGTTTTTCGTTCACACACAAAATAGGTACTAGGTAAATTTACTTCAATTAAATATGGCAATGAAGATACCTTATTAGTTATTTATTACCTTGGAATAGCACTTACGATAAGAACATAATATTATAGTAATTAATAATGTGCAAATTCATGAAAACAGCTAGTACAATATTTCAATGCATAAAGTTAATTTTTCACTTGTCTTTTTCTACGTCAGTGTACTAAGGCCCAACATGTTTCAACCGGTTTGTGAGTAAAGTTATGAAGGTTATCGATATGTATGAAACCGTCGCTTTTTTGTATTCATTCGAATTCGGTCGGTTAACCTGCCGTTGTTTACAAGTTTTGATTTTTGGTATAAATCCACACCTTCTGGGTTGAGCCAGTTTCTTGTATATTGACGTCAAAGTTCTGCCACCGTCATTTTGACTTTTAGTATTATTATTTTATTTTATTTTTATTTATTTAATAAGGGTCTCCAACAAAGGACATACACAATTACTTGACATTTAAGACAGTCCACATAATATATCGTGTACTCCTTCAATTATAGGAGACCACAGCATGCAAGTAAAATATTAATTACTTATGACAAACACAGATTTAACACAGATCAAAAATGTTAAAAATTAAAAAACAGAAAACTTAGGCACTATAATAGTTATGAATTAAAAAGAAAAATAAAATTAGAATTTATAATAAAAGATATACAATAATAATTAAAAACAAAGCATCAAATTAAACAATCAGAGTAAAATATTTAAAATCAAAAATAAACATCTAAAATAAAACATAAAAAATCAATAATAATTAACATCAATTATGTTTTTAAAAGTGGTTTTAAATTTATGTAGAGGTGCACTGAGATCAAGATCGTTGCTTTTAGAAAGAAAGTTATATTGCCTACAGAGTCTCGGTATAGGGGCAAAGTGACGAAGATTGGACTTAGCAGCTGGAATTGAGAAGAGATTGTAAGTTGTTTTTCGTGGTAGACGCGACGGTATCGTTATTGTTAGAGCACTGGTAAGTTTATTACAATCCAAATACCCATTGTATAGTTTGTATAAGAACAAGGCATCTAAATACTTTCTGCGACTGCTTAGTGTACACATATTGTAGTGTTTCAGCCTCTCTGTGTAACTGGGAAGCTTTTTTGCTAGGTGATCTTTATAGGATAGGTGGTAGAGAAAGCGTTTTTGTACACTTTCTATGCGCTTGTTATATACTTCGTAGTGAGGATTCCAAACAATGGTATTATAGTCTAGAATTGGCCGCACAATAGTATTAAATAACTTGATTTTAGTGCTTGACTGCTTGAATTCTTTACAGGTCCGGGTAACAAAACCTAAGGTTTTAAAGCCTTTTGAGACAGTATTCAAGATGTGGGTGTCGAATTTCAAATGAGTGTCTATTGTTATACCTAAATCTCTAACTTTATCCATACACGTTAGTGGGGTTCCGTTGATACTGTATACATTGGTGCGTGTAATCTTATTTCGCGTGAATTGTATGAAGTAACACTTTTCGATGTTTAAAGCCATTCTGTTTGTGTTACACCACCGAGATAATGAATTCAGGTCTTCCTGTAGCAATATTGGGTCTAGTTCGTTCTCTATAGGTTTCATAACTTTGAGATCATCAGCGTAAAGGTAAAAGTGTGAATGTTTGAAACAGCTTGAAATATCGTTAATAAAAATGTTAAATAGGATAGGACCTAAGTGGGACCCTTGTGGTACTCCAGATGTCACAGAATATGCGCTTGAACGGTACCCGCTAGCTACGACTTGCGATGTCCTATCGGCTAAGTAAGAACCAATCCACTTTATCATCGATCCACATATTCCCAATATTTTAAGTTTATATAAAAGGACCAAATGGTCTACGGTATCGAACGCCTTACTGAAATCCGTGTAAACTGCGTCAACGGGAATTCGGCTATCTACACTGTTGACCAACAAAGACGTAAAGCTCACTAAATTAGTAGTGGTTGATCTGGCCTTTATGAAACCGTGCTGGAATTCAGATGTGTGCTGTTTAAGATACCATGTTAAGTGATTAGTTACTAGTTTTTCAAAGATTTTTCCAAAAGTTACAAGTATGGAAATAGGCCTATAATTAGCTACGGAACTTTTGTCACCCGACTTAAAAATAGGTACTACCAATGCTTCTTTCCAAACGTCGGGGAAGATACCCTCAGCAAGGGACCTGTTAAAAATGATTTTCAGAGGTGTTACTAAAACCTTTGCACAGCGTTTAATGAATAAAGGGGGATGAATAAAAATTATTCAATAGATCATGTACTTACACTTCTGAAACTTTTTGTGGTTATTCTATGAGTCAAGCAGGAACGAATACAGTTTTCAGTGAGCTTGTAAGTTTCATCATTTATTTGCTACGATTATTGTTCGATTTTTTAAGAAAGTGCGATTTCTTAAAAACTGTAGATATTTTCTTAAATCTAATTTTGCACAAATAGGCACAAACGAAGGGCTACTCGAGGTGCGTTTATTCTACAGTCGCACATATAATGGTTTTCGAGATACGCGATTCTGCAATACATTACTCCAACAGGAAGTGGAATATCTCGAAAACCTAAAGACGCACAAATTATATTTTCGGCGCACATTTAAGCACAAATGTAAGCTCTCTGGCGAAGTAAACCTTTCCTGTGTGTGTGGTGCGAGGGCCACTTTGTTAAAACTCTTTAAAAATGTCCTTATGATTTAGTGAACATTTCCAAAGAATTGTGAAAGTTGAAACCAGATTTTGTGAAAGTCAAAAAAGTGAGTTATGACCTGGGGGCTTACCACCATCTTTTACAAAACAATCTTACTTTAGGAACGTTTTATATCAAGATTACAATATGATTACTCAAATCCGTACCATGACATTCATTGTACAATATTGTTTTATTCCTGCTTAGTGCTGGGAAAGACCGAATGATTTGTCTATTGCTTGCGATAGTGGAAAAGAAATATCGCTCCATGAATTGTATAGCGCTCTCTCTTTCACTTATTTGGTCCGGAGTGCACTATGCGATGTATAATTCTGAAGCAAATATTTACATTATTTAACTCAAAATTTAATTATTTGCAAATAAATAAATCATAATGAGTAGTTTTATAAAATGAGTGATATTATTGTTTATTTTCCTTTAATAAGTTGCAAGAACAATTAGTAAATGTTTTAAATGTGATAGTGCTAGGGTATGAACCGGAACAACAAAAAAACTATATCAACTAAAGCGCGAATGAAATTTGAAACTTGATGTGTTTTAGCGGGTTTTATATAAATATTCTAATGGCAATGGGAGCAGAGCAGTAAGCAAAAAGGCGGGTGAAACCGCGCCGCGGAAAGCTAGTACTATTATATAAAGCGGAAGAGTTTGTTTATTTGAACGCGCTAATCTCTAGAACTACCAGTTGGATTTGAAAAAACCTTTTTGCGTATGATAGCCCGCAAAATATTAGTGTGCATGAACTTAGTCATGTTACATAGGAAAACCCAGTCCGATGCAAGTAATCATTTACATAGGTCTGGGTGCTCCTGTGTAAGTATAATATGTCTGTGTTTGTAAAAAAAAATATCTAAGTATGTTTATCTGCATTAGAGAATCCTTATCACAAGATATTTAATAACATAAATGCTTACTTTAGGTCTCTATAGCCCTGTCTGTGTAGTTGTTATGTTATTATTGTATATTAAAAACAAGGTTACTTAATTCAAGGATACTAAATAATAATACAGTAAGAAATATAAGAATATGTATATTAAATCATAACAGTAACTTAGGTCAAAATTATAAATTAGTAATAAAATAGGTGTATTAATAAACTTCAATTGTTGCACAGGTATATTAGCTCTATTGCAAATGTTGTGCAATATGACACATGCATTTACAATAGAACCAGCTACTTCTGGTGAGTAATGCAACACTCTATGAACAAGCAAACAACGAAATCGTGCTTTGAGTAGCCCGATTGTGCGCTCGATGATGTTCCTGGTGCGGACATGCAAGTTCGTGTAGTGTGCTTCTGGTGAGACAGGTGGTGCGTTCAGTATTGGTGTCCTCATGCTCTTTCTTAATGGATATCCAGAGTCTCCTAATGATAAAATATACTTTAAATTATTATTAAGCAAAGAAAAATATAAAATTAAAGACAAGTTTTAATAAAGATCAATGGGAAACCTACCTAGAAACCAAATACATTCTGTGTTACTAAGATGTTCCAAATGGGCTAAAAACCAAGAACCCCAGGAATACCAAATTTATTGTAGAACCTGTAATGTATATATATATATAAATATTAGTCATTTAAAATAAAATATGTATAATGCTATCATTTGTAAATAATGCATTCTGGAATATTAATCATGTAGGCATTGTAATAAAATACTGTAGGTACATACTCTGTTTTAATCTCGTTACGTTCTTGATCATTAACTGGAAACTTGATGTACTTTTGCCTCAATTGAGGAGTATTGAGAAAAGCAGTAACTTGCGCAATAACAGATGATACTGTCTGTTGAGCCACAAAATGACCTTCTTGGTCACCTATAGGCTGTTGGTATGAACTAGTAGCATAAAAGGATAATGCTACCTATACCTAAAAAAAATAACGGAAGCTTAGAATGAGTAGGTACTAAGAATATTTATTTAGGTAAGTATGGGTAATTGGTTAAAATTTTCGACATATGTAGGCATATGGCATATGTGCCTGTGGAGACGAAGAGAAGAAGGTAAAGCCAGTGGGCTTTACCTTCTTCTCCACAGGCGAGTCTGTAGATTTTCTTGAATTCGTCATCAGTGGCCTTAGTTCATCGCACAAGTTTAGTGCCAGCTTCTTAGCGAGTCTGTACCTTTTTACAAATTCTACATTATCTACATTAAAAGGGTCACATTCCTCACGTAATTCCGCTCGACGACGCTTGCGCTCCGTGTTTTATGCTGCATTATCTGCTTCGAGAAACTCAAATATTTCGTATGCATTCGCCATCTAGGTTACAATCATAAAATGAATTAAAATCAGTAGATGCACAATCCATTTGAAAATAATATAAAAATAAATACGTTTTACTTACTTTATAACACACAAAATTGATTCCATTGTAAATAAAATGAGAAAACAATAATAAATCCGTCGCGTCAGAGTAACTTATATAAAATTGCTAATTTTGACGTAAAAACAATATTGCTAATTGTCAAAAGAGACATCATGGTATGAATTGAATGAACTATTTTATGATAACGTCACAAAACTGCTAAGAAAGTAATATTGTTTTATGATTAAAATAGGCTTATTTTAAGGGCGTCATGGTACGAAAAGACGAAGTAATATTAAAGTAATACTGCTTTAAGAGATGGTGGTAAGCCCCCTGTATAGTTGGGCCCTCAGTTCTCACATAGAGGATTGAGGGCCCACCTGTACCAGATAAAGTATGGCCACTGCAGTAAAAGTGTTTATGCCAAAATCTAAGCTAATGCCAATCAAAATTTGTGAAAACTAAATAATAACGCAAAACACTGTCCTACTTCGTAAATTTTCGTTCAAAATGGGCCCTCAATGCTCCTATAAGTCAAAGTTTATAACGTAAATAAAATAAAACCACTAACATATAACTACTGTTTGAAATCCTACATGCTACTGAAGAAATTGTGAAAATTTGTGAAAGCAAGAACCGGTCACAGCTTCTTGTTGTTTGGAAGTTATGACCTTGAGAAAACTCGGGCCCTCAATCCTCCATTTCTTTTGTATGTTGTATTATTGTGTTTTAACGTATCAAAGATAGACAAACATAAAATTGTGTATTTTTGTGAAAAAAAATGTGCAACAAATTGGTGTTATTTGTTTCTAGTAAGACTTACGATAAAAGTACAAATCTTAATAGATTCGGAAATTGACTATTTATTAATTGAGTGTGTGGGTAGAGTGACAATAAACTATACGGAAATGCATGTTCGGACTAGAAACATTGTAGAGAGGACTATTGGGCTCCTAAAGGCACGATTTTGCTGTCTTCTGGTTCATCGAGCTTTGCACTACACTCCTAAAGTGGCTGCCTCAATTGTGAATGCTTGTGTAATTCTTCACAATATTTGCAATAAGGCAAACACATTAGTTCCAGAACTGAGTGATGCCGAACTTCAACAAGAAGCTCAAATGCAGTCAGGCCAAGAAGTATATAACCCTGGCGGTGATAATAATCCTGACTTGCAACTGGGACAGGCTACAAGGCAGGACCTTATTCTACGTCTGTGGCAGGCAAGGGCATCCTAAAATGAAACATCAATAGTTAATAAAATGTTCTTTGTTTGTTACTCCTTTTAGATAAAATACATTAATTTTGTTTGATATTAAATATATTTTTTAAATTATTTTAATAAGTATTTAAAGTCTAATATTATATTGTAAAATTATATTATATTATCTATCTATACATGGGACCTATATCAACGCAAATAGAACCCAAAACAATGATTTTTTAAATTTTTGTCTGTTTGTCTGTGCGTTTGTGCACGCTAATCTCAGAAACGGCTTATCCGATTTAAATATGGTTTTCACTAATATATTGTGGTAAGCTTCACTTAACATTTAGTGTTTGTTTCATGTCAATCGGTTCATAAATAAAAAAGTTATGCCAATTTAAAGAATCACATAGAACATTCGTTAATTTACTACGAAATCTTATAGAAGCAGATATTTTAACAGGTTGCGGAATAGCTGATAGTGTTTTTATTCCTCGGATTCCTGTCATTCTAAACAGTCTTTCATTTAGTTTTAAACGAGTCCAGTTTCCAGTGTGCCTATGTTTTGCGATGACTAATTAAAGTAATTAATTAATTAAGTAATTAAAGTAAAGGTAAGACACTAAAAGTTGTGGGTGTGGATCTAAGTATTAGCTGTTTTTCGGTCAGCTTTATGTGGCTCTATCACGTGTTAGCATTACTAGCAGCCTGTATGCTTTGATCCCTGATGGCTATCGTCTAATCCATACATCCACATATATTATAAAAGGCTTTGTCCTGACTGACTGACTGACTGACAGACAACGTAAAGCCTAAACCGCTGGTCGTAGCGACTTGAAATTTGGAGAGTGTGTTTGTCTTAATGTCTAGAAGTGTACAAAGAAAGGGTTATTAAAAATTCAACCCTTAAGTGTATGAAAAGGGATGAAATCGATTGTATAAATCGTCTTCATTTTTAAGTTACAGCTTTGGAATACTTTTATTTAAATAAAAAATACGCTCATAATTTTTTTTTACTGGGGTGGATTTATAGGAGTGAAATAAGGGATGAAATATTGTATGGAAAGATCTTTGCTTTTGAAGTTGGCGACTTTAAATTTGGAGGGAGGGGGAAGGGAGGGGGAGGAAGAGGAAAGGAAGGGAGAAGTGAGAAGTGAGGGGAAAGTGCGGGGGTAGTTAGGGAGAAGTCAGGGGAAAGGGAGGGGAAAGTCAGGGGGAAATCGACTGCCTCTGTATTTCGGTGGTACTGTGTATGGACTGTGAGGTCGCGGGTTCGATGCCCGCTCAGTGCAAATATTTGTAGCATGAACATGTCTATTTGCATTGGTCTGGGTGTTTATATGTATAATATGTATCTATTTACAAAAATAAAAGTATTTAAGTATGTTTATCCGTATTCTAGAACCCATAATACAAGCATATAATATGCTTACTTTGGGTCTTGATGGCGTTGACCTCGCAGCATGTGTGGGACCAGCTGAGTATCCGCGGAGTCATTGTGTGGGTGGTGTGGGTCAACCCGCCGGCCAGGGAGAACCGTATAAACGGTGGTGCCGCTGGCCGCCCGTGGCATTGTACAAGGGCCCAATTAGACCTAACCAAAAAAAAAGAGACTGCCCCACCAGGTTGCGCATAATCTCGGAGTGGTTCGTCGTGCAGGTTGGTGACCGAATAGTGGAACCTCTCCCTTTTTATCCAGAACGACACGTGCGGGACTGAAGTGCTACCCTTTCACAGTGCAATCTAAAGGGTCTCGAACCAAACGGTTCAGCACTTTATACTTTTGTCGCTCAATTAAAGCCTGGAACTCTTTACCAGCGCATGTGTTCCCACCTAACTTTCATCCTGGGACTTTTAAGCGAGGCGTAAAGAAGCATCTCACTAAGCCGATATAGTAGAGGCCACCATACCAGTAGTTTGGCTTTTGGAATGGTGTCCACTACTTCTGAATTCCACTGACTGCTTACCATCAGCCAGAGTAGAGGCACTTTGGCAGGCTAATATAAAAAAAAAATTTTACAGCGTTTTTATTCCTCGGATACTTTCATTCCAAACAATTTCCCGTTTAGTTCTAAACGAGTTCAGTTTCCAGTGAGCCTATGTTTCGCGATGACAATTAATGAGTGTGGATCTAAATATTAACTGTTTTTCGCATGGTCAGCTTTATGTGGATTTGCCACTTGTAAGTAATCCTAGCAGCCTGTATGGTTTTGATCCGCGATGGCTATACGTCTAATATCGTAGATGGAGAAGCATTTACTGTAAAGATTTTTCTTATTCACCTAAACGAAGATGTTTATAATTCAAAACAAACCAAAAGATATATCCAAAAAATGCTGCCCAAAATCACTATTCCACGCGGACGAAGTCGCGGGCACAGCTAGTTTATACTATTTTTAATCTCCCATTCATACAAATCCTCTTTCACCTACCTAAAGATATCCCTCGTAAAAACAATATACAATACACAAAGGCAAATTTTCACTACAATAACTTTCCCCTTCCCCTTCTTCCCTATTGCACTTTTTCTCCACTCTCCACAGTTTCCTCCTTCCTCTCCTCCCCTCCCCCTTCTCCTCTTCACCTCCTCCAGCATCTCTTGCCCTTTCCTCCACTTCCCTCTACCTTGCCTCCTCGTTTTCCCCTCTCTTCTCCTTTCTTTTCCTCCTTTCCTCTCCCTTCCTATCGCTTCCTATCCCTTCCCCTCCCTTTTTCCACCATTCGGGAACTCCTTTCTTTCCGCGTTCCTTCCCTCTCCCTTCCTCTACTGTCTCCCTCACTTTCCCCTCCCTTCCTCCTTCTCCTCAATTCCTCTTTTTCCTCCCTCCTTTTCCTCCCTCCTTTTCCTCCCTCCTTTCCCTCCCTCCCCCTCCCTATAAATTTCAAGTCGCTAGCTTCAAAAGCTAAAGATCTTTGTATAGAATATTTCATCCCTAATTTCACCCCTCTAAATCCACCCCTGTTAAAATAAAATTATAGGATTTTTTTTTATTTAAATAGAAGTATTCCAAAACAAAATTAAAAAATTGTAAGTTAAAAAATGAAGAAGATTCATACAATCGATTTCATCCCTTTTCACACACTTAGGAATTAAATTTTAAAAAACCCCTTTTTAGTACAACCTTTTACCATTTAGACAAACACACCCTCCAAATTTCAAGTCACTACGACCAGCAGTTTAGGCTGTGCGTTGTATGTTAGTCAGTCAGTCAGTCAGGACAAAGCCTTATATAATATGTATGGGTGTATGGATGTATGGATTAGACGTATATCCATCGGGGATCAAAGCATACAGGCTGCTAGGAATGCTAACACGTGATAGAGCCACATAAAGCTGACCGTGCGAAAAACAGCTAATACTTAGATCCACGCCCACAACTTTTAGTTGTGTCTGACCTTGGGCTTTATTAATTGTCATCGCGAAACATAGGCTCACTGGAAACTGGACTTAATTAAAACTAAACGCAAGATTGTTTAGAATGAGAGGAATCCGAAAAATAAAAACGCTATTAGCTATTCCGAAACCTGTTAAAGTCTCTGTATCTATCAGAAAATGTTCGACGTGATTCTTTAAATTGGCATAACTTTTTTATTTATAAACCGATTGACATGAAACAAACACTAAATGTTAAGTGAAGCTTACCACAATGTATTAGTGAAAACCATATCTAAATCGGATAAGCCGTTTCTGAGATTAGCGTGAACAAACGCACAGACAAACAGACAAACAGACAAAAATTGTAACAATCATTGTTTTGGGTTCTATTTGCGTTGATAAAGGCCCCAATATTTTTTTTCTCATTTATCTTCCATGTACAGACAGCGATCGGTTACATTTTTATTATATGTATAGATATATATAAGCTAACAAACGCAAGGTTAACGTGATATTACCGATAATTCGTCTAACAGGAGAGAACGAACCTTCTGCTTAAATGTAAATCGGTTTGTGACCTCAAGAGGAGAATAACCTGGACTACGAACGATGAGTGTATAAAACCTGTAGTATGAGAGGGACAGACAAGTAAGCGATTGTTTGAAGACCGAAGATTTCTATTATGAATAGAAGACAAGTATTGGAAGAAAGACTTTAAATAGTTATGAGAAAAAGGAGAGTTGAGGATGGAAAAGAGAGTAGTGAGACTCCGCAAGCTGCGGCGTTGACGAATAGGTAACCATTTTAGCTGAGTGAGAGCGATGGATAGAAATATGATCATATTTACGAAGATTAAAAATGAAATTTTATTTGTATGTAAGAAAGAAGAAAGAAACAGAAAGAAAGAAAGAAACATTTATTTGGTGCAAAGTCATACATTTGAAAAACTAAGTTTATAGATAGTTGTTTCGAACATTGTCTAGCCTCAGCCTCGCGTCTGCCAGTCACCCATCTAAACTTGTCGTGTAGGTATTGCGGTTGTCTAAACCTGATCACACCAAAAAGGAGGCCACATGCAACTTATATCTTGACTTCATTTTAAGTAACGAATGGGCGTTCAGAAATGGCGTGACATGACCTCTGGCCGGTACCGAAAAGCAAAACCGCGCACAGACATTTTGCACTCGTTGGATGAGGCGATCAGTTCGGGCAAGCAAACGCGGGCCATAGACAACATCTGCATAATTTAGCTTAGATAACACTAGAGATAAAGGGCTGCGCCAATTCACCTTGGCCAAAGTAACTTACATAATGTAGGTATCTAACTATTCCACCATTGTCTAAAATTCTTATAAAAAGTGGTGTCACGTTTATTATTCTCTTTGATTTCATTAAGTTTACTACATAACCTGCAATAATAATTAGATTCTGTGTTTTCATCTAGATTGTGATAAGAGTAATAATTTCTCCATTTAAAGTAATCATAGTATTTTTGTTTGTGCTTAATGGCACCAACAATTTGTTCAACAATTTCTTCAGCTCTCAATTTTTGGGCGTTCAGGTAAGCACCATCCGGCAAAAACCTGAAATCAAATAATGTTTTAAGTATTTATTTCTCTTAATAAAACCCTTCAAATTCCACGAATAAGAATGGCGTTTCATTTTGAATAGTGTTATCTGATAGAGCAACGAAGTTACATAATTAGCCCACAATCGACAAAATGAGAAAACAAGACTTGCAGTGGGTTTAATTCTATTTTAGAACGTTTAGAATTTATAATTTTACGACTAGACGCTCCTTATAAAAAGAAATAGCAATTTTAGTAGAGACTAGCTGTTGCCCGCGACTTCGTTCGCGTGAAAATTCAGATGGGTGACTCTATGAGAATATTGCGTGCCTGATTTTATGGCAATCGTACATTGTATCAGTCATAAATATCAGTATTATCCGTCTCTATGGTGAATCCAGTTTAAACCCGCTACCGCTAAAACTGACAAACCACTTTCACACAAACTTGCGACTCTTATTTGCCCACTTAATAAGAGTGGTTTCTGAATATTAAGAAAAGAGTATTTTCTAGTAATTTGGTAATCCTTCTATAAAAACTATATAAGTTTCATACAAACTTTGCCACACCTTTATACCCTCTTAGGGAATGGATTTCGCAAAATTCCGTCTAAATCCACCTCTGTTAAAATAAAATTTTAAGGATATTTTTTATTTAAGTATTCAAAAACAAAATTTCAAAACTGTAAGTTAAAAAATGAAGAAGATTCATACAATCGTTTTCATCCCTTTTCACACAATTAGGAATTAAATTTTAAAAAACTCTTTCTTAACCTTCTAAACCTCTAGACATTTAGACAAACACACCCTCCAAATTTTAAGTCACTACGACCAGCAGTTTAGGCTGTGCGTTGTTAGGACAAAGCCTTATATAATATGTATAGGTGTATGGATGTATGGATTAGACGTATAGCCATCGGGGATCAAAGCATACAGGCTGCTAGGAATGCTAACACGTGATAGAGCCACATAAAGCTGACCGTGTGAAAAATAGCTAATACTTAGATCCACACCCACAACTTTTAGTTGTGTCTGACCTTGGACTTTATTAATTGTCATCGCGAAACATAGGCTCACTGGAAACTGGACTCATTTAAAACTAAACAGAAGATTGTTTAGAATGAGAGGATACCGAAAAATAAAAACGCTATCAGCTATTCCGTAACCGTGTTAAAGTCTCTGTTTCTATCAGATTTCGTAGTAAATTAACAAATGTTCGACGTGATTCTTTAAATTGGCATAACTTTTTTATTTATAAACCGATTGACATGAAACAAACACTCAATGTTAAGTGAAGCTTACCACAATGTATTACCGAAAACCAAATCTAAATCGGATAAGCCGTTTCTGAGATTAGCGTGAACAAACGCACAGACAAACAGACAAACAGACAAAAATTGTAACAATCATTGTTTTGGGTTCTATTTGCGTTGATAAAGGCCCCAATATTTTTTTTTCTCATATATCTTCAATGTACAGACAGCGATCGGTTACATTTTTATTATATGTATAGATAATTATTATTAATACCTGGTGTAGTTTGCGGCACCGTATACTATAGGAACGGCATTGTTTAATAATGGAGTCAAGATCTTTTCAGTTACATAGTCTTCACTAAACGAATTTTCAAACGATAAATAGAAAAAGTAAAACTTTTTGATCAAATTTTTACAACTATATGTTGAATCATCATTGGGGCAACTTTTACCACATTTTCCGTATATGTCCACTGAGATATTATATTTTGCTAATTCATACTGCAATTGTTGGATGTAGATTTCTCTTTTACCTGGTGTTTTACAGTTAGAGACGAGCCACGAAACTGCTGCTGTTTTGTGACTCAGTTCTTCTGTTAAAGTACTATTAATAGGTTCCATTTCTTCTGGCTTAAGCCAATCCATTTGTTCTTTAGGCCCAATTATATCACCATGTTTATTTTTAATTTGTATGTATCCATAATATAGATCTGATTTCAGTTTATATGTCCAGGTCCAATTGAAGAAATTGTCAAATTTTGTATTGGTTACTGGATAATAGTGAGAAGATTCCGTACTTACGAACACATATAGTTGATGTGGTGATCTTACTTTTGGCAAATCGTTTACGTATCTATCAAGTTGAGGACCATGAAACAGTACAACATCAAAATCTGTTAAGTTATTCAAGAAATTTCTATTTGATGTGATGTAACAGTTATTTATAAAGCATTTTTTTTTTATAAATATACTCTGACCTTTGCCCATTAAACTCATTGGTTCGCGAGTTGGTTTCGTCCATTGTAAGATGTATTTCATGCTTCGATCTATTTTTGATGACTTACCGACGCTTTCTTTATTATCATAATAATAATATACGATCAATGTTAAAATAGCAAAAAGGAAATATTTTATTAATGTTGTCATACGCGTTTTCTTTTTTACGTATCTTAGTATATTTAATGGCAATTCCATTTTGGAGCCGTGAAGAACAAACATTCGAAATACTTTTAACTTCGTATCTGTTCGTAGTTTAGGTTGATCTGTACATACGTCACTCGGTTACATCTACAAGGCGGCTTCCAGTTTAATCTAAGTATTTTCTAGATTCTGGTTTGATTATCGAGCATTCTCGATAATATATAATTAGATGATATCTTCTCAGCTGACACTTTTTGCAGCGATGTTCAAGGGTGTTCGTACCAGAATCATGGGTCTAAGTATCTATTTTAGACAAGAATGACAGGCTTGATCACGAGACGCACATATTTGGTCAATTACTCTGCAAAGCATAAAGTTCAAATCACAAACTGAAGTAAAATGTCGAAACAGGTGACGATGTACTATTAGATTTACAATATGATACAATAGATAAACAAGAACATGAAAAGCGATATTTCAATTACAGTAAATAATTTTATCACTTCAGTTTCACTAGTGTATCGCGATATTTTATGAGGCGACAGTATTGCAGTGGTCTTTGCCATCATTGAAACGTTCACTAACTAACTGATGATATTTTACTAATGCCATTTTGGTTTAAAATGCCTTAGTGCAGTTTCTTAGTTCAGGACGCGTAGCTCGCAGAACTGACGGCCGTTGGGAGAGAAATGTTCTAGTGGCGACCACGAACCGGAAGACAAAGCGTGGGTAGATCCCTCACAAGGTGGACCAACCTTATAAGGGTGACGGCAAACTGATGGATGAGGGCGGCTCACGACCGGCTAAGGTGGCGAAAATTGGGGAAGGCTTATGTTCAGCCGTGGACAGTGGTGTGCTATTAATGTAGGTAATATAAATTTGCGGTTTCTGGTTAACGATGAAACTCATCGATCGATCGATCAAACTTTGTCAAAATTCACGTAAAATAAATAGTTTTTTTTTGGTTGAGTAACAACATTAGTTTTAGTGACTGCGGTGTACATACCTAAAACAACATTAAATATATAAATTATGGGTATTTCAACAATATCTATGCTGTTTCTGAAATTACTTTATATAATTTTAATAAAAACGTAATTATGGTTAAATCTATACTAATATTTATGGCAGAAAAGTTTTTTGTTTGCTTGAACGCGCTAATCTCTGGATCTACCGTTTAGATTCGAATAGTTGATTTTGCATTTGATTGATGCCCAATGCCCAATTCTTGAGGAAAGTATGTGACATCAAGCTACGAGCCACGGGAGCAGTGCAATAACCAAAGATTTAACTTTACGCGGGAAACAGCGCTGCGGACAGGCAGTTAGAAAAACTTCAAAACGAAATACAATACAGATTCATTGTGACCAAAAGTAAAAACTCTTATACCTTTAAAGTCTAGAAATAACCGTAGCTAACACAAATGTAACGCACTATTTCACAACCTACTACCGCACATACAAATAGACGTACCCAGTGGGGGATCTATACCTACATTTGCCGAGGCTATTTAAATTTATTCGTCGCTTCGCGGATTCGCGGTCGTCGTGGATGGGAGAGGTAAAAAAGGGTAATAATTACGAAACTTAAATAGTTTATGGAATGTTTTTAAAATTCATAATCACAAAATATTTTACAAAGCGTTTACTTAGTATTTTTTCATTTAAAGACGTTAGACGGTTAGAGTATTCTGTATAGTACTAAAATATTGTATTTTTTATTATATTGTCGAAGCTCGTTATTTTTTTCGTGTATTTAATAATGTTTATTTTTCATTTCCGTATACAAAAAAAATGTGTGCGTTCCCATCGACGGACCACATCTGAATTTTGAGCTTTTGATTGCGTCAGCCTTTAGTAAAAGTTCTCAAACGATTGTAAATTCAGTCTTTCATTTGTAAAAGTAGGCACTCAAAAGTTACAAGCGGTCAAAGGTGGTCCCTCTATCGTGGCTGACAGGCATCCATATCTCAAAACCTAGTTAAAATTTAGAACTGCTAATAATGACTACTCTTAGTAAAAGATTTGTTACACTAATTTAATAAATATCAGCTTTGCCGGTTCACTGTGTAAAAAGAAGTAGCATGCAGAAGGTGGTCCCTCAATCGATCACCTAAGTTAACCTTAAGTGGAGACCACAGTAGAATTTGAAATTTTCGTATGGCTCTAACGTTAGTAAAAGTATTTTAACGATTGTAAATTCAATCTCTAGTTTGTAAAGGAAGCCCTTAAAAAATTAAAACAGATGAAAGGTGGTCCCTCAATTAAAAAAACTTACCATAAGAAACAATCAATTTACGTAGCATTCGGAAGTCAAATAGCCCATTACTGTGTTGTGAAGTAGATGCATATCATGATCATTATGAGTTCGTAAGGCTTAATACATTTTATTAGGGTTCTTTTACCACCCATGCTTTGCATTGTCATGCTCACTAAAATGTCATTGCTTGTGGTGTCGTATTGGCCGGGTCATCACCTTCCCTCTAATATGGCGAGGGTGATGATGGCTGGCCCGTGCGTCATGCTCGTGAACGGGTGCTACTTGGGATAACTGGTCAATCTTGGCATGGCATACTTTTAATATTCAATCCAGTATTACCTTGTCGTGCAATGTGACCAGGAGGTGCATTTACCAGTTTAATTAAAATACGTAGTCAAATTACCATACTAGATGAAACTAAATAATTGAAATGCTCTCTTTTCTTTCTTTAATCTTAGTATTATATTAATTGGTTAATTTGTAATAATTACTTTGTATGGTTCTTTGGTTGCGTTGAGTGTTTAAATTGTAACTCATTCAAATAACTGTAATTATCTGGCGATTGAAAAGAGTGGCGTGAGTTTCTTGCCAGTTCTTCTCACAGCTCTACCTCGTCAGCGAACTGGCTGTAGGTCAATTGGCTCACAAAATGTAATGTTGACTTTTCATAAGCATCATACTTTATGATCAAAATGAAATAAATGCTTTGACTTTGACTTTGACTTTGACTTACTACAGCCTATCCCTTAGTAGTAGTTTTTTACTAACGATTACTTTAATAAACAATAACAAAAAACTTACAAGTTTTGCTATAAACAACAATCAAATTCCAGTAAAGAAACCTAGCATCGAGGTGACCACAAAACAAGATTTTTCGGGATAATTAAAAACTAGTGACTTTGCAATCACAGTCCAGTTGACTCTCTAGCAAAAAAATATTAAATACTTCATTATATAAACCAAAAGACGTCTACTGCTGAACTCCTCCAATTTTCATAGTATGTTTTTATAAACATACTCTTCCGCTTTATATTGTTACGTGTCAGGATGGGGTTCGATGTAAAATGCCAGTTACGCGATAATGAGTTTATTCAAGACTCGCACAATACACTAACAGTAACAAAATAAAGCAATAAACACTTATACTGCACTATAACGCTTCGTATATCGCTCTTAGTAAACTTCCGTATCACTTAGATGTTCGCTCTAGATCGCTGTATTCACAACTGAATGAAGTGCTTTTTTTTTTTTGATAATAGCTATTAGCCTCTGATGGCCTTGATAGCGTTACGCGGGCCGTTGGTGAGGGCTGATGGCCCTTGACCGGTTTAAACCTAAAAACTAACAACGTTGACCCAAGGGCACCCGCTTACCGCTAGGGTACGACCTCGGCTTGGGGCGTTGCGACTACTACATCTACGGCCCTACCTAAGGATGGAGAGAGATTTGTTTCTATTTAAATTCTATTACTCCGAATAATTATAAACTGACGGACTCATAAACTGCATCAAAGTTCAGGATTACTTTGAAATGATTTTTTTTAATAAGTATGCAAACTTTTTAGATTAAATTATCTAATATGGAGAGACTGGCTCTTAATCTTAAAAAAAAGCAAACTGCAGTAAAACAAATGAATATAAACGGGATAAGAAAATTTACTCGTAGTATCAGATTTGCGTGTTATTTAAAGCAAAGTTTTAAATTGATTCGCATTGATTTTTTATTCTTTTGTCAATTGAATTATTCGCATTGATTTTTTATTACCAGCAGAATTGTTGGGTTAGTTTTTTAACTCATCGCGAGTTTTGGAACCATAATATGGATAGGTACTTCGTCCGAACAAGCGGCTCTAATTGTAGCACTGGTGCGGGAGGGCTTGGATCAACGAACGATTGGTAGAAATTTAAATTTAAACCAGTCTACGGTTTCTAGAATATACAGAAGGTTTGTGGAGACAGGTTCTTACAGAAGGAGACGTGGTACAGGCAGGACTCTAGCAACCACCGGTCGTGATGACCGATTTATTGTTACAACTTCCCTGCAAAATCGTTTCCTCACGTCAGTTAACATCAAAACAGAGCTTAATGAAGTGCGTGGTGTAAATGTGAGTGCACGAACAATCAGAAGAAGGTTAAAGGAAGCGGATATCACCCCTTTTAGACCAGCAAATGGTCCAAAGTTGAAGCTCGCTTAAGATTTGCGCGTGATCACCTAAATTGGACAGAAGAGCAATGGGCCTCCGTATTGTTCACGGACGAGTGAAGGACATGTTTATATGGTGCAGATGGTCGCAGAAGAGTCTATTGTCGACGTGGGGAGCGATATGCTCAAAGTTGCATTGAGGAGCGTGTTCCTTTTGGAGGCGGTTCGTGTATGGTCTGGGGTGGCATATCGATGAACGGGCGAACAGAACTTGTGTTCATAGACATGGTCCGTCAAAACGGTAATAGAGGGGGTTTGACTGCACATCGCTACATAACAGAGATCTTAGAAGATCACATGGGAACATTACATGGGATTCATAGGCGAAAATTTTACTTTAATGCGGGATAATGCCCGGCCGCACGCTGCTGCACAAGTTCGACAATATTGCGAAGAGGTTGGGATACGTACAATGAATTGGCCAGCACGCAGCCCGGATCTTAATCCCATTGAGCATGTTTGGAACAATTTAAAAAGAGCTGTATATGCGAGAAATCCTGTGCCCAAGACAGTGGCAGCACTAAGAACAGCACTCAGAAGAATGGGACAATATTCCGCAAGATCTATTAATAACCCTAATAAAATCTATGCGGAACCGATTAGAATCCGTAATAAGGGCACGTGGAGGTAATACACCTTATAATAAAACATAAATCAACCCTTGCATAAAGTTTGTGTCTATTGTTAAAACTATTTTTTTTATTAAACCAATTTTCCTTAAATTTCTGTTTTTTCCTTAAAAAAGTCTTAAGGTCCTTTCCAGTACACAAACTTAAACTTAAGGATATGACCCTACGCTGTTTTAAAGTTCACGAACCAATCTAGAGGTTTCAATTTTAATCTGTATAGAAAGTTTGCGTACTTGGTTAAAATATTTATTTCAAAGTCGTCTATTACTTTGATGCAGTGTATGAGTCCGTCAGTGTATATTTATATTAATTAATTAACGTAAGTTAATTAATTTATATTAAGATAGTAATGAATGAGATAAACAATATTCTAATAAATGTAATTTTAGTTAAGCGTTGAATAACCTAAGCGCAATGATTTGACCACAGTTAAAAATGGAATACTGGGAGACTTTTCGATTATTTTCCGTCCAGAGATGAAAAATTTGTAGAACATTTAAGGAATTTATGTTAAGATTTAATAATTCGTGTTTCTTTTACTATGGTTTGTTGCTTGGCCGGATTAATATAATTATTTGAATTTTTTTTCACTTTACACATTTTCACAAACCGGTATACTCATATATGATTAGATATTTGTTTAATGACAAAATATAAGGTACTATATTCACACTATTTGCCGCCACGAGGAAGATTAAAATAATGGAATAACACCTCAATGACTTTGGCGTAGAATACGCGTTGAAAATATTTATAAATATAATTTTATACTTTTCAAGCCTTTTTTTGGCTTTGCCCTGCAGTGGGACAGTAACAGACTGGTATTATTATAAACTATACCTTCGACCTTACTTCTGATTTTATTCGATTCGGGTCACCGCATAAAATTATAGTATGTGTAAGTATAGAATGCAAAAAATAAAGGACACACCTACTTATATATTTACAATCTAATATTTAACCATTTACAAATAAATAAAGTTATTTAAAAAAATCTTGATGTAACCAACTCCTAACATTTCAAATATGCACTAAAAAAAATAAGATAAAGTGACTTTACCGATTTATTCGATGGGGGCGTCGATACTATCAATTTTCTACACAATACATAAATTTATACCAACTTTAATAATGATTCTAATATACAATATTTCAATAAGGCTTTACAAATGAAAATGAAGTTGTTTTGAAATGGTACATCATAGACCCTTACAATTTTTTTATTCTATCTCGTTTTAGCTGACACATTTTAATATTTCTTGCTCTCTCACAATTTGTAGCGGATCGAGTTATATATTTACATAAACTGATGACTGAACAATATATAATACAATGACCATATGTGACCTTCTACGCTTCAGCGTAATAATTAGCGTTCATATTCTTAATTATTAATTTGCTTAAAATGTGGTAACATATTAAAGTGCTACAAAATAAGTAGGTATTGTCTATTCAAAACACATTTAACGTTGATCGTGCGAGGTTATCAGTGAATATTAAGTAGGTAAATATTTGTCCGTATAAATTTCATTATACGCAGTTAATTAAATTACCTAATGTTCAATAATCAGTAAAGTGAACGTCAGTCGCCTCACCCGCGGTGGAGCCAAAAGTAATAGTTGGTAAAAAAATATTTTTAGGAATTTCTGTAAAAGTACAGAAAAAAAATGTACTAAGTTTTTTCGGCAAGTAGTTTCAAAAGTTAGCTTATTTAATACAGATTTCATACTGCTATAACACTTGCTAGATTTGTTCTAAAATAATGCATAAAAAAAAACAATCTACTAGAAACCATGGAAATTGTCAAAGTAGTAATTTCAATAATTATTTACTAATAGGAATGTGGATTATGAATTTATAACCATAAGACAATCGGGGTTAATAGGTAAGCCGTAATAGGCTTATTCCACAAATCCCCCCTGAAAATCCGGCTTATTCCACAAATCCCCTCTGAAAATCCCTCCTAAGGGGGAAAAATGGAATCCAATTGCAAGAGTCTAGAAATCCCCCTTAGGAATCCCCCTTAAGGGGGAATACTGGCATTAAAAAATATACTATTCCACTTATCCTCCTTGAAATCCACCTGTAGGGGGGAAAAATGGAATGAAAAAAATAAGTCAAGGTAAGAGACCTGGGTGTGCGCTTCGAGTGCAATTTGCTATTTCGGCAGCACATCATAGACGTATGTAAGAAAGCGTACCGAAATTTGGGGGTTGTTTTGAGGCAGGCTAACAATTTTACCAATATAAGGGCCTTGAAAGCACTGTACGAAGCACTCGTAAAGAGTCACTTGGAGTACAATGCGATCATTTGGTCTCCACACGAAGAAAAGTATAAATTAATGATAGAACGCATACAAAACAAATTTCTTAGGTTTTTATATCTGAAGCAGTATGGCGTGTTCCCAGGGTACCCACTACTGTATCCTACTTTATTTGTTATGGGAATGGTGGGTTATTACAGACTCGAAGTAAGAAGGGAGGTAGCTCTCGCCACCTACATATTTAGTGTAATACGCGGTAAGATACACAATCCGGGTATCTTAGAGACAGTTCAGCTGTGCGTTCCGGATGAATACAGAGGGCGTCGCCGACGCCCGCCGCTGCTGGTTGTGCCTTGCGCACGCACCAACCTGCTGCAGCGCGCCGCTTGTGCGGGCGTTGCGTGTGCTCAACACGGTGTCTGACCGGATAGATCTGTTTTCATGTGCACTGAACGAATTTACTAAGACTGCTTATTGCATCTGCAGTACTTAGGTTAGTTTTAATCATGTATTAGGATGTAGAAATAAATATAGTTATAAACTAGATAAAAAGCTCAACTTCTCTGTCGCATTAGGCTTGCCTGTAAAGATAGATGTAAGTTTAAGAGTAATAAATAAATAAATAAATAAAGTCTAGTAATCCCCCCTAGATAATCCCCCTTAGGGAGGAAAACTGGATTCTAAAAAGTAAACGTTCAAAAATCCCCCTTCAGGTAATAAACACATAAGCCGAAGTGTTTTATGGGCTTGAATGGTGGCATGTTGCTTATTTCTTAGATAAGTATCATATGATTTTTATAAAAGCAAAGAGTTAGTTCGACCAAGGTGGCCAAAATTAGGGTAGGCCTATATCCAGCAATGGACGTCTTTTAGCTGATATGATAATGATGATGATGATGATGTTGAAAGAGTTTGTTCCACTATCACGGCTAAACCAATTCACCAATATTAAAGGTACTTAACATGAATGTATTATTCTTATATTTTGTACTAATAAAGTAAGAACGGGTTAAATCGATCACCTCATTTTTAAGATACCTTTTAGTCAAATGCCAAATACTAGTCAATCGTTGTATTTATATGATTGTGTTTTGTTTTATATTATACTAGCGACCCGCCCCGGCTTCGCACGGGTGCAATGCTGATCTATACATAGGTATAATAAAATTGGAGTGTCTGTTTGTAATATTGAAAAACCGTTTTTTACTACATGCATATGAATATATTTACGGTACATACACCAAAATAACATTTTTTCAATTTTTGTCTGTCTGTCTGTCTGTTTGTTCCGGCTAATCTCTGAAATGGCTGGACCGATTTTGACGGGACTTTTATTGGCAGGTAGCTGATGTAATAAGGAGTAACTTAGGTTACGTTTATTTTAGAATAATTATTTTATAAATAATAATAATATGCGATGTAACCGACATTTACGCGGGCGGAACTGCGAGCAACAGCTAGTACTAAATAAAGTAGCTAATTGGTTAATTAGCTGACTTCATGTAATTTGACTTTTCATAAGTATCATTCTTTATGATCAAAATGAAATAAATAAGTACTTTGAATTTGAATTTGAATTTGAATTTAAGCATTAGCATTGCACCCGTGCGAAGAAAAAGCGGTGAGCGTTGCACGTTGTCTATATACATTATGTAGTATACTTATTTGAGTCCGGGGCAGTGGTCCAACTGCCAAAATAGTTGGACCACAGCACCTTTTGAGAGTTCCGTGGTCCCATTCATTAAGAAATAACTTGCCAACTCTAAAAACCTCAATTGCTTCTTTATGTGTGTATGGTACCTATTCGTTTACGGTTATATTAAACCTCTTTGCAGTAAAATAACAAAAATAAAGTCGGGTGACTAATTTTTAAACTTTATTTTTTACAATTTTTTACGACATTCAACAAAATTGATCTAAAGCATGATCTACAGTAATTACACCCGAAATCAGTTGTAGCTGAATTTCTCGTATATAAACGTCATTCTCAATATGGACCTTACGTCTTTTGTGTGTGATTTCGCTTGATAAAGTTGTAAAATTTTCTAAAACATTTAATAGACGTAACATTGTAACATTTTTTGCATTAATGCGCCGGTTTAGTTTTGCATGTAAGCTTTCTGAAATGTTATATTAGTCCTATGCCTCTGGCTAAATACACTTATAAGCTGAGAAAATTCATCGAAATTTCGTTTCATTCAATAACGCTCTATATGTACATATATTGAATCAGTTTGTTCAACTGTTAACTTCAACACCACTTTCTTTTTTTTATGTAATCCCAGCATTCTACAAATTTAACACTCTGCAATAGTGGCAAAAGCATGAGCATAATAAAATAGTTCTTTTGACTCTTTTTGATTTAGTTTTTGAGATACCTAATTTATTGGCTTTTCTCCAAATACAGTGTGACCAATATTATCATTGGTCACAATGTATTACAGCCTACAAATTTAACTGTCATACAAAATTCTTTAATGCTGTTTAGAATAGACATTTCAAAGTAATTTTGTTATTTACTGCAAAGAGGTTCAATATAACCGTAAATGAATAGGTACCATACCACAGAACAAGTACTTGTTCTGTGTACCATACACACATAAAGAAACAGTTGAGGTTTTTAGAATTGGCAAGTTATTTCTTAAATGAATTGGACCACGGAACTCTCAAAAGGTGCTGTGGTCCAACTATTTTGAAAGTTGGACAACTGCCCCGGACCCATTTATTTACTACAGAATGTCGGCCCCCGGCCCGTACCGCCTCAAGCGCTATGTCCCCGCATTTTAAATCTGTATTATCTTCGAAAATATTCATTTAAATTACATGCTGTAAAGGGCCATATTGATCTATATTAAGTGCTTAATGTATTTATTTATTTAATTGAATAAGGATTAATGCTGTATTGCTTAAAATCCATGCGTAAATAAGCCATTATTTCTCGTAAAAAGTAAAGGATAAAAATATTTATTGTGAGTTATCCCTAAGAGATAGAGATATACCATCGCGGACTTTTTTGTAGACCTTTTTAAGCTAATTACATTATACCTTATTTTGATCTAACTTGTAGGGTTCAGCCTGCGTTTACAATCTAAGCGCAAAAAAAAGTGTTTATTTACGACATAATTTTAGAAACCTCTAAAATTATCAGTATTTCTCTACTAAATTGTGCATGTTATATAGATATAAACCGTTCTCTTAAATCACCCTATCTACTAAAAAATACTGGCATCAAAATTCATTGCGCAGTTTTAAAATCTAAGCAGACATAGGGACAGATAGACAGATCTACATAGTATAAAATAAAGTAGCGACTTTATTTTATACTATGTAGTGATTTCATAAGCTTCATATAAATATACTAGAATTTAACTTTCAGAAAATTGTAAAATTTGATTTGTTGTATAAAAGTGATTGTTTTGTTATATTTTATACTTAATTTAACTTTGAACTTTAAATCGCTGAACTTTAACTAACAGATCAACCTCGTCGATTGCTGTACAAAATGTATTGTTTTATTTTATATATTTTTTTAATTTTTACTTGTACCTATACTTAATTTTTAGTTTCCGCAAACTGCTGAAATTGATTAATTAGTAAACGTTCCAATAACTAGATAATGATACATCGATAAATGTTTTTTGTACCACATTCAATGTTTTAGTTAAATATTTACTGTGTAAAAGAATACAAGTAATTTCACATTAGTATTCAATTGGATTTATTTCCAAATCTGTATCACTATTGCCTTTGAAATCTGTTAAAAATAAAGTCTGATTATATTTATATAGGTATATATGTAGTATTTTACAGCTACACCATATTCAGTTCAGTTTATTACGTAACCAACATACTTTACCTAAATATTTTTGTTATTTAACAAAAGAGCAAATGCATAGGTAGGTACATTTATTCTCATACAGGGGGGATAAATGGAATGATCCAAAAATGATAAGGGGGAGTTCTGGATTAATTTTATATTAGAGTTCAGTTTTTCCCCTTAGCGGAATTCAGTCAGGGGGGATAAATGGAATAATCGAAAATGACAAGGGGGATTTTTGGACTAACTTTACATTAAACTTCAGTTTTCCCTCATAAGTGGAATTTGCTCAGGGGAGATTTGTGGAATAAGCCATAGGTAAATAGTGCTACCGTGTAAAGTGCGCGCGAGTAAGATAGTGACGCCAATATTGTGAGCTACAAGCAGACAGCAGTCAGAGAGCCTAGTGCGAGTTTGTTTTACGATAACGCGATCTACACGTTTATGAAGTTCGGTGCTCCCATTGATTCGCTCCAAGCTCTTAACCAATCAGAGAGCCGAACACGGTAAACGTTTCGATCGCGTTAAAGTAAAACAACTCGCACTCCGAACCCAGTACATTTAGTCCAGTCATTTAAGTTTAAATTAGGTAAGAATCTTGGAATTCGATATACCCAGCTGTAAGTCTGTAAATACATGTATATTGACACCCTAAAAGTTGTCTAAAACCTACATATGGTAGGGTGTCCGCAACTATTAAATTTCAAGGTCAAAGGTCACAAAAATCGGTTTTTGCGCTTTTTTTTGTAAATATCTCATTTCTTATGGGTTTTTTGCTATTTGTATTTATTATCAACATTGTAGAATACAAAATTCTCTACAAATTTTGTTAAAAAAAATTTTATACGGTGAACCGTTTTCGAGATAGAGAGCGGAGAGCGCGCGGTCACAGCATCACTTCAGGTCAACCGGTGCCTCCGGTCGAAAACGCGCCATATAATGATGAACTATCGATAAATCAATGATTATAAATATTTGTCAATTTTTATTAACTATTTTATCATTTTTTTCCTAACCTATCCACTTTTTATTCAGTATTAATTTATTTAACAACAGCTGGGTATCTCAAATTCCGAGGTGAACTTACTATATGACTGGACTAGTTACCGGCGTCGTTCGTTTACTGCGCTTGTGTCAGTATTTGTTCACTGTCATCTCGAACTAACAACCTCTGGCTTTGATTTAATGGACTGAAATTTGTGTTTGTGATTTCTATTGCCTGTATACACCGCAGAAGAATATTGTAACATGCATTTTATCTACGGCGAACGCAGTTTTTTTTTTACTGGGGAACAATAAAATAGATGGTGTACTCAAAACCAATTCAAAATTTAGGTCAACTACGTCAATGGATAACAGAAGCTGTTGAATCCGTCGACAATAGACGATTTGTCCGTCATATTGCCAAGTCAGTCTTACTTAATAAGATGTCGTGCTTGCATTCGAGCACAAGGAAGCCATTTTGAACATTTATTATAAATTAAAGTTCAAATCCAAAAATTTACGTTTTATTTTAAATCCTTTGTAAAAAAGAGAATCATGAAAGTACCTACTATTATATCATTATATCATTATGAAATGTTCAAAATTTAATTGGTTTACAAATACAAATTTAGCTGTTACAACTTGGCATATATACCTAGCAATAAATACTTAAGTAAAATTCGCTATATGTACTAGAAACAATGAAAGATGTCTTTGACTGTAACACTTTTTTTTTCACGTTCATTTATATCGCGAGAACAAACAAACATGGTAGGTATTATCTCACCCTAATACCCAATACCCTAATAATTTGATTACTATTCTTTGACAATTTTCATGGTTTCTAGTAGATTGTTTCTTTTTTTACTTTGTTTTAGAACAAATCTAGCAAGTGTTATACCAATATGAAATCTGTATTGAATAAGCAAACTTTTGAAACAACTTGCCGAAAAAACTTAGTACATTTCTTTTTCAGTACAGTAGGTGAAATTGGGCGAAGAAAAATGAACAATTCTCTTCTAAACTAAGTTAGATAACTTTAAATTTAAGGCCACAATCGATAGAAGCATTACTCAGGGCTATATTCCAAAAATAAAACCGAGCAAAAGTTACAATTTGTGGCATTAAGGTTGAAATAATCATCACAGGATGTTGGTTTTTTTGTTTTTTTTAAATACCTATAGTTTCACAACCACAGTGTCAAGATGTTTTTATTTATTTTCTAATAACTGTGATGACTTGTTCTATCTCCTGCTTTCGGTTTATCGTCGACTTTTGGGACATTTTGTACACCTTAAGTATATTTAATTTATACACCTTTTTGTAGCTGACTGTACAAATTTTCACAGATAATACATATGCTGGGCGCTCAGCACATCTAAACGTTGCATAGGTAGATTGGCAATTGGCAGTGAATTAACGATCTGTACACAACAAACATTCAGCTAACGTTAATCACGAGGAAGATATCAAGAACGGCCGTCAATGTGACTGCGTCTTCAACTAAATATAGGTAGTAGGTACATGCAAAAGTCACAACCAAACATAGGCGTTACACTGGCCACCTGCACTCGCAGCTTGCCGCATTGAGACAGCGTACTTACTAGATGAATCAAAATGCTGTCAATTGAGTTGGTGTCCAGTGCAGGTTGTCATTGAGTAGATCGTTCAGTTAAAGTTTTAGTCACTTTCTCAAAGATTCTCGCGGTGCTGCAATTGCATTTAAGCAGGTGATGGAACTATGAAATAAAATGCATTAGTAAGTAATGGGATTGTACATTTTCCATTAGTCTTATAAACTGGGTAGTAATATCATTTTCATTACTTACGTGTAAATTGAATAATCTAGTTATATTGAGTACTTTTAGTTACTAGTAGTTAGTAGTAGAAACTTTAAGTTTTAATACAATTACATAGGTTTAATTTTCATAAGTTAATAGATCTGCGTTTATCTTACCAGTGTGTCAGCCCACAGTAGAATCTAAAGGGCCTTGCTTGAACCCAATGATCTATCGTCTTTGCTTGAACCAGACGGTTTTAGCACTTTACATATTATTACCAACAGCACAAAAAAAGGGTCCTATAAAGCCGCCATAGTGGCGTTCGAGTTATCACAGTAACTTAGAGGTAGTGTCTACAACTAGATACTTTTGAAATTCCACTGACCCACTAGTTTTTGCGATCAGGCAGAGTCAATTACTAGGCTACCTAGGTAAATATTTGTAAAAAGAATTATTAATCCGAGTAAACTAAAGATGCGGTTAATTTCACGTACTTACCTACAAATATTTAATTTATGTCTTAGAGACAACTAACAATCGGACATACTTGAAGCTATAAACAAATACGAGTTCTTTAAACAGTATTTACTAGCTGATATAGACATTAGATACATGTATCACGATATTCACGACTGCCCCGTATAATAATATGACCTAAGGGTTGAGGTCTTCGCCTTGCGACTACAATTATTTAAAGTAGCTTTAAAATAATAATAATAATAATAATAATATTCTACCACATTCACACAGCGCCATTTAGCCCCAAATTAAGCAATTATATTTGCTTGTGTTATGGGTACTAAACAACTGATATACTACTTATATATATTTTTTTTTTTTTTTGTAAATACATACATATTATAGATAAATTACACCCAGACACAGAAAAAAAATATCCATATATAATTAAATAGGTATTCGTTTTGAGAATCTGCGCATACCTTAGACGCGAATTCTTGATTATATTGGTAGTTGACAAATACTAGACATTTAGATCACCCATTTTTGTAAAATAGAAATACATATACTCTTTACTCAGGCTCCAAATGAAAACAAGCTCGAAAAGTGTCTTTAATGGTTTATAATAGACTAGGTTTCCTTGGCGCGGTTTCACCCACGTCTTTGCTTACTGCTCTTCTCCCGTCTCCATTAGCATGATGTTACATAGCTTATAACCTTCCTTAAGAACTAAGCTATAACACACAAAAAGAATTTTTGAAATCCGACTGGTAATTCCAGAGATTAGCGCGTTCAAACAAACAAACAAACAAACTTGTTCGTTTTATAATAGTATAGATATCACAATATCGACCTGATTTTCATTGGAAAAGCCTAGAGTCTTTTCTATAATAGTCAATCAAAACTACTGCCATTATATTAATTCTCAGTTCATTAAGAAGTAAGCTTCTATTTTCAGTCATCAAACTACGTCAAGATTATGGGTATCGTATATTAATGCTTACCTACGTAAACTGGGTTTTAGAACTGTATAAAACGCAATTATCTCAGTAATTTCAGCTGTAATTTGGTTTCAATGAACCCTATGATCTTATACATTTAGCTATTTGTATTACGACGAATGGTAATTACTATAGAAATTAATTAACAGTAATATAGAAAACCATATCGCACACATTTTTTAGAAAACAGTATCGTCGATTTTCTTCTAGATTCTTTTATTTTGCTTGGGCTTTTTTATTCGGTCTACAGTATTAAACTTTTACGTAATTACCTATAATGTTTGTGTATCTACCATCTACACCACTAAGGCAGAAATTGTCACGTAAACGGACGTTAACTTCAAGGTGTTCATGGTGCATAACAATATGCCAGAGAACCACGTATTTTGTCACTTTGTGTTTTCACACCAAAGATTTCATCCACTATGGTTTCACTTGAATACTGGTACTGGTACCTACTTGAATGCTGTCTTTTGGTAATAAGATTATATGCGCCTTTCCCAACCTTAACCATTGTAACATTCTTTTACATGTTTGTGTATTTTGTGTGTTGTACCCACTAAATACTTATTACTTTTACCTTCCGTTTATGTTAACCCTAGCTTCCAAGAGGTAGGGTGTAGTGAGTGTAGTCGTTTCGTAAATAAATTTTGCGATGACACAATAATGCACCATCCGTTAGGTTAAAGTTTTTCAGAGACTTAAACATACAAACTCTACCTACGGTAGTTACTTTACGTTATCTATAACAAATACTACATACAGAAGAAAGTAGAACAATTTAATTTCCTTTTCTGCAATCTCTCCGGATAAGTCAAGATTAAATCTTAATCATCAAAGTGCCCCTGTGGCCCCCTTGAGAAGTGACATTCCATATCAAAAACTAAATAAAAATAAAGCTAAAGACTTCTAGAAAATTAAGTGACTGGTTTCATATAATAATATAATAACTACCTACTGATAGAATTATATTTATGTTAACGATTTGGTATAAAAGTACTCGTACTATACTTAAATATTCTACTTACAACAAAGGAAAACAAAAGCATAGCGTTTTTCTTTTTGTTTCTATTGCTCTATGGAGTCCATGCCTATTTTAATGAGATGGGCTAGCTGGGTGGGTATCTGTAATGCTAGAGACTCTGCGAATGCAAAGCCGTTGCCTACCCAGGTAGGTTAGGAAAAAGAAAATGGAAGAAATTGGGCCCCAGGTTCTCAGAAATTTAGAAAACAAAAACAGTTTAGAAAATATTAGTTATGGACGCTTACAAATCGCGCATTTTAACTCGGTTGCTCTGAAATTAATAGCTGTGGCGTCGCAGTAAACGTTTTTAGACTTAATAGTGACGAAATGAGAAAAAGTCGAAGAAACCAAATAGAATTACGTACTATCTCCGCTCCGGTATAGTGGACAGCCAGTAGTCCGTTTCTCAGCTCTGCAGCTATAAACAGGCAGCCTTAGAATGTGCGGTCAGTAACTCTCTAGCATTTCTATAAGTATAACTTTAAGCTATTACTTAGTCTAATCAATCAAAGCACTAATTAATCAATTACGAACAATTATTATCGCGCTAGTTCATTCACTACTTAACATTTAATTAACCCTACGCCTGATTATGGTCGATCAAATGAATGCAATTAATTATTCACCTTTGCGCTACCGGTGATAATTATACACTGACAATAATATTATCATTTTATAAATGACTGTATGATGTTGAGAAGCAATAATTCTATCGCCTACGAGCGCAGTATTATTAATTATTAACGACATCATATATTATAAATTTGCATCGCTCAGTCAACTGAATAAAGGCGTTCAAATAATCAGAAAAATCAAAATATAGTCCAGGCAGCAGCGTCCTGTGATAAGATGGCTACCACAACGATCGCCAATCCGCCTGTCTAGTATGATAATTATTTATTTATTTAAGGAAACTCTACAGCTTTTTAACAAACACAATTTACAAAGAAATATGCAAACAGACTCTTGCAGATCTATTTGCATTTACAATAATCTGAGCCAATTACAGAGTTCCACGACAGGACAGTTTGAGGTGATAAACAATTTGTAAGAGGTAATTACTGCATACAATAGGCAATAACTAATAAAACAAGTGGCTTATGCCTAGAATTAAAAATAATAATAATAATATATTGCAACTCATAAAAAACATTTTTCCTTTTTTATGAGTTGCAATATATTATTATTATTATTTTTAATTCTAGGCATCAGTAATGTGGATTGATGGTTAGGTCACGAAGAGTATTTTTTTATAGCTGTTTTTAGACAACAGGAATACCTACATCATTGTTTTTAAATGGCAACTGCTTACCATTGGAGGAAGTCTATTTAACAGTAGACGGTTTAGAGCACGAGGTCCATGAAATGCAAAAAAGGCAGATTGCCGTATTAATTTTAGTTTGTCACCCATATTGAAGCTATAGGTTGTTTTTAGCTATCGAAGTGAATCTGCTCTGCCTGATGTAAGCAGTTAGTGGAATCCAGAAGTAGTGGCCACCATTCCAAAAGACATCATTTCAAACAGCTGTCGTGACCTAGACAACACGGCTTTTTTGAGTAATAAACAAGGATTAGAAGCGATGAAACCCTTACACCAATATCAATACGATCAAATAAAAATATACTTAATTATATGAGACCGGACACTTCGTAATAGGTATTAACTTATCGAAGACAAATGCTACTGAACTTTCTGTAAGCTAATGTCACATGTCCGGTCTATTTAGTAAATATAATTATTATCGATACCAGTAATAAATCCATATAAAAAATGCATCGAGCCGTTAAACTCAAATCACTCTCGTTGACATTTCCTGTACATATACTCGTAGTATTTACGTCGATCGGAACAAGTAAACCGCATGCAAAAGAAACACGACATGAACATGAGTCTGCTCACATAAAATTACTGTTAATTTTAATTTAACGCAATAAATTGTTTTATAGCAGCGTCCTGTGATAAAATTGTCGCCATTCCGATCGTAAATTAGACTACAAGCGTGACTATGGGAAATATTCAAACAAAAATTTCTACTACAACCTCTTTTATCAATCTTATTATCACCTTGCTTTGTCTCTATCCTTGTTTTTAATGGTACAAAAAAAGAAGACAAAACACAAAGTAACATTAAAAAATAATTCTGCTTTAAGTGGTGGTGGTAGGCTTCCAGGTCTTTGTCTAGCTCTAACGGTATAACTACGTGACAGAAGAATATAGCGCTGTAGTAGATCCACGCTGGTTTAAGCATGAATGGGCCGAATCGTCCGGGGAAGTACTACCCTCTCATAGAAGATCGACGTAAGAGTAGTAGTATCCGTGCTACTGCGTTTCGCTCGGTGAGTGAGAGCGCCGCGCCGGAGGCCCAATTTCCCCCTTTCCTTTTTCCTCACCTCCCTCATTCCCTTCCCCTAACCCCATTCCCAGCCGCCATAGTGGAGGCCACCATACCAGCAGTTTAAGAAGATGGTATGGTGGCCACCACTTCTAGATTCCACTGACTGCTTACCATCAGGCGGGGTGGAGTCACTTTGGTAGGCTAATATAAAAAAAATATAAAAAAAATAACTAAATTCACTATAAAGATTAATTCGTTTCACTATGATTTAAAAATTGAATCCTCAATCCAGATGCACGTCTTCGCTCTGCCTGATGGTAAGAAGGTAAGAAGTGTATGTAAACACATCTCAATCGCATAATTAACTACTGCAATATTACTAGTAGATAAAGTATTATTTTATCTGTGGCAATACGCAGCATGAATGATATTAGATGACTGAGATCACTCCCACGATGAATAGACTAGGGTCACTGGTGTGATCGATGAATGAGAGTTTTAGATCTGACAAAAGATTAAATGCTATTATGATATTAATTGCTATTGATATTTATGCATATCTCACGGGATTAAACATTTTGTTTAGTTTACTACTACGTTTTGTTACTCATTCATTGTTCATTAAATAAATAAACCGTTTACAATGTCATTCTCAGCCGGATCTACATTTTTAAAATTAGAGCCAAGTGTCTTGCTACAAGATAAATTTATCTCCGATCTCAATAATATAATTATTTATAATTGCATCACTAGACCAGCGAATTAAGTACAATAAAGTTTCTAATGAACTATCCTGCTAAGTGAATTTCCGCTTCATGTTATTATGGAAAGTAATATCAATTTTCCAGTACCTATTACCATAAAAATAGTAGGTCACATTACACATATTTATATACTTACTTTCCTTTATCTTTCTCCTATAAAGATAGATTATCAAAATTAATCACATTAATAAAAATGATACAGTACCCACTTCATATTGTGTACTTATATTGTTTTGCCTGCGTCACTTTAAATAAGTACCTACCTAAAAATAGAGGAATCAGTTCAAAGAATCTTTAATCTCGTATGAAGAAATTACAGTTCACATAGATGAGATTTACATTAAACACAAAACTTATGTCATCTTGTGTCAAAACATGCATAAAATTCAACACAATTTTAGTTAACAATAGGATTTTTTTTATAACAACAGTTAACATCTACAGAAAAAAATATTCATGTTTTAGTTATAATATCACATAAAAATTACGTTACATACTTTATTTGTAGGTAAGATAACAAATTTAGTCAGCCATTATTTTACTAGGATACCCTCACATTATATATCACTCATCACACTTTTCTCTTGTTTCTACAATTTAGTGCTGTCGAAATGAATAATAACTTTGAATGGTCAATGGAATGTACTCAGAGCGACAGCTTACTTGCAAGTTATAAAAATTTAAGATTTAGGTAGGTAGGTACTTTGTATGTGTTTTGAAAATATAATGATATCCCTGTTTCCATTCCATGCAATATCTATGATGTATTACAATTTTTAAATTTAAACATTAATTAAAAATTTTAGTGAGACTGAAACATGTAGTTGGTAGTTTTATGGTAGGTTATTAGTTCAATATTTATATATATATATATTTTTCTTATTGTTTCATTTTATTTTAATTTTACGGCTTTAAAATTTAAAGTTTATATAAATGTTTGTTACTCTGTCATTCAAAAATTACTAAATGAATTTTTTTTAACGAAACTTTACAATGACACATCAGAACCATGACATAGGATAAAATTTACAAAGATATTGTAGCAAATTCTAAGCCAAAAGCTACGGGCGACAGTTAGTATTCAATCATTTAAAGCAATAAAATAATTAAAAATTCATTTAGGTGGTATTCTTTGTAAAATAAACTCTTTGGTTTTTTGAAAACATTACAAATTTTAACGCCACCTGTTACAACTTGTGAATTAATAACAAGTTTTGGAGGATTAGCATCATATTTAACCACATTTATAGCCAGAGTATTAATTGTTCTCCTCATGTCCTTGGGGTTTTTCTTACATTTTCCAAAAAATTATAATTGTTTAACACTTTTTGTTGTATTTTATTTTCTTAAGGGTACTGTTTCTTGCTGCCAAAAATTCCTTCTTCAACTCTTTGCTCTCTCTATTAGTTTTCATTTCTTGCCATAAAATATTTCTTTTGTTTATTAGTGCCGTAACATCTTTATTAATCCAGTCATCCTTGGACAAGTTCTTTATTTTTGTTTTGATAATCTTATTTTGGTTTATATGTGACAAGACAAAGTCTTCCAATAACTTAAATTCATTATTTTCGTTTATATATTCAGCTTCATTAATGTTTTTATACAAGTTTTCATAGTCTATTGCCTCGTATTGTATTCTTTGCTTTGTATTCGTTTGGTATTTGCACATTTCTATACATATCTGCTTATGATCAGATAATGCCGAGTCCAAAATTGTAAAGTGAAATGAATGTTTTTGAAGGTCCGTTGCGACATGATCCAGAATGGTGTTTGTAGTCTCAGTTTGCCTTGTTGAATACTCTTTATCTATTTTGTTCAGGATATCATAGCCAGTTTCTTCTAATGTATATAAATATTGAGAGACAGATGTGTTTGAGCTTAGGAGATTCAGGTTAAAATCACCGAAGACGATGGACCTTTTTCTTGTTTCCAGCTGAAGAGAATAAATGTTCAAAAAATTCTTGATGTTTGAATCGCCTGGTTTATAAATACCTCCAACATGCAAAGAAAATTTGGGCAGATATGCCCATAGATCTTGCCATCTTTATAAGTTTGTTCTGTGATTTCAAAATGTATAGGTTTGTGTATATATATAGAGACGCCTCCTCCTCTACTATCATGTCTATAGTTGTATATATGAATATAATTAGGCAAATCGTACAATTTTGCATCCTGCTCTGATAATATCCATGTTTCAGTTAATATAATGACATGTATTGTAGATGGAATGGCTTTGAGGATGCATTGGAGTTCTTCAAATTTACCAGGACTGCTGATGCTTCTTACATTTGCATAAAATAATTTCAGAAATGATGTGTTCGTTGTTAACTCTTCATATTTATTGACAATTTGGTATGTTATATGTTTTTGACTATTATTATTAAGCAAATTAGTATCTCTTAGTTTTTTGAAATTGGTTTGACGTCATTAGTAACTATAGTAGGTACTCCTTTGATGTATTTAATCAATAAGTTAGGTTCTCCATCTTGTTGACGATTCTTAAGTTCTATTTAAAGTTTTTGCATGTAGTTCCTCGGAGCTGGTGTTTGATCCCAATATATCTTTATACCTCCAGTAAGTTTCGAACGATTTTTTAATAGGTTCCGTGTTTCATTGTTAGTTTCAAATATAATTTTTATAGGGCGGGATTTTGTTGCATTGAATTTGCCTAGTCGTATAGTTTTAATTGGTTTAGGGCACTCACGATAGATAGTTATAAGTATCTTGTGAACTGCTTCTGCATCGATGTTAGTTGTAGTTTTTAACCGACTTCAAAAAGGAGGAGGTTATCAATTCGGGTCATATGTTTTTTTTTTTTTTTTTTTGTATGTTTGTTACCTCATATCTCAGTCATTTATGAACCGATTTGAACAATTTTTTTTTTATTTGTAAGGGTATACTCCGAAATGGGGTCCCATGTTTTTTTTTATAAAGAATGATTTAGTAGTTTGGCTTCAATTTAATATTTTGTAACAAAACGTTTGCAAGAAGTGAAGACGTGTAAAGCAACACGTCGATGTCTTTTGCGACGAATTATCTGACATTGACATGTCCATGCTACAAGTGCGAAGTGATTTTCAAAATTCATTTTTTGTTAGAAACGAAGTGGCCCTGGATGAGTGACCATTTGCGTCATTTTATTTTCAACGTCTTCATTCTTTAGAAGCAGTAGACTATGATTATCACTATAATTTGGTAGTCGTTAAGCCAAGTTGGAGGTCTTATGGTCGTGAGAAATTACAACAGCAACGGGCGGCCTTAAACCTGTCTTTACAGCACCACTGTTTATTTTTTGTATATCTGAGCGATTGCTCTGTCAGTTAAATTATGATTTTTGATGATTCTTTATTGTTGGTAGATCATCACTTTTTTGTTTTGATTTGTGGTTTCTGGGATTCAGGGTTTAGCTAACGAGAAAGTGTTGACAAGGACCTTATATCTCTATTTACAATCTTACCTCTCGTCTCTACTTTCTTTCTTATGATCCTTCTTGGCTGGCACCGACTCCAAAATAACTGATTAAAAACTATAAATAATAAAGTATTATAGGTATCAAGGATTGCGTTGATTCCCCTTTAATGTTCTTTGCTATGAAGTAATTAAAATATTATTTTCTACTTTTTAGTTAAGGATTGAACATGTAGGTGTTGTTTAAAGTCGGTTTTCATTTTTTTTCTAAAAATAATTTTATTATGTTATTTTGCTCTTCTAAGTCTACCATGATAATATTTCTTTCTCGTTGGAGTCGATCTTGTATTTCTTGATAAATTTCTTGTTGATTCTCAAAAGGCGTATTTATTGCACGATAGTCGATTTTCAATTTATTCATTTCATCTTCAATAGTTATAAATTTACCTTGTGTTATTTTATGTTCAGCTGTAATGGTTTCCATAGATGTTTGAAGATTTTTGTGTTCTGATGTTAATTTTTCAGTTGTTAACTTTAAATCCTGTATATCTTGTTTAATTTCAATTCGCATTTTAGTAATATTTTCAATTTGAGTATTCGTTGCTTCGTTGTTTAAAGTTCATTATTTCGCTTCAAAACTCCATTAAGTCACTTTTAAAGTCATATTCCAAGGTATGCGGTCTTCGTTTCCTAGGGTTTTTATGTATCTGCTCATCTTCTTCATCGTAGTTAGATAAATTAGAAGTATCCACCTCCACTTTCACTCGCCATCAGAGAGCGTGGTGGCGTACGTCGTAAACTCATATTGTGATCGAATCCTAGTTGGTATCTCCTTGATTATACACACAGATGGTTACTTGTTTACGCTGCCGGTGACTAGCGCAGCTGAATAAACACTTTATACACAGATAGTTAGAACTTATATTCCAAATGCAATTAGTTTAATTTACACTATAATTTTAAAATATATTTTAAACGCGTCTGCACGCTTCGACACTCGAAGACAGATCATAATCAGGAGGAATCATAAATACAGACAAGTGTAAGATGCACTTGTCTTAATTTTGTCATTGATAATTTGTCGTAAGTACCATTAGACGACAAAGTTACTTTTGCTGGTACCAAAATAAGTTTTGAGACCTAAAGGTTTCACTCTGATAGAAGTAAAGGTTTGCGTGTTAAAGTAGTCTAAGGTCCTACTAATCTTATTATCATTCACTTCGTAAATAAGTTAAAATTGTTTTTACCTTGTAACTCACTATCACCCATCTAGCATAGATATAACTAACCACATCTCTGTCCCCCGGGAGCATGTAGGTACGGGTCAATTACCGTACAATAATTTTACTTAGATCATCATTATTACGACACGCGCCCGGTGTTATTCATTATCTTTATTGTATTAAAATTATGTAGAAATATTTAATACGCTACAATACGTCCTACCGTGTACGCGACTCTTATCCCATTCATCTCATCCTAGTATTTAAATCTTAATCAGTGTATTTACTCGTAATATAGTGATCCCAATCCCAACTATGTCGACTTTATTGTCACCGTAGGGTGCCGTTCTTAAGCATTTTCTCGCTGTCGATGAGACTGTGAATGATAATGTAACATTGGACCTTTGTGTAGGTATAAGATATAATTATGTTGTACCATATTGCTAGTGACATGAAGTTCGACATACTTCATGCATAGTACACATTCAAGAGAGAGTTTATAATGTCGTACCTATCTAATCTAGTCGTCTAATTATATGACAAGTACGTTGTGTACTTGTCATATAATTAGGCTAATAAGTGATAGCGTATGACCGGTATGCGATACTTGAACGAATTGAGGTCGTTCAAGAAAAGTAAAGATACCCGTGTCTATTGAGCAAGAATGGCCCCGCCACGGGTACACATTTGACTGCGTCCGAGACGCTTCCACCGCTGTGTCTTACCGCGGGCACCACCTAAAAAAAAGAAAATAGAGGACATGCAACCAAACACAAAACCATCATCATCATCATCTACTTGTTTATTACTTCTGTTTACTAACACTACCTACTACTTGTAAACACTACCTACCTAATTTACTAGTAAATTTACCCACGAAACCGGAAATATTCCCCAAACTTTATTAATTGTTTTTACACTATCTCTAAACAGAACCCAAAAGTACTGAGTGATTGCATCGTTAAAATTGTTTCTATTCATGGAAATGTAGATAAGTAACGTATCACACCGCAAAAGAAGTGGATTTTCTAAATATCCAGGAAATCGAAATGAGAAAAGTCGTTAGTTAAAACAATTAATGGTCACTAATAATCATATAAAATGCAATCGCAACGATGCATCAATCACAGTGCTTAGTGTCATCAAGATGAACAGTCTTTATTTGGTAAGCTACAGTTATTTAATCAAGAAAAGGAAATTGTTAAACTGAGTTATCCATTTCTTGTACTAATGTTTTAAACAAATAACTACTTTTCTTGCTGCCTTTTTACTTTTTTGGTTATTTTAGAAATAAGTAAATACACACTGGCAGGTATAAAATTCTTTAAATTACAGATTCATCTATTAAATAAATAAAAAATAATATAATAGGTAATACTTAGGGCCTCCTCCGCTTCTTCTCTTCAGGTTCTCAAGTCGACTAGTATATTTTTTGTATTAAGAATTTTATAGATGAATATTGTTGTTTCCAGATTGCGTCAATAGGGCTCTTAGCCGTTACCCGCGGCTTACCGATGCCCCAAGCACAACCAAGATCCCAGAGTTTAGTGCCAGGAGTCTTTATACCAGCCGATGCCTTCAAAAGCCTTCAAGAGAGAGCCAACGCCAACGACCGAAATAACCAACAAAATAATAATCCAGTATACCAACCTAATACCAACAATCCACCAATTACCAATGTTCCAAACACACAACCGTCTTACCAACCGGTTAACACCAACCAACCTCAATATGCAAATGCGTATCAACCTAATAGCCAGCCAGCTCAACCCGTGATGACTGTCCAGCCGCAAACCAATCAGCCTATCAATCAAGCGCAACCAATGGTCGCTAATCGGATCACGACGACCAACCCAAATCCGCGGACAGTAATAATGGCCAATCCGTCAAATTCACAACCTAGCTCGTCGGTCATCTACGTGCCATCTACACCTCAGCAAACAATTCTGGTTCCACAATCTTCACAACCTATATCACAACCAAGCTACGTCATACAAAATGGACAGCCAGCCAACGTTCTAATTCCTAGCAACTCTAATGGGATTTCAGGGCCTAACTCCAACATTGTATACACGCTGATTCCGCTAAACAACCAGAATTCCAACTCCGGTTCGTATTTGATTCCTATTCAAACTGGGAACTCAAATCCTATTGTAGTAAGGGCTAGCAATTAAAATTGTATGACAAACAATTGGTTCATTAAATAACTTAATTAAATTATATCTAATTGTATTATTTATTTTAAACACTGGACCCCACTGACTATTTGCCATCAGGCAGCGTCACAGAGTAGTATACATAATATATGGGCAGACCGGCAGAGTACAGTCATTTACTCATTTTAGTGGACAAACATTAAAAAAAAATTAGCAAGTTGTCAATGTTAAGCATTTAGGTAGGTACTGTGCGGTCTTTTTTTCTCATTTCTAAAGAAGAATATCTATGCTGGTAAATTTTATTACATAAGTAGGTAATCAAAACTTTTCTATCTATGAGCTATGAACTGATGAGGCTTGTTACTTTTATACAAAATCAATTAATTACTTTTTAATTGATTGAGACAAAAACCAATTTAGCACTGGTATAGTCGTTGGACAACTTCATCATCATTACGATATAAGTCAAAGACGTTCACCGCTGGACATTAAATAATATAAAGTAACGATGCTTGACGTGGTCGCTAACCAGCACCACTTTATATACATATCTAGCCTTCCGCGGCGCGATTTCACCCCCGTTAAGGTTACTGGATCTTTGGTTACTGCTCTTCTCCTGTCGCCAATAGCGTGATGTTATCGCCCCCCTCGTCTGTGGGGACACCCTCTCGGGGTGTCTGTCAAAAAACCCGCATCTGTGGCGACACCCTCTCGGGGTCGATTCAAAATGGCCGCCGTCGAATTATCGAATTAACTCTAAAATCGCTATTACTCCTTATATTCTCGTCCGAATATAACCGAATTTTTTACGGTAATAGTCGACTAAATTCAGATTATAACGATACCCAACACTACTACATTCATAGACTTTGACGTTTTAAGTAAAAAAGTCAGGCAGTTATGTTTACGCGCGCGAGAGATTTCTTTCGTTCTCCTTTGTTGTTGACTTCTTAAGTTTTTTATATAGTAGCCAGTATTGTTTTTAACCCAACATGTTGGAAATATTATCTTATTGTGAAGTGTTATGTTTTATTTGAAAACAACGCTATCGTAATAAAGTCATGGAACCTTTTTTTTGTCAAGGACCCTTGTTTTTTTTTAAGTGGTTCAAGTGTTTTGTTATTTCGTCGAAATAATAAAGTAAGCACTTGGAATAGCTGCTAACTGTGTGTGTAAAAAGTGTGTGAACCAAACTACACAATGGATATTGATGATGCCGGATGCCAGATGTTGTAAGTATTCTTAGAATTTATAAACAACGGACCCTATTGTTTACATTAGCGATCGGATTACGCTCGGGTGACGGGTTACGGCTTTGATAAGGTCTCATTGTGAAATAATTGATGTCAAGGAATGTTATTGTTTATTGAATATGAGATTAATGTATGTTTATGTATTTAAAACATTAACTTTTTCGATTACGGGTATTTTTTTTCAATAATAAATATTTATGTAATTTGAGACGTCATAAAATACCTACTTTTTAAAAAAAAATAAACAAAAAAAAATTTTCTTGTAGACCAAAAGGGACTATAGTCCCTTTTATTCATCTGTTGGTAGAAGGCGTAACGGGACTTGACTCCCTTTCTAGCTCCTCTTTGAAAATTAAGAGATATCGCGAAATTAAAATTGCTGCGTTGCGAAATTTGAATTTTCGCAATTCGCGGTAATTAGCGCCACATATGTGCGCAATTGACATTTATAGGCTCCACAGCTGAAAGAATCTTCCACAAGAACTTTGCTATCAAACGCAAAATGAAAAAATGAATTACCTATTCAATTCCGACTGGTAGTTCCGGAGATAAGCGCGTTTAAACAAACAAACAAACTCTTTCGCAGTTCTCTTTATATAATAGTATAAACTAGTATAGTTGTTTAAGATGTGACTAACAAATACCTTAATTATACTGTAGGAACTTCTAACAAAATTTGAATTTGGCGCGCTCGCGCGATTTGACACATGAGCGCCAAGCGGCGCTGCTAGCGCGGAAAAATAAATTCCGTTTAATTCAAATTATATAGGTAATTCAGATAATTATAGAATATTATAAAGCCCTAAATTGTTAGTACAATCTTACAAACTAATGGTTATTATAAAATTAACATTTGACATAAATTATTTTGCACACATAAGTACCTACATAACTACCTAATACTTGAATAATAGAGAGTACAGTAAGTCACCAGCGATGCTACTTTCGTTCTAAGCAAGGTATAAAAGCCATCAGTGTGGTTTTGTGCAAACATCGCTGATGCACTATACCAGCAGGGCAGTCCCAACAGCAACCTAAAAATATTATTATATTATATACACGAAGGACATCTAACGATCTTTCGCTATAGCTCGTGTACAGACTTTAATAGTACATAGTAATTTTTACTTGATCGATACCTGCGTGCCAACATGTTACCTCGGACCGCTAGTGCCCTTCGCTCTCTATCAATGTCTACATTGTCTTCTGTAATTATGTGCCCCAGGTACTTGTTTCGAGACTCGCTTGAGATCAACAGGACATTTACCGTCGACTTTAAAAATACCTAAGTATATTTAAGGCGCATTATATTCGTAAACTTGTCTTCGTTATACCTACGTCTAAAATTATTACACTACAAATTCTAAAGACAGCAGTAGCGCAGCGTGATTTTATTAACTACTTTATTTTATGTCTTTCATTGCTGAACTTGTTCTCTACTTAGTCTGTGCATTACTGTTCCGCTTCCGTGGGTCCTTGCGTATTAAAAAATATTTACCCTTAAAATATATTTACCCTTCCTCAAGAAATTGAGCTTTCGAAATGTATAATTTTTTAGTTGCGACTTGAAGTTAAGCTTTATATTAAATTAGTAAACCACTAAATACACAACGAAAATAGCAATCCAAATGGATGATTTCTTTCATATCCTAGTACGTTCATAGACAAGTATGTATCAAACTCGAGCATGTCCGCGACGGCCAATCAGGATTATAGTCCCGTAATTATTTTGATTTGCCAAAACCAAAGGTTCATCTGCTATCTTTCAAAACCAGCAAGTCCAAAGTATTTTTTGAAACTTCGGTACATTTTGCTTGGTAACAGCAAATTCAAATTCATTTTTAAACAAATTTTCTAGCTAAACCTTTACTTACTGTTTTTTTTTAATATTCCTATAATATTATATAAACCCATACATGAGTAGTCGAATAGTCGTTCATTAAAAAAACCAATAATTTTTAAAAAGTATAGCCAGACACATTTTTTTTTCGTTCATTAAAAAAACCAATAATTTTTAAAAAGTATAGCCAGACACATTATTTTTTTTTCATTTTTCACTTTTCAGATAAAGTGGACGTACCTGGCACCTGGCTTTGATATTTAACTACACATGTAGAACTAATCCCTAAACGTCGTATTACATACTCTTTGTGAAGGCCCATGAATTTTACAATAATCAACTATACACAACTATACATATCACTAACGTTAAAACCTGTGATTGATTCGTGTAAATATTAAAAAAATTTGAATCTGTGGTTTTATTTATCCAACCAACTAACAACTTGAACTTGTTCTCTGCTTAGTCTGTGCAACCAACATGGATGGTGACTGCGGCGCCAGTTGTCATTTGTACAAAAAATAGAGTTGTTTATTAAAATCGATAAGATATTACAAAACTGCAATAATGTCGTCTACGGAGCCGTCCCAGAATAAAACCTGGGAGCTTTCTCTGTACGAGCTTCATCGTACTCCACAGGAAGTGATAACAGACGCCACTGAAATTGCTGTATCGCCTCGGAGCTTGCACAGCGAATTGATGTGTCCAATATGCTTAGATATGCTCAAAAAGACTATGACAACGAAGGAATGCCTTCATAGGTTCTGCAATGATTGTATCATAACAGCTCTACGTTCAGGCAACAAGGAATGTCCAACTTGTCGAAAGAAACTGGTATCGAAGCGTTCTTTGAGGCCAGACCCTAACTTTGATTTGTTGATATCAAAGATATACCCGAGTAGAGATGAGTACGAAGCTCACCAGGAGCGTGTGTTGGCTAAGCTGAGTATGTCGCACTCTCAAGCATCTTTGGTGAACTCTATCACAGAGGGTATAAAACTGCAGTCTCAAAATAGGCCTCAGAGATCAAGAAAAAACCAAGAAGAGAATAGTAATCCGCCTACCACGAACGGTAACTCTGAAACGCCCCCTCAGAATGGCAGTGCTGGTACTACCCCGGCTCCTAAAGATGGGACCTCGTCCACTGGTAACCCAACGCCTTCAGGGCAGTCGACGTCTAACCCAGCATCAGTGAGGAGTACACCATCGCCAGTACCATCCAATTTGAGCTCGATTTCAAAAAACACAAGCACCACTAAAAGAGCAAAGTCTATTTTAACTTCAGAAAGGAGTGAGGAAAGTGAATCTAGTGATGGCAGGTATGTTGGAGTCATTTTATATGTGTAAATAATTATGGTGAGGGACAGTGACAACCCACTCACTTAAGCGTGTATTCCACCTGACTAAATTCAGACGTCTAAATGATTCAGTAACTAAATACAGTCAAGTGAAATAGCACTTAGGAAGTTTCTAAATGCAATTTCTTCAAACTTCACTGACTTTAGTTACTGAATCATCTATACGTCTTAATTTAGTCAAATGAAATATGGCCTTTACAAAGTATAATCAGCAACCTAATCAACCTGTGGTCAAACTAAGAAGGTAAGTAAGACTTAAAATCTTGTAATTGACTACCACCTGTGCCAGCTAAACATTTTGCATTTGTTAAACTACTGTGTTTGTGAGAGGCCCATGTCCTACAGCAGACATATTTAGGCTGTTGAAAAATAAATACATTACCATCTTTATTACAAATAATATGTAAAGGACTTAAACAGTAAAGCTTAACACTTTCCGGGACAATAAACATATATAGCCGTGATGATAACAAAACATCTATTATGTCTACAGTAGTGTCCATGAAAGGGTTAATAATAATACAGAAACAGCAATATTTTTTTCACATCTATCAGTTATCGTCAATTTGCTAGACTGCATTATATTTTTTTGTCTAAACAATAGTGCCTTATGTAAAAATATCCAACAATAACAATTAGTAGTATGATACCTAAGATCTAATTACATAAGATAAACATATTTCTATAATAATCTAGTGTGTATGGGAAAAGTAGCTTTTAGTCAATACAGGCATACTAACTATGATTGTTATTACCTCTAATGTGTTCAAGACATTCTATTTCACTCATTTAAAATAACTGTTATTATTATATTTTAAATTGGTTTGTTATTATTATCATTAATAACCTGAAGATGTCAACTACAATACATAACAGTCTTTCAAAAACAGGTGTATGCCAGTTGGTAACTACATTAAGGTAATATTTAGATTATTTAGTATGAATTTAATACTTTACCTGTTAGTTTTTTAGTTGCCTGTGACCCATAGTTACATGTTCTATAATCTTATTATTCTATATTATAACATATTCTTCTAATTTCAGAACAGAAGGTGAAAACTCTATGGATACAGAAGGGGAAGGAGAGCCTTTAAACCCCAATGAAATAGAGCTGGTGTTTAAACCGCACCCCACAGAGATGACGGGTGATAACCAGCTCATGAGAGCACTGAGGGACAGCTCTGTCAGATATTTGAAGACCACTGCTAATGCTTCAGGTATAATTCAATATAGTTTAGTTTGTGGTTACTGTGCATGTGTGTAAACCAAACTATTTCAATAATATCTAAGAAGATTACTATAGTGGTAAATTCCTTAACTGCTAAATTAAAACCGCATGTGTAGTTACGAATATGTATTTTATTGCTTCATAAATCCTTGAATTTGTATTTAACATGTTTATTTCAAAATTAACACTCAATTTGGTTTAAGGTGTAACATTACACTAGTGTAATTTAGTTTGAAAACACTTCATAAGTGTTGAATCTTGACTACTTTATTACAAATCAATTTATTAACATTGTAGATGCTTCTTAGCACCACTGTCATTACATTTAAATCTCTGAAACTTCTGCATTGCTGACTATGCAGGTAGATGCAGGATGGACAACTCATCCACCACATAAAAGATACTCACCATATGCTTATGTAGCAGTGCAGCAGTGACAGGCTTAAAACTTGGATATCTGGCTGTATTTAAAGAAAAATTCACTACTGTTGGTAGTTGATTCTATATATATAGAGTGAGAGGCAACGAGAGCCAATGAGATTTCTTTTAGATTTATCATTCTGTTTCTGCTACATCCCAAACTTAATGAGTGATGTTATAACTTACCATTCTGCGGGCAATTTGCTTGTCTACCACCATGGCTAATAAAAACATATATTCTGTACAATTGCAGTGGATCACCTAAGCAAGTACTTGGCAATGCGCCTAACTTTGGACCTGGATGCAGAATTACCCGAAGCTTACCGCTTGCTCAACTTCTGCATATACGTGGCTCCGTCGCAGGGACAATACGTGCCGCTGGCTGGCTCGCAAACACTACGGCAAATTAATGATAAGTTTTGGAAGGTAACTGCCCTACATTGTATTACTAGCTGCACGCAGCGCGGTTTCATCCGAGTCTTTGGTTACTGCTCTGCTTCTGTCGCTAGTTGCGTAATGTTACATAGCATATAACCTTCCTCAAGAACTGGGCTATCGTACACAAAAAGAATTATTCAAATCCCACTGGCATTTCCAGAAACTAGCGCGTTCAAACATACAAACTCTTTTGCTTTATTTAATAGTATAGATAGATAATTATTATATCTGCACTCTTTAATTACTAGCCTCTTTGAGGACCTGACAAAATTATTATATAATTTGATATATTTTTATAATTTATGCTAAAAGACATTTTATTAAGTCCCTGGCTTTATTGTTGGTGTATATCATTAATGTATATTTATATGGTTTCAGGTTAACAAGCCTCTAGAAATGTACTACTCGTGGAAGAAAACTTAGAAGTAAATTATTTAGTAACTAAAGGTTAAGTGCAGTGATAATTATATACATAAGTATTTCATTGAATCTACATGTAAACATGAATAATTACGAGACATGGACTCTTTATGTGATAAGATTAGAATTTATTTCTTTATAAAAAACTTTATTGTAAGTTATGTTTTAGTTTAAGTATGTTTATTTTGTGTATACTTAATTCATTTTGTAGGGTGGGATACTATTTGACCATGCAATAAATTATAAGTGGAAGATTCAGAGAAAAATTGCAGCAATTTTAGAAAGTATAGTATCTCATTTGTGTTATAAAAACAGGTGTAATAAGAAATTTGTGGTGTAAAACAGTTTTGTGAGAATAATGCTTACATTGTGGCCATGGTCTACTGTTATTTCTCTATAATAATATTAAATGTATATCTTTTGATAGTTAAATGTATAGCTAAGTCTATTCCCAACCCTAAAAATGTTATATCAGCTAATGTTTATGTCACTCTCGTCCAATGCAATAAGAAATTTCATTCACAGGATTTATGAATTCTAAAATTATTATTTTCTCCTCTTTTGCAAAACATGTTTTCAGTATAACTGCGCAAATTAACTGGTAACTACTTTTAAAATCTAATTTTTTTTTTATAATAATGTCGACCGAAATTTCGAAAGGACGAGTTATGATTTTGGTGTATATTGATTAAATCTAAACGAAATTATAATATTTAAGTGAATTCCCTATGTGAATTTGTATGATCTATCGATTTATCTATGTATACTATGTGATTAAACTGTCCACAGACTAGCTAATGACCACAATCTGTTAAATATCACTTAAAACTTTTGCTAGTAAATATTAGCAAACAAAAATATTAAAAAAAAACTGGTCAACAGCGAGTCGGACTCGCGCACGATGGGTTCGGTACCATCCTATTATTAATATTATAAATGCGAAAGTTTGTGTGTAGGTATGTATGTATGCGTGTGTGTTTGTTACCACTATACTTTTTATCCCGATAATCGCTCTGGTTGCCGAACCATATCAATTTCTATAAAAACGGAAAAAAAACATGTCTGTTGTCTGGGAATCCCCTTTAAATATTTGTTTATTTTAATTCTTTATTTTTAAATTGAAGATATACATAATTCATCATTCTGTGAATATTTCAAGCGTCTACCTGTTGCCGTTATCAATATCAAGCAAAAACGAGCAAAAAAAACACGTTTGTTCTATGGGAGCCCCCTTAAATATTTATTTTGTTCTGTTTTTAGTATTTGTTGTTATAGCGACATCTTATATACATCATCTGTAAAAATTTTAACTGTCTGAACTATCACGGTTCTTGAAATACAGCCTGGTGACAGACAGACAGTAGAGTCTCCGTAATAAGGTCCTGTTTTACCCATTGGGTACAGGTCCCTAAAACATTTTTTTGTAAACTATAAATATTTTACTACCTAATAGATACCGCAATAGCATTTATTTTATTCTGATTCGACCACTCCAAAATAAGGCAGGAGGGAATGAAGAGATCGTAAAAGCAGCACTGTGATTGGCTATATCAAGACTAAGCATTCGAATGCACAGAAATTAACCAATCATTGTGATTTATTACACTAGCAAATGTCGGTAAGAGTCGTGCGCGTAGTGTCACCACGTAATAGATGACGCATACAGGGTGTTTTAGGTGGCGGTTAAGTGTTTTCAAGAGACCTTTTTCGGATTGAGGTCATTGGCTTTACTATTTATTCATAATAAAATTACTTCTACCTTTAAAATGTAGAAGTAGTTTATAATAGCTACTATTCATTACGTAATAGCTGATGCTATTGCACTCCTATAAATTCTTGTAAAATAATGCAATTTTAATGTAATTGACAAATTATATTAAATGGCGGATGATATAAAAAACTTTCATTTTTATTTGTTAACAAAACATTACATCATTTCTGTCTACTGTAAGTCAACCTAAAACAGTTTACTCCAGTCAATAAAGAAGTATAGAGTGCGAGAGCGCGTGTAATTTTGCAGTTTCTTCCGAAACGTGTTTAGGGTGATCACTGTGATCAGTTGATCAGGGAGTGAACATATTAAAAGTGCCCTCCCCTAATCATATGTATATGAAGGTGAATATTTAAAAAAATAAGAAATGGGTTAACATTTTAACTCCTACCCACCATTCCGCGAATTTAAAAATCATCATCATCATTATATCAGCCAGAAAACGTCTACTGCTGGACATAGGCCTTTCCCAATTTTCGCCAACGTGGCCGGTCGCTCGCCGCCCTCATCCTTCGGTTGCTCGCCACCCTTATAAGGTCGTCGGTCCACCTTGTGAAGGGTCTGCCCACGCTGCATCTTCTGGTTCGTGGACGCCACTCCAGAACCTTTCTGCCCTAACGGCCATCAGTTCTGCGAGCTATGTTTCCTGCCCATTGCCACTTCAGAGAAGCAACTCTGCAAGCTATGTCAGTTACTTTGGTTTGCCTACGGATTTCTTCTTTTTTTCGTTTCAAACGATCGCGCAGGGAGACGTCTGACATAGCCCGCTCCATCGCCTTCTGAACGACATTGAGCCTTCGGATAAGACCCATTGTCAGCAACCACATCTCTGCTACGTATGTCATCACTGGCAACACACACTGGTCAAAGACCTTAGTCTTGAGACAATTATAAACAATTTAAAAGTATAACCTGCCACAAGCGGTGTTTTTGTTCATTTAAGTATATTTTTTGAGAGTTTGTAGCTTAAAAACTTGGAAATTGGAAAATGTGCACAAAATGAAAGATGTAAAGAATTTTATAAGCTTTTATTCAGAAGAACATCTTTCTTTAACACATACCGTTTTTCAGATATTAGCGAAAAACCGAAAACTGGCTACTTTAAACCACTTCCCTCTCTCCAGCTCACCTCCTAGGAGAGGGGTCTTTTATGATCACCCTAAACACGCTTCTGAAAAATTTACTGGCTCACGCACTCTACACCCCCTTTTTAGCCTTTCGTTTTTTTTTCTTCTACGTAAGAAAAGTAGGAGTTACAGAAACAAATCGTCAATAAATACGTAATTTATTACTTTTTACATCAGTAAGCTCCAGTAAGGAATATATAATCCACAACACTGTATATTCCGTAACAATAACAAGTTATAACATAAACAACGAAAATTCTGAAGATCTTTTAATAATTTATTAAAATACAACTTGCATTTATATTCAATAATAATCACGAAATTCTGTATTTTGTTGAAAACAATGGGTACGTATCTACTCTTTGCACGACATGTCTAAAAAGAAAAACGTCCGATTAAGAAAATAGCGACCACTTTATAAGACCAGCTTTTAATGTCCAGCCATAAAACAAAATGTCAAATTGTAGATTTTTCCAACCCGATACATGACCAGCTACAATAATGTCCAGGCATAAAAATGTCCAAATTGTATTCGTAATATTTTAAAGACTCAAATCTACTTTGGATACATATCAAAACTCGTTTTATGTGACTTGAACTTTTGTATAAATTGGTCAATTTATCATCTTGACATGTATTTGTATTGTACTTACATGTCTTTTTGAACAATTTTATTATTGGCTTTATGTACTTAAACATATTTGGGCAATAAGTATTATCATTGGAATTTTTTATGGCTGGATATTTTTATATCCAGCTGGAATCATTGGAATTTTTTACATAGGTCGTGCAAAGGGTACATAGTGTGATGCATGACACCATTACTAAAAACAATAAGGACGGATTGGAAGTATTTACCCGTAGGTACAAGGACAAATAAAATGCCAACATTCATATATGTACATGTACACCTACATAATAAGTCGTTGTTGCAAAAGTTTGAATAACCATAGATATAATAATCATAGCTTATTGTAGCGTAAGCGTTTTTTTTCAAGATCATGGGTATTTTATAATATTTACCTAAATTGAAAATTATAAAGGTAAGTACTTAAAGGATGTACGTACTTATCTTCTTTTGGTAGGTAAGTACTTATGTTTTATAGATTTAGAGTTGCAAACAGTGATTTGCAATTGGCGCGAAAATTTAAATACGTACCTACATATAGAAGTGCTTTGTACCGTTTATAATAAAATTTCTAGCAAGTTTTATCAAAGCAGTTTCCTTACGAAGGTACAAAATGTCTTCTAAAAGCATTGTATTCTCTTCTCAGTGCCTTTGTTGCTTCTAGTTTTAATAATCTTAATGCTTCTAAAATCTCTTCTTTACTTTCTGAATCCCGTGCGATAGTCAGCCGTTCCATTGTAGCAAAATCAATGTCTTCGATTCTTTCCGCTTCATCTATCAAGCGATCTACATCACTGAGGTAACTGCGGTATGACACACTTTCAGCATTTTCCTTATAACCAAGTAATCTTTCATTGTGTTCCCAAAAATCCAGTGTACGACGTCCAGACTTCAACTTAGAGGTGTACATGAAATTTCTAAAAAACTTTCTACCTTTTTCATCATTGAGAACATTTTCGATACAATCCGTAAAACGATCCAAGTCCGATTGGGTTATTCCCTCGTAGTTTTCGCAGCCGCAAGCGACAAAACAATTATCCATATTTGCGACATTTGTGAAACTCCTTGAATGTTATCATTATTTGTTACGAATATTGATCTCGTTGACAGTCACTACATCGAACTTGATACATAATAAATATCTGTCTTAATAAACTTAAATAATGCACTGATTTTAAATTGTAATATCAAAATCACAGTCTATTTCACCCTGTTCACTATTATGATTCACTGCAGCTATCATGAAGTGAGGTTAACTACAAAAATAGGTTTTAAACGCACGATCTGACAGTTTCCTTGCACGGCAACGTAAATAAACTGAATTGTGAAATGTGTGTGTGTGCGGCGCGCGCACTCACTCACTCAATAAACAAGAAGTCACGAAGTTCACGATGATATTGTCGCACTACGATAAGGTGTGCGCATGCTCGACTCTCATATACTTTCGTAAAAATAATTTAAGTACGTTTTATTGTAAGTACACCTTACATTATCACTCGGCATTAAAACAAACACAATTGACAACAATGAACCATGGTTCCTTAGTCTCGAAAGGTGAGAATGTGTTTTGAATAAAAAAACGCGAGGCATTACATCACGCAAGGTAAAAAATTAGTGTGACCTCGGCCGATGAGAAGCGTTGTTCATTCATGGGAAATAATATCAGCGTGGTAAAGCGAAAACAATAGTCTTGAGCTCAATAAAAGCCGCTCCCCTCTAAGTAAAAAACTTGTTTCTTAGAGTCAAGAGGGCAAATTAGTTTTAAGAGGTTTTAAGACTTAAATATATACCCTACTTTATCCGTTTTAGATCTACCTACGCTACGATCCATGTATGTACCTAAGTAATACATAATTATTATGTTTGCTACGATCTACGTAATTAATATTTTCAGGATAAGTATTAATAACAGGTAGGTATCATACATGATAGAGATGAGTATCTATTTATAGATAAGAACTTAGGTAGGTACCTATCACAGAGTAGGTAGGCCTACAATAATTAACGCCCACGCATAATAATTAATAATATACCACCTAATAAAATAAATTATTTTTGTAGGTAGGAAAACATCTATTCATACCTTTCAATGTAAATTATAAAATTAAACTTTCTCTCTGTTTTGCGCTATGCAGATACCTACCTTACACAAGATACCTATCTAGTTATCACCTAGACAACCTATGCACTACCTACTTTACTTATACGTAGATAGGTACCAACTTAAATATCCCGGACCGATAGTTTTGAAAAGTCAAGTGTGTTATCGCGAGTACTTACCTAGTTATAGGACAGGTGATCGTACCTAAGGTTTAATTAATATTTTAAATACACTCTTAAAATTCATATAGCTAGTAGCATATCAGTACCTATAGGTACCTATCTGTCTATCTACAATAAAAGTTATCTCTTCGACCCGCTTACCAGAATCTCTAAAAATACCAGATACTTATAATTTAAGTTTGCCGTGATTTATGTAAGTAAATAGGTAGGTACCTACCTACTCTTTCTATTATTTTTTGAAATATTTATGGGACCAACATTAGGGACCTTTACGCTTTCTAATTATAAAATAATTATCAAAATCGGACTACTCTGTAAAAAGTGATCCGTGGGCATACATAAAAAACAAATAATACGTGTCGAATTGATAACCTCCTCCGATTTTTCGTCGGTTATAAAGGGTCTTGTACCCTTATATATAAAACACTAATACAGAAAGTAAATGAGATTTTTCTTATAGTAATGAAAATATTTATAGAATATAATATACCTACTAGGTACGTAGGTAAGTAGGTAAGTTGTACCATCGTCAACACATGGACCATATTACGTACCTAGGTAAGTACCTATCTCATTTGCGAGACACCGGTACCGCGGTACGTCTGTATGAACTATGCATTATCATCACGAATCTTTATAAATAATACTACTTACTCTGAAAGGTTTTCCTTAAAATGTAGCTAAGTAATTTAACTACAGACAGTCTAATCTATAGTTTCATACTAATTTGCAATACTTACAATAAACTTCAGTGTCAGTAAACAGTTTAATTAAGTATCTATGTAACAAAATGCAATACCTTTTATAATCTAATAGCGTTCCTCAACTATCTATGTCTTTTTTATGTATTAGGTAACAAAATTGTTAACAGATACGTATTATAAGCATTGCTATAACAGCCTAAATGTTATACATGTTCTAAGATTATAATAATAATAATAATAATAAGTATTGAGATAGTTAAGACCTTGGGGAACAACAAAGGCTATCTTTTGTCATGAAAAATGGCTTAGAGGGATTGAAATAGGGGATGAAAGTTTGTATGAAAAATCGTCAATATATAAACAGATATATAACCGATTATCACGCGGGTTGAACTGCGGGCAACATCTAGTAATCAATAAAGTGTCGTTCGTTACCTAGTGCATTCGCTTTAAAATGCGTCTAAAATATTTTCCCTAAAGCTAGCTAACCATAATTACTGTGATCAGTCCAGTCAGCTAAAAGATAATATAAATTGTTTTTATTTATTTATATATTCATCAAACCTATAATATCATTACAGGGTAAACACCTAATACGACAGTACAGCCAATAAGAAAATATTTTACATAATTATTAAGTAGGTATATACCATTAAAAAAATTGTTTACTTTTTACCTATTTTAACAATAACAATTATATATTTGACTGGCCTGTTGGCCTAGTGGTTAGTGACCCTGCCTGCTAAGCCGGAGGTCGTGGGTTCGATTCCCACCCAGGACAAATCTTTGTGTGATGAGCATGATTATACTCAGAAATGCCGTCTTGTGAAAAGACGGGTGGCTGATAAAAATATTGACCAATTGTGAAATTGACAGAAGACGCGTTTGCAAGCGTCACTCCAGAAGATTGGTTTGCATAATGCAAACATGTGGAGCATCTAGAAGATGAATATTTTAGAAATGACGGGCTGCTAGATGAAGAAACCGACCGATTTATAATATCAACAGCAAGTGACAGCGAAACAGAGTCTGATCACGACAGTGATGTATATCATAACTCTTCGGACAGTGATTGCAGTATGTCTGGGATAAACCCAATCGATGACCATAATTATACAATTAAAATTTGATGTTAGTTTTCTATTTCATACTTGCTTACTATTACAAATACATTATTTTATTTATTCTATTGTAGATAACCAAGTAAACAAAATGTGTAAAATATTAGAACGATGTCAATATAATTTGTTAATATATAAACATTTTATTGGGGAGTCTAAAACATTAGATGCTTGCAACATTTCGTCGCATGACTGCAGCGCCGCGTCTGCGGGACTTCTTTCGTGAGACGGACTCTACTAATATTTTGCGAATCATAGATATTCAATGGACAGGAAATAAATAAATTTTAAGTAATGCATAAAGATAATTTAAATTGTACTCAGAAATGCCGTATTATTAGGTACCTAATATTTTACGAATCATAGATATTCAATGAACAGGAAATAAATATTTTTTAACAGTTTTTCAGTTTTTTCACATGTTGAAAAACTGAAAAAATGTGGGTTTGGCCCAAAAGACTAGAGTTAAAATTGAATACCTACCAAATTTGTTTGTGCTTCTAAGTTCTGAGGATGTAACCTCAGAACCACAGAACAAGTACTCAGAACATAGAAGCACAAACAGAAAAAAACATTTTTTTTTATATTTAGTTAATATACATACTCCTTGGCATTTACTTATTTTTCTCTAAAATTTTATTTATGTAACGGGTGGCGCAAAAGTAAAGACCCTATTTGGTTCAGCTATAACATTTTTTCTAAATTAGAAAACTAGATTTAGATTTTTTTAAATGTATATTTGTGCCATTAAATTTCGTACCATTAGGATTTAAAGATGATGTCTTTTAAATGGTGACCTCCAGAGTTGATACACATTTGAGCCCTATTTATGACATTTTGCATAACTTGCCGTAACACTTCCTGCGTTTCCATTTCCATCTCTCAGGGCATGTCAATAAGCAGAATACTCGGTTCTAGGGCACTGATAATCCGCGCATTATTCAAGAAACACCTCTACACCCACTAAAAGTTACTGTATGGTGTGGCATCTGTGTTGACAGAGTGATCGGACCCTATTTTTTCGAAGACGCTGGAGGCAATGCGATTACTGTCACTGGAGAACGCTACAGAACCATGTTACGTGAGTTTTTGATACCCAGTTTGGACGAATTGGGGCTGGAGCACATCTGGTTTCAACAAGACGGCGCTACGGCACACACAGCGCGCGACACTATGGACTTAGTGAGGGACGCTTTTCCAGGCCGAGTTATCTCTCGTTTTGGCGATTTGCCTTGGCCTGCAAGATCACCCGATCTGACCAGTCCAGACTTCTTTCTTTGGGGTTTTTTGAAATCTCGGGTGTATGTGAACAAGCCACAGACTCTCGCAGCTCTAAAAGAAAACATTCGTCAAGAAATAACGAACATATCGCAGGAAGTGTTACGGCAAGTTATGCAAAATGTCATAAATAGGGCTCAAATGTGTATCAACTCTGGAGGTCACCATTTAAAAGACATCATCTTTAAATCCTAATGGTACGAAATTTAATGGCACAAATATACATTTAAAAAAATTTAAATCTAGTTTTCTAATTTAGAAAAAATGTTATAGCTGAACCAAATAGGGTCTTTACTTTTGCGCCACCCGTTACAAGTAAATAGATTGATTTTCAGTTTTTACCCGTAGTTGATTTAAAAGAAATAGAATGTTATTGTAAGTCTTTAGATTATAAATATAGTTATTTATACTCTAAGTTGTAAGTCAATAATCAACTGTGTAACGAAACAAATAAAAAATACTGTCTTTATTTATTTTCGTATGAAATAACTATTTTAAAATAACTTTGGGATAAATAAGAATAATTATAATCAAATTTAAAATAGTTTTTAAATCTTACAATATTCAAATATTTTTCACATTGCAAGAATTAAATCGGCTAAGCCAACTTCAACAAAAATTGACGTTTTAGTCGGCCATTTTGCAGTTTTTACGGTGACTGCTATACACGTGTTTGGTAGGTTATTCGATAAATTAATATGAAAATCCTATGAATTATATTGAATTTACGTGTTATTTATAAGGTACGACTATTTCAGGTTGTCGAGATGGCAGTAACAAAGAAGCCTGCGCCTAAAAAGGCCCAACTGAACCAAAAGACTGGTAAGAAGGGAATCAAAGGTGGTAAAATCCGCGGTAAAGGCATCAAGCGGAAGATCAACTTGAAGTTCACGATTGATTGCACACATCCTACTGAAGACAGCATCCTCGATGTAGGAAACTTCGAAAAATACTTGAAGGAGCGCGTTAAAGTTGAGGGCAAAACAAATAACCTCGGTAATCACGTTGTCATCGCGAGGGACAAGACAAAGATCACCATCAACGCAGGTAATTTATTCTGTAATAAGTGTGGAATAGAACATGTTTTTATCATTAGAGGCTTGTTTCGAAAATTTTGATAAGAACAAAGATGGTTCTGTGTTCTTATCAAAATTTTCGAGACATGCCAACACTATTCTGAAATCACAAATGCCGAGAAATACCTACCTAGTCTAGAGACATTTACATGAAATAGGTCAGAACAGTGCTGCAAATTATTTTTACTAATATTCTGTAGCATTAATTATTAAACGTAAAAAGTACAGTAAAGGTATATTGTTATACTTATTAATGTCTTGAGAGGTAGCTTGGAGCAGACACAGTACCTACTTTACAACTATCTAAATAAGAGTTTGTTTTTGCCCACAATTTCAGAATATTTGTTGACTGTGTTACTTCTAAATATTGCTATTAAATCTAATACATGCAGATGGCAACTTCTAGGATCAGTATTGTGCATGTATGTGATAGATAAAATCATAATGTGATTCATAAATGTTAATGTTACAATAGGTCTTAAATTATCTACAAATTGGTTTATTTGTTATTTGACACCTTCAGTAATAAAACTCAATAAGTGAGCAAAAATGAAAAATGGACTTGGTTCATCCTTATTAATTTTTAAGCTTTTTCCAATGAGCAAAATTGGCAGAACTCAAATTACTTGGGGTTATAGTACGTGGTTGCAGGTGTATTTATTCAAAGATGGAGTAAATTTATTTGTTTTTAAAAGTATGTATTGATTTTATGTCAGAGAATATCTTTATTTTTAGCTACAGTACCGTCCAACACCATTTTCGGACAATGTAAACAAACAGTCTTTTCAATATTTTCTATCAAAAACTACACTAACGGATTACACATGGATTTATACGTACAGGGTTCACTACATGCTTCATTTTGCAACTATTTTTACTAACAAATAATAATAAAAATTTCTTTTTGCGGTCGAATTAAAATGTCAAATTGATTAACAGCTTTATTTTTTCTATATTCTATATTGTCTTTGAAAACCAATGTTGTAACTTATTAGAAAAAATAAGTACAAATTAAATATGATAATAAAATTGATTAAGTCTTATTTTAATTAATAAGTAAAATAAGACAATCAGTGAAACATTTTTTTTTTCTTTTTGTCCTCACCTCACACTTTTTTATTTTGGTTGGTGGTTCCGGGATTCATGGTTCAGCGATCAGCAATAGTTTGATACGGACTTTAAATCTCTATTTATTATCTTCACTATCGTCCTTACTTTCTTCCCAACAGCGCCGTTTCATTTGCGCAGCACGTTTAGTAGGCCTCTCTATATTAAATATATTAACAATATACAATTACTTCCCACTAAAAGTATAAAAATAAAATTATTTTTAAGAAAAAAAACAAAAACCGACTTCAAACCAATGCCTACATGTTTATTCCTTAACTAAAAAGTAGAAAATAATAATTAATTACTTTAAAGCAATGAACATTGGAGGGGAATCAAAGACGGACAATGTAACCGAACCATTTATTATAAATGTTGGCAACGACAACACTGACACGTCTTGTGATACCGACTCAGATAAAGAAAACTAAAATGGCTTAAGTAAAAAAATACAAATTTATAGCCTGATTTGTTTTTTTTTGTTAGAATAACTTGACCATCATCATCATTTCAGCGAAAATAAGTCTTACGCTGGATATAAAGATTGAATAATGTATTGTGATGCAAATAATTTTATTTGCTTTTCAACCTTGCCCCCATCACTAGTAAATTCATGAAACCATAGACAATGGCAATATGGCGGATTGTTTACATTGTACGAAAATGATGTTGGATGGGACTTTACTTAATAACTGTAGTATAATATTATAGAAATATTTAACCTAGTCTATTGTTAAGGAGGTTAACTTGATGTTCAATTTCCAAAAGAGAAATAATACTTTGTCTAGAATAATTTGTTTCATGGCTGTGTACTTTGGTCATTAGTTTGTTAGTCCTAGCGGAAAACAGTCTGTATGAAAGTAGGTGTTTAAAGTGTTATGTACTTTCTAAATTTGAATATTACTGCGTTATGGTAAAGAAAAGAAATGGGATTGTAAATAAAACATGTCCAACTTGAGCAAGAGTAATGCTAGAATAGAATAAAATAGAATAGTTTATTTGTCAACCATGTACAATAGAGATTGTGGTCTTCTAAGTACCTTGGCTCATGCCTGCTTAGTTTGTATTTATACTTACATAATGCACCTCTTTGTTTCAGACATTCCCTTCTCAAAGAGGTACCTGAAGTACCTGACAAAGCGTTACCTCAAGAAGAACAATCTTCGTGACTGGTTGAGAGTGGTAGCGTCAGCCCATGAATCATATGAACTCCGTTACTTCAACATCAATGCTGACAGCGACAATGAGGACAATGAAGATTAGGCTGCTGCCACAATAAATTAGTTTTACACTATGTTTTGTTTTTTTTAAACTGTTTATGAAATGTTTCCCTTGTTCTCTGATAATATTGTTATGGCATGTTGTTGTAAATTATTAAGTTCGAAATTAGCCTGATGGATTTGCTGAGAGTGGCATACTAAAGCCAGCTGCTCCTAAGTAAACTTATTGCTGAAATCCCTTCAAAATAAGGGTATTTTATTATATCAGATGTCTAAATTACTATAGAAATATCTAACTAAATTACGTTGGCGTCGCGGCGTCGCCGTCGTTATCGCACACTATGTTGTACAATCTGGTGTGTTGCCAAAACCTAGAACTTGAGCTCAATTTTCCAGTGTACATGTGTAGCTGTCTAAAGCGGCAGCAGAAGCGATGCTGCGCCGAAACATAACCAATTTCGACATCAGAATACTTTCTACATTTTTTAGGTGTTACCGACAGTCCTCTGTGCAGAGCATACATAGAGCACGACGACCCTAGAACTTCGCAGATAAGTAGTAACGAGAATCTGGCCATCCAGGATGGTTGGAACGAGATTATGTACAGGAATCCAGATAGACACTCGGTGCAAGTGTGATAATGCGGTAAGTATCTACACGTGATAACGAAAGGGATATAATTTGATATAGAATAGTGTAATAGGTACCGCGCTTGTTCCAGTACTATTTAAAATTGTCTGCATGTCGATACAAGCTTTGGTAGGGTATAGTATAAGTATAGTCCATAGGCTACGGTAA